>CM050166.1:66046546-66644046 GCA_027410445.1 Discoglossus pictus
AGTGAGGGGGGGATGGGTCTAGCATAACTTCAAGCTTAACCAGTTATCTCATCAAAGGCTCTCTGTTCCCTCCAGTGGTGATGCTAGTGAATGAAAGGCCCCGGTGCACTGGGCCCCAGGATCAACTCACTCAGTACACATGGAGAAAAATATATATTTGTTGTTCTTCAGTCGTGTCTGACTCTCCATGATATATATACAGTGACGGGGAAAAAGTATATGATCCCCCTCCTGATTTTGAACGTTTGTCCACAGACAAAGAAATTATCAGTCTATTATTTTAATGGTAGGTGTATATTAACAGTGAGAGACAGAATAACAAAAAGAAAAAAAATCCAGAAAAATGCATGTCAAAAAAAGTTATAAATTGATTTGCAGGTCAATTAATGGCATAAGTATTTGACCCCTTCAACTTGGTGGCAAAACCCTTGATGACAATCACAGAGGTCAGACGTTTCTTGTAGTTGGCCACCAGGTTTGTACACATCTCAGGAGGGATTTTGTCCCACTCCTCTTTGCAGATCATCTCCAAGACATTAAGGTTAAATAACTCGAACCTTCAGCTCCCTCCACAGATTGTCTATGGGATTAAGGTCTGGAGACTGGTTAGGCCACTCCAGGACCTTTAATGTGCTTCTTCTTGAGCCACACCATTGTTGCCTTGGCTGTGTGTTTTGGGTCATTGTCATGCTGGAATACCCATCCACGACCCATTTTCAATGCCCTGGCTTAGGGAAGGAGGTTCTCACCCAAGATTTGACAATACATGGCCCTGTCCACTGTCCCTTTGATGCAGTGCAGTTGTCCTGTCCCCTTAGTGGAAAAACACCCCAAAGCATGTTTCCACCTCCATGTTTGATGGTGGGGATGATGTTCTTGGGGTCATAGGCAGCATTCCTCCTCCTCCAAACACGGCGAGTTGATTTGATGCCAAAGAGCTCGGTTTTGGTCTCATCTGACCACAACACGTTCACCCAGTTCTCCTCTGAAGTTTGCCAATGAACATCTGAATGATTCAGATGGGCCTGTACATGTGCTTTCTTGAGCAGGGGGACCCTGCGGATGCTGCAGGATTTCAGTCCTTCACGGCGTAGTGTGTTACCAATTGTTTTCTTGGTGACTATGGTCCCAGCGGCCTTGAGATCATTAACAAGATCCTCCTGTGTAGTTCTGGGCTGATTCCTCACCATTCTTATTCTCACCATTATTTTGTGTTTGTTCCATTTGCGAATAATCGCACCAACTGTTGTCACTTTCTCAACAAGCTGATTGGTAATGGTCTTGTAGCCCATTCCAGCCTTGTGTAGGGCCACAATCTTGTCCCTGACATCCTTGGACAGCTCTTTGGTCTTGGCCATGGTGGAGAGTTTGGAATCTGATGGATTGCTTCTGTGGACAGGTGTCT
This sequence comes from Discoglossus pictus, assembly GCA_027410445.1. Lineage (NCBI taxonomy): Eukaryota > Metazoa > Chordata > Amphibia > Anura > Alytidae > Discoglossus > Discoglossus pictus. The sequence continues at coordinate 66,047,952 of CM050166.1, forward strand.
TTTATACAGGTAACAAGCTGAGATTAGGAGCACTCCCTCTAAAAGAGTGCTCCTAATCCCGGCTTGTTACTTGTATAAAAGACACCCGGGAGCCAGAAATCTTGATGATTGATAGGGGATCAAATACTTATTTCCCTCACTGACATGTAAATCAATTTATACCTTTTTTCCATGAGTTTTTCTTGTTTTTTTTTTGTTATTCTGTCTCTCTCTGATTTTCTCTACCTGCCACAACATATTATTATTTTAGAATACAGTTTTATATATTTGACTAACGGTTTAGTAACTGGTTGCACCTCGATAGAAGTGAGGCGATGCACGTGCCCAATACCAGTAATATGACCTCACACTCTGTATCTAAGACACCAAGACTGGTGACTCTAGTTTGCAAACTCTATGTACTGCTCACTGTATATCTCAGTGAATTAGATTTGTTGCAAAACCTAAGAAAATAGTTCCATTAAGAAGTTCGTTATTGCCATTTTTAAGTAATTTTAAGGCAGACCATAAACCTTTAATTTTCTTCTAAATCGTAATCTGTATAAACAGTAAAACATGAGATTCAAGGCACATCTTATCTCCATTAACTTTTAGGTAAACATAAGATTGCAAGAAGTCAAAGATTGAAACCCGCCTAAGCCAGGGGTGCTGGTTCCAGGGGCTGAGGCGACACTTCAGTAGCATTGGAGCAAACGGACATAAACTAAATCCCAAATCATTACAAAGGGAAGACAACGGCACCCGACCTTTCGCACGCTGCAGAACAGCGCTCCGTCATCAGGGCGGCCGAGAACTGGGCCCTGATGACGAGCTCCATCCTGCATCCCATCTGCCACAGAGGCTTCTCATGAGCGAGCGCCCCCATCTCATGTTTACCGGACCTGCTTGGCAAGGTAAGGGTCTGAAAGTGTGCCATATAGGCCAGGCGTTGTCTTATGTGACACTAGGAGCATGTTGCATTGCATGTTTATCACACATGTAAATAATGACAGTGACATGTAGTGATAAACATGCAATGCAACATGCACACGACAGTGACATTATATACAATATGCAGCTAGTGACACATGCCAGTCCCACATGGCACACTGTCAGCCCCTTACCTTGGCCTTGGCAGCCTCCAGCAAGCAGGTCCAGTAAATATGAGATGGGGACGCGCGCAGGAGAAGCCTCTGTGGCAGATGGGATCCAGGCTGGAGCGTAGTTCTCGGCGCCCTGATCATGGCGCACTGTTCTCCATTGCGCGAAGGACGTGCCACCGAAGACAACAGGTCTCTGCCTGCTTGCTGGCATACCCGTCTCTGCGACTGTTGCATGCCTTTGTCCTCCTAAGTGCGATCGAGTGCACGAGTTTGGGACTGGATGTGTCCATAAGTGGCACAGTCCATTCTGTGGTGGTGGTTCAATTGAGGGGGCTGGAGGTGGCCTAGAGGGGCCCCTCGTCAGGTGGGCAAGAGTTGGGTTTTCCCAGAGAGGTCTAACTACACTACATATATTTGTTTTTAAGTAGAACAAAAAAAACAGTAAGTATATTTAGGCAGCTCTGGGCTCCCCCCAGGAGGACCCCGGTGCATTGCACCGGCGGTAGATCCGCCACTGGTTCCCTCTTTCCCAACCCCTCTCCATTGATAGCCAAAATAGGAAATAGCCAAAACACACACCCAGAACATCCAGCTCTCAAGATGTCCTGTAACAAACATCAAATGGATTCCTGTACTCATAAAAAGAGTCTTCAAAAAGGTCTTTGACAGGCTAATTGTAAACTCTGACCTTCACACTTTGTGTAATCATGAGAGCAGACCCAAACAGGTAAAAATTGTGTGATTTTAGACAGCAAAAACAGTACATAAAAGTAAACCTATACATAGGTATATTCCTATTGAAATCCAGAAACTTTTGATGTCTCTTTAATATGCAACTTAACCTAAAAAACAACTTTTGGAGGTGACTTTAATGTTGTTAGTTTGGTGTATATACTTGACGAACAAGTTTTATTGTTCTTGAAATGCAGTGGTCCTGTAAAGCTGTAGTAACAAAGGAGGAAACGTGATAAATATGGGAGACGAAGTAAAATATATTTTTACATATAAAAGTTACGTTTGTTACTTTCTAAGCACTTTGGCATCTATTCAATTGCAAGCCCGCAGTTGCCTTCATACCGGCCGTAAGCCAGCTTAAAAATTGCAACAGTTACAGAGCAATTAAATTGAACAAGCCTGCAGCTACCTGGCCGAAAGCCTAAACCGTAAACCATGCATCCGTAAGTAGCATTTCAGAGCATGAGCAACTAAGCAAGCCCCTAAGTACCGATTTAGAAACAGCCAATCGTAAATGAGATTGTCATCATGACATCAGTAAAACATGGAGGTTAAACGTAAATCAATTAGCGTTTAGAGGTCCGATATGCGATCAGACTCGCAATCTGGCAATGTACAAAATAATAAAAATAAATGACGATGTTCTAGTCTATGTGGGTGACCTGATATGTATTAACTCCTTGATTACCAAGATTGATATAACTCAGAAATTAAATGTAAAAAAAAAAAAAATGATTGCAGATTTGCGAGCTTGAGACTGTTGTGCAATTAATTATGTCTACCATCGCTTTGCCCGTATTTTAAAGTGCCGTATTGATTATTTTATTGGCATTTACAGTGCTGCGCTCAGGTGTTTAACCCCCTTGCGAGTCCTATCTGGTACTCATAGGATTTTCTTCTATATTTGCCATTCACGGGTGTGAAAACATTTGCGGGCTTGAGGAATTGTAGGAATTGAATAGCGATTTGCAATGGTAGCATTTACGGGCTTGAAAGATCAAAGGCTTAGATGGGCCGGAGTTACGATTTTGACAACCCAAGCGATTTTCAGGCTGTAACCCGTAGATCATTTGTGGTAGCTAAAAGAAGTCAATTGAATAGCAAATAAAGTTTACGAGCTACATTATGGGCTCCAGTAACCAACAATTGCTCAATTGAATAAAGGGCTTTTGTCTGTTATCAAGTTTAATGAAAAAACGGATAGATAGAAAGCCCTTTTCCAGGAGCTCTGACACCGGGAAATTGTTATGGATTGGGATCCAAACAAAATGCATAACTGTATTCGTGCACCTACTTACATATTTTATCTTTGCAGTATTACGTAATCGTATTAACAATGTTGATTATTGGAGACTCTAAATAAGAGGATTTGTCACTTCCCTGCATACAAGATGTAGGCAGCACTATTCCCGGTCTGTTAAGGATGACAAGTCTTACCACACTCTGAGCACAAGGAGGAGAAAGCCATCTTCCCTTTGTCCTAAACTTCTGACCAATGAGAGACTCATCGCCCTGTGGGATGACACCTAGAGACTCCTTAATGTATTAACCCAATACCTGATCGAGGTCCTGTAAAAGCGGACACCTCATAACCAATTAATTGCTTTATAAACCTGATGTTTTGCTTAATTGTAACTTTTATCTGATGACTAAAAAGTATATAAATGACGGCTGACGTAATCAATTAGGCGAGAGAAAGCTGTATACCAGAACTCTGTGTTGGTGTATTATTTCTCTAAGGTGTGCACACTATACAAATATTGATAATTTGGCCAGGGGCAGATATCTCTGAGAAATACTTTCTTTATTTCCAAGAAAAAATAACCTTTAAAAATTAACTTTTATTCAAACTATTAAAAATAATTGGTGAATAAAGCCACTTTTGGATAGATATGAAGAGGTTATTTACCTAGACGATCAAAAAAAAACATGGGCTAGGAAAAGCATGTGAAAATATGGGAAAGTATGAAAAAGTGGTCTCAATCTAGGCAACGTAACAGGGAAATTGGCCGAATTTCTAACAACCTCCTCCCAACTTCCCTCATCAACCACTGATGCTATATAATCCCAATAATTTAGCCAGCAATGCCATGCCTCTAATAAAAATTTAAAATAAAAGCAGCACATTGTTGCAGTGTACGCGTTTCACATATAGCTTCATCACCACTGAAACATGGTAAAAACAATGCAGGAAAAAGAATATGGTGAACAGGAATGCCAACTCTAAATCCCACCCACTGATTCCAACTAAGCCAATCGAATCGCTGTCTCAGTGTAGAGACGCCGGCTACCATTCTAGGGAGTATCCAATTAGGTTGCACTACATCAGAAATTAGTCAATGACATGTCAAGGATACCGCTGCACCACCAATGACTCCCCAGATCTACAGTACACAGTAAATGAGGGTGTGAGTGGGGCCCTGGGGGAGGTCCACTACAGAAAAAGAAAGCTGGCGGGCAGATGCTAGGAAATGTGTGAGAGAGAGACACAGAGAAACAGAGAGAGAAAAAAAAAAACATATATACCATTTTCCACCAGTTGGGGGAGTCGTGTTTAGGTCAGGTGAGCCCATGCAGAATTAGACATTATAAAAATAATCCCAATGAATGCTAGTACGTAGTGAATGCCGAATACAAATACCTCCAGTACTTTATTAATCCCACCTGGTATGATACATATAATATGCTATAACATATAATACTGAAGCATTAAATAATTCACTTGTCCCAGTGTACATGCTATAAAATTAGATGACCGTTTTCAGCGAACCCTTTCCCCTCTGACACATTGTCCACACGCACTACCCACGCACAGGCCCTGCTGACCCCGCCTTCAGGAAGTAGTGCGCGGAGGTGGACAGTTACAAGCGCAAGAATGCGTTTACTCTTGTTATTGTTTGAAGGTGTCTCATCACTCGCACGCGCGCCACCTATCGGTAAATTCAGAGAAGCGGAGTGACTGTTGGGGGGGAACACACTGCAGACACAGGAAGGCGAGTGACAGGTAATAACAGTAGGGGGCGCTGTGTTACTATCAGAAGTGCGTATCAATATAGTAATGAGGTAACATTGGTGGTATTATTTGGGGTATAGCTGTAGTATTGAGGTGTGTTTGTGTACATATATGCATTACCCATGTAGTTACGTGACTTCAGGCTCTTGTGTGGATGTGTGTGCATATATATATATATTTATACACGTATATATATATATGTGTGTGTGTATAATTAGAAATATTTATTCACATACAGAGTTTTATATTGTATTTACAACAAGCTCTGTGGTTTGATCGTACACTAAACCTAAATAAAATGTAAAAACAAATCTATACAGAATGTATATTCCTCAGTGTTATGTGACCCCATTCACCTGCTGGGCAGACACTGGGCCCTAATGCCTTGGCAGTTTTATTACTATGGCTCCCACACACCTGGAGGAAGGTCTGATGTCTTTTCTGCACCCTAGGCCTCTTGCCCATAGCACAAGCAGATAATCTATACTCTGATGGCAGCTCACAGCACCTTAACAGTTAATAAATTAAAGGCTGAATTTTATTTTTACTTAAAAAAAATATGTTGCCATTATCAAGTGAGTTTCTTCAAAAAAGCTTGAATCTATCCTGTTATGTGCACGCACGGCCATGGGCCTCCTGGTGCCGGGCGCGCTTCCGTCCCAATGTACTCCCTAAGCCCCTAACCCTATGCCCCTAACCCCCAACACTCCTTGCCGGCCCTACCCCTAAACCTTACCCCCTAACCCTAAGCCCCTAAACCCCTTGCTGGCCCTAACCCTAACCTCCTAACCCTCTTAGCCTAACCCTAACCCCCTACACCACTTACCGGCCACTTAGAGATAGCTACATCGGGACGTCGGTGGCACGCTTCCCATAAGTGCACATAACAGGATAGGTCCAAAAGCATTGAGTAAATATAGGACATCAGTCCTTTATTTTTGTGAAAAGCTGAAACTCATTGGCTATATTCAATATGGCTATGTAACTTACATATCCTTATCACATATATAGTTGTGAGCGTACGAGTTGTTGCTAACGCTGCGGGCTCGCGCAGCGAGCCGAGGCCCTCGCAAAGCGAGGGCACTGCCCGAGGGTCTCAGTTGCTGGCATGGAGCGCCGAAGGCGCTCCATGCCAGCAACTGCGACCCTCGCAAACTTCACATCGCAACCCAAACAGTACGACACACACATTACGACACTCGCAAACAACATACGACACACGTTCACACACATTACGGACTCGCAACACTCGGACGCAACTCGCGAACATTACAAAATGTAAAACACAATACATACACACACCACATACATAAAAAACTTACCTACACCAAGAGGGAGCACCCAGCACCTCAAAAATACAACTTACACCTCGATTTTACTCCAAATAAAACAGTTTAGAGACTAAAAAAAAATCGAAGCGAGAGAAAAAATGGCCGCCGAACAAAACGAAAACGAGGCTACAGCACTCTAAACTCACAAAACACCACAAGAAACTCACAAAACACCTACGGATATTCCGATACAAACGTATACCACACATTACTCGCCATTTTAGGCCAATGCGGAAGTACACGACAACGGTTTGGGCTCGCACACGCACAGTGTTACACTGCACACATTCAGCACGCTTACACAGCAGCTCCACACCACTAATGCTGCAGCAACATCAAAACACATTCACAGCTCTTCCACACAATGCTTTAAAATAGGTAAAGTATATTCATTTATTAATGTATTATATATTTCATTATTACACACTAAACAGCATTAGCTACCTTACAATTTCATTGCCGTCATTTTTTGACGGGCAATTCGCTAGTGTCATATAAAATGAAAGTGCTAAGCAAGGTGTCTTTAAATCAGTTTAGAACAGAATGCCTCTGCGAGACTAATCTACTAAACTCGTGCTCAGTGACTGCAGCATGTATCTGTGAGACTCATCTACTAAACTCGTGCTCAGTGACTGCAGCATGTATCTGTGAGACTCATCTACCATACTCATGCTCAGTGTCTGCAGCTCCTCTTTGTGAGACTCATCTACCATACTCATGCTCAGTGACTGCAGCTCCTCTCTGCGAGACTCATCTACCATACTCAGTGTCTGCAGCTCCTGTCTGTGAGACTCATCTACCATACTCATGCTCAGTGACTGCAGCTCCTCTCTGTGAGACTCATCTACCATACTCATGCTCAGTGACTGCAGCATGTATCTGTGAGACTCATCTACCATAATCATGCTCAGTGACTGCAGCACCTATCTGTGAGACTCAACTACCATACTCATGCACAGTGACTGCAGCACCTATCTGTGAGACTCATCTACCATACTCATGCTCAGTGACTGCAGCACCTATCTGTGAGACTCATCTACCATAATCATGCTCAGTGACTGCAGCTCCTCTCTGTGAGACTCATCTACCATAATCATGCTCAGTGACTGCAGCTCCTCTCTGTGAGACTCATCTACCATACTCATGCTCAGTGACTGTAGCACCTATCTGTGAGACTCATCTACCATAATCATGCTAAGTGACTGCAGCTCCTCTCTGTGAGACTCATCTACCATACTCATGCTCAGTGTCTGCAGCTCCTCTCTTTGAGACACATCTACCATACTCATGCTCATTGTCTGCAGCACCTATCTGTGAGACTCATCTACCATACTCATGCTCAGTGTCTGCAACTAATCTCTGTGAGACTCATCTACCATTCTCATAGTGTCTGCAGCTCCTCTCTGTGAGACTCATCTATCATACTCAGCGTCTGCAGCTCCTCTCTGTGAGACTCATCTACCATAATCATGCTCAGTCTCTGCAGGTCCTCTCTGTGAGACTCATCTACCATACTCATGCTTGGTGTCTGCAGCACCTATCTGTGAGACTCATCTACCATACTCATGCTCTGATTCTGCAGCGCCTATCTGTGAGACTCATCTACCATACACATGCTCAGTGTCTGCAGCACCTATCTGTGAGACTCATTTACCATACTCACGCTCAGTGTCTGCAGCACCTCTCTGTGAGACTCATCTACCATACTCATGCTCAGTGTCTGCAGCTCCTCTCTGTGGCACTCATCTACCATACTCATGCTCAGTGTCTGCAGCTCCTCTCTGTAAAACTCATCTACCATACTCATGCTCAGTGTCTGCATTTCCTCTCTGTGTGACTCCTCTACCATACTCATGCTCAGTGTCTGCAGCTCCTCTCTGTGGCACTCATCTACCATACTCATGCTCAGTGTCTGCAGCTCCTCTCTGTAAAACTCATCTACCATACTCATGCTCAGTGTCTGCAGCTCCTCTCTGTGTGACTCCTCTACCATACTCATGCTCAGTGTCTGCAGCTCCTCTTTGTGAGACTCATCTACCATACTCATGCTCCTTGTCTGCAGCACCTAACTGTGAGACTTATCTACCATACTCATGCTCAGTGTCTGCAGCTCCTCTCTGTGAGACTCATCTACCATACTAATGCTCAGTGTCTGCAGCTCCTCTCTGTGGGACTCATCTACCATACTCATGTTCAGTGTCTGCAGCTCCTCTCTGTAAAACTAATCTACCATACTCATGCTCAGTGTCTGCAGCTCCTCTCTGTGTGACTCATCTACCATACTCATGCTCAGTGTCTGCAGCTCGTCTCTGTGAGACTAATCTACCATATTAATGCTCAGTGTCTGCAGCTCCTCTTTGTGAGACTCATCTACCATACTCATGCTCCTTGTCTGCAGCACCTAACTGTGAGACTTATCTACCATACTCATGCTCAGTGTCTGCAGCTCCTCTCTGTGTGACTCATCTACCATACTCATGCTCAGTGTCTGCAGCTCGTCTCTGTGAGACTAATCTACCATATTAATGCTCAGTGTCTGCAGCTCCTCTTTGTGAGACTCATCTACCATACTCATGCTCCTTGTCTGCAGCACCTAACTGTGAGACTAATCTACCATACTCATGCTCAGTGTCTGCAGCTCCTCTCTGTGAGACTCATCTACCATACTAATGCTCAGTGTCTGCAGCTCCTCTCTGTGAGACTCATCTACCATACTAATGCTCAGTGTCTGCAGCTCCTCTCTGTGGGACTCATCTACCATACTCATGTTCAGTGTCTGCAGCTCCTCTCTGTAAAACTCATTTACCATACTCATGCTCTGTGTCTGCAGCACCTATCTGTGAGACTCATCTACCATACTCATGCTCAGTGTCTGCAGCACCTCTCTGTGAGACTTATCTATCATACTCATGCTCAGTGTCTGCAGCTCCTCTCTCTGCACTTTCTTCTAATAGCCAGAATACAATATAAAACCTATAAAGCCCGCAGCCTAAGTCCCTTGTTGCAGCCTAAGTCCTGCATGCTTCAACTGCTCGCCTCGCTTTGCGGACCGAACAGTGCAATGAGCGCCTTTGCAACTTATATATACAATGCAACTTATATATACAGTATATTATACATACTCATATGGCATATTATATACGCATACTTGTTCAGCCACTGCAGAACATGCATAATGCTCATTATATATTGTTTTAAAACAAATGTACACACAAACAAACTTCCTACATATAGCCACATAATATTTGTAGCTTCATAACTCCTCTTATCTTATTCCTTTTGCAGAGCAGCAAAATGTGAGATTGTATGGACCTTTTCATGTCCATTTTGAAGTAAGCAAGGAGGGAATGGGGTCTAAATGTTTGAGCATAACAGGCAGCTGGTGTCTGCTTTCTGCATCTCCAAACACAGAGGGAAGCTCCTTGTAGGAGTCGGGGAGCAGAGACATCATGGAGGCTTGATAGGGTTAGGGTCTGGGAGACCTTGTTGTTGTTCTGGGTGGAATTTCAGTAGAAAGCAGCAAATGAGGAAATCTGCAGCCTTTGGCTACTCTCTGCCATACAAGAGGGGCTGCATGTGCTGCCCATGTAAATAAAAATAAAATATATATTATTTAAAATATATTACAGTCCCTCTCACCTATAGCAGACTCACCTTTATTTAGATGCTCCAAAGCAATGAGGACGATGAGTATCGAGTGCTTAAATGAATTCTCACCCCAAGAAGAAGTTCATTTAATTTTAAAGAGTATTAAAAACTGGTTGTACTAGCAGTGTTTCTCTACAGTAAATCATTTCTGAAATATTTAGTGCTAATCTTGCTGCTCTTGTATGCTAATGTGTGGTTCAATATGCTGACGTTTTGCTTATAGTACTTTATAAGGATGGGAGAGGGGTCTGACTGCAAGATAACATTGCAGGTATCTATTTTGGCCACCACAAAGACAGACAAGCAGACTGTAATCCTTTTTTTTATTTTTATAATTTTTATTGTTTTTACAAAAATATAACAATGAATTATTCAGTATATACTGAACATCATAAAACAGATTAATAAGAAATTACATTAAGATAATATATAAAGAAAAAAGGAGAACGAAACATTGACATGACACAATATCTAAAAAACATTCAGTCTACATGCATACATATTCATTTGTTGCACCCCTAGTACTGGATATCAAGTTGACAAAAATGATTAAAAGGAAAATCAAGAAGAGAAAGAAGGGAAAAAAGTAATTAAAAAAGAAACCAAAACGGAAACGGCATCAATTCCATTAGGCAAGAAAAAAAGAAAAAGGCAAGAAAAAAAAAGAAAACAAAAATCACTCAATATATAGGAGTTTTAGCAGCACCATCGTGGACAGAATCCCAAATCCCAGACAGTAATCCTAATTAGGACATTAAAGCAGATAATAAATATGTGTGATATTTGTCATTTGCCCATAAATACAGCAACAACAACATATAATTCCTAGGATTTATTCACTTTAGATTCCGTTTTAGAAAAAATGGGTTACATTATATTTATATATATATATATATATATATATATATATATATATATATATATATATATATATATATATATAGACAGTTTTTCATGTGCTTTAAAAATAACCTATAGAACATTTTGATTTTTGGGGTGACGGAGACCACTTAATGCTTCACCTGCATTGTGCTAATCTGTTACAATGAGTAGGGTCTGCACAAAAGAAATAGCAATGGTCAGCACAGAAAACAATTGCAGATTTGTTTAAAAAAAAGTAAAATAAACTACTTTATAATTCTGACATCAGTGGGTCCCGGAGCAAAACACCATCTGAACTACTGGTCGCTATCCCCTGAATAGGTTTGAGACCCCATAATCCTAATTTCACAGATGCTCTGTTTCCACAAAACCAAGTTATTGCTTTTAGGTTTTTCTTAAAGAGCATGAAAAAATGGTCTATGTTGTGTTATCCATTTTTTCCCCAAAGTGAATAAGTCCAGGCAAATTCTGTGTTGTTGTTGTTGTTGTTATTGCATGAGCAGCTCTCACATATCAAAGGGACATGGAGGTTCCTGTATTTCATTAAAAATATAACATGCCTATGTATTATGCATGTTTTTCCCATGCACTTTATTTTATTAAGAAGTGCTTAAAATCTCCGCTTTTTTCTACCTAAAATCTTACAAGTAGTTCCTAATTGCTTTTGCCTTCTGCAGCTCATGAAGACAATGTACTTTTATATACAGGGGGCCTTATTCAATTGAGATTTGGCCAATTGAATAGGGCTTTATATAAGCACAGAGCATTTTTTTTGCAGAAGTTTTTATTTTGTGAACTTCTACCCAAAAGCAAGATCTTCACTAACTAAAAACTTCTGTAAAAAAAGTATGTTATGTGCTTATATAGAGCCCTATTCAATTGGCCAAATCGCATTTGAATGAGGCCCAGGGTGTGCAGTGACCCCTCAAATAAAAGTGGTGGATCACTTCTTTCAAAATAGGTCTAACATATAAAAAGTGTCGCTATCACCATACACATGGAGGTCATATGACATTATAGCTGTCAAGTGAGCACGATCACCTGTAAGTTACATTTACAGAACTAAAATAAAAAATAATTTATGAACAGCTGATTTTATTAAAAAAAAAAATTTTCAAAAAAAATTGTTGAAAAGTCCTAAATTCTAATATTTTCAAAAGGGGAACTAACTGTAAAAATGCAAGAAAGAGAAAGCTACATTATAATTTTCTTTAAATTTTATTAGAAATATAGCTCTTCATGTTCCTCTGCTAGTTGATTTTCCAATATTTAGGGACAGGCACTTGTTATATTTTAAATCTTTCTGATTTTTAATGTAAAAATGGTAAGAGCACTCCTAAAATGAAATGTCTTCAAAAGGTGAACTCATAATAAATATGGAAAAATAATAATGTTCGTAGTGAGATACCTTAGTAACTAGCCACATTAATATTTGCAATCTATTTTATTGAAACGTCTGTAAAATATAACTTTTTTTCATTTTGTCATAACATTCTATATCCACAAATAAATAATATAATTTAAAAGTTCAAAGACTGCAAAAAACAAAACAAGAACATATCACTTGTGTGATTAGCACTGGGAAAATCACTTGAATAGGCATTTAAATGTTAGAAGCAAAATCTGTCAAAATGGACTCTGCAAAGGGGTTGAAAAGGGAGAAAGGTGTTAAGGAAAACATAAATTATTGTGACATGTAGCAACTAATAGCATTATCAGCAATGTAATTTAAGCATAAATGCATTTTTAGAATAAAATAAAATACCTGTAAAGTATACTATAGTGGTTTAATATCATGCATCATTTACAGTAGTAACATGACATTCTAAAGTCTTAGTGTAAATAAATAAATGTAGATCAATCTATATATGGTATCAGCATGCTTAGGAGATCCATGGCTTTATTTTTTAATAGAATTTACCTTGGTAAAACCACAGAGATCAAAATTACAAATGCTGTTTTTTACATTGTTTAATACATCTTGTATCTTAAATATTTTAATTACATACAATATGAATAATGAACATAGAATTAGAAAGCTAAACCTATTTTTAAAAGAAAAACTGTATAGTTTGTTATATGCATAGAAAATATTTTTAAAATAATCTCACCTAAACAAATATTTGAAGTCCTAAAAAAACCTTGTCGCTCTAACAGTTTTTTTTAAAGCACCACTGTAGTGCATTTACAAGTAAAGCTCATATGTATGTTAATTGGGCATATTAAAAAACGGTATGCAGTTTAAAATAAATAAACGTTATTTTATTTTTCCTACTTTTGAATATGTCAGTTTTCCTTCAAGCAGAACTGGGTAGCTGTGCCTACCAGGGTGCATGGCCAGCCAAGCATGAGCTTTACTTTTAATTGCGTTACAGTAGGCCTTAAAAAGATTTTTGGAATTATCTGTCATATAATTCATCTCACTTCTAATTTTATTGATCACTGTAGATCTACGGTTGAGTAAGCAGTTTTATGACAATAGTGGTCCTGTTTCTCTGCTGTTAAACTCAAACAACCTTTAGCATGATAATACATTAATCAGTATTGTATTTAAAGGGACATGAAACACAGCTGTTTTTTCCCCCAAAATATTTAAAAGAGCACATTTTAAGCATTACTACAGTTTTATGGGGGTTTTTACATGAAAATTATTAAAGGACCGCTGTATTGCATTTACAAGTAAAAAATCTATCTTTCATTCATGTGCATAGGCTATTAAAAACAGTATTCAGATTAAAATATAGAAAAGGACTATCATTCAGTTTGGAAGCTGGTTGGGATGATGTCACTGGCCCTGCCTCATGAAATCATTGGTTCCACCCCCACTGCCTGCACAGAGGTAACGGCTCTATTGTGATATGCTTGCAGTTGCCCCACATTCTCTGCCCATTGACAGTGGATGATCCATCAGAGCCCCATCTTTCCTGAGCATGCTTAGTCTGGTCACCAAGGTCAGACTTTATTTTTAGTTCAGCAAACAGGAACAGATAGTGACACCTTCGATGACGCAGGTTAAAAGACAACATTGTTGTAGGGGAAAAAACACAGTTTAAAAGCTCAAACAAATAAATTTTGATTTATTTTAACCTGCCTACTGTTTTTAATAACCTATGCACAGCAACAACAACAAAAAAAAACAACATATGAGCTTTACTTGTACATAGAGTACAGTGGTCCTTTAAGTAAAAGCTGTTTTATCTTCATTGAAACTAACAGGGCAAACTAACAGAAGGACAAACCCCTTAAGAGCAGTTCATTTTCTTATTTTGTTCTCAAAGACATTTATTTGAAAAACGAAAACACACTAATTATCAAATACAGGTGGTCCCTGGATTACAGACGACCCATACTTAAGAAGGCTTCTAAGCCTTTTTATATGAGTTTATTGTTGGTTTCAATTAAAAGAAAGAGCATACAGTGCCTTGCAAAAGTATTCACCCCCTTGACATTTTACCTATTTTGTTACATTACAGCCTTAAGTTCAATGTTTTGTTAATCTGAATTTCATGTAATGGATCAGAACACAATAGTCTAAGTTGGTGAAGTGAAATGAGAAAAATATATACATAATTTTTTTTTTAGAAATAGAAAACAGAAAATTGTCATGTGCGTATGTATTCACCCCCTTTGTTATGAAGCCCATAAAAAGCTCTGGTGCAACCAATAACCTTCAGAAGTCACATACTTAGTAAAATTATGTCCACCTGTGTGCAATCTAAGTGTCACATGATTTGTCATTACATATAGACACCTTTTTGGAAAGTCCCCAGAGTCTGCAACACCTAAGCAAGAGGCACCACTAACCAAACACTGCCATGAAGACCTAGGAAATCTCCAAACAAGTAAAGGACAATGCTGTTGAGAAGTACAAGTTAGGGTTAGGTTATAAAAAATATATAAAAATCTTTGATGATCCCCAGGAGCACCCTAAAATCTTATCATAACCAAATGGAAAGAAAATGGCACAACAGCAAACATGCCAAAAGACGTCACCAAAACTCACGGACCAGGCAAGGAAGGCATTAATCAAAGAGGCAGCACAGAGACCTAAGGTAACCCTGGAGGAGCTGCAGTGTTCCACAGCAGAGATTGGAGTATCGGTACATAGGACGACAATAAGCCTTAGGCTCCATAGAGTTGGGCTTTATGGTAGAGTGGCCAGTAGAATGCCATTACTTTCAGCAAAAAACAAAATGGCACATTTTGAGTTTGCGAAAAGGCATTTGGGAGACTCCCAAAATGTATGGAGGAAAGTGCTCTGGTCTGATGAGACTAACATTGAACTTTTCGGCCATCAAAGAAAACGCTATGTCTGGCGCAAACCCAACACATCACATCACCCAAAGAACACCATCCCCACAGTGAAACATGGTGGTGGTAGCATCATGCTGTGGGGATGTTTTTCAGCAGCCGGGACTGAGAAACTGGTCAGAGTTGAGGGAAAGATGGATGGTGCTAAATACAGGGATATTCTTGAGCAAAACCTGTACCACTCAGCGTGATTTGAGGCTATGACGGAGGTCCCCCTTCCAGCAGGACAATGACCCCAAACACACTGCTAAAGCTACACTTGAGTGGTTTAAGGGGAAACATGTAAATGTGTTGTAATGGCGTAGTAAAAGCCAGGACCTCAATCCAATAGAACATCTGTGGTCAGTTTTGCATGTAGGAATGGGCAAAAATCCCAGTGGTAAGATGTGGCAAGCTCATAGAGACTTATCCAAAGCGACTTGGAACTGTGATTGCCGCAAAAGGTGGCTCTACAAAGTATTGACTTGGGGGGGGGGGGGGGGGGATATTTATGGAGATTGACTTTTTCTGTTATTTTTTCCTATTTGTTGTTTGATTTACAATTAAAAAAGAAATCCTTAAAGTTGTGGGCATGTTCTGTAAATTGAATGATTCAAATCCTCAAACAATCCATGTTAATTCCAGGTTGTGACGCAACAAAACACAAAAAATGCCAGGGGGGGGGTTAATACTTTTGCAAGGCACTGTGATAGTTTATTTAATTTATTATTACAATACAGTATTTTTATTACAGTATTATACCGTATTATTATTTCCACATATGGCCATTTAGTTATTATTCATCATCATGGATATGGAACGTATCTTGTCCTTAACCCAGGGACTACTTGTATCCACTTTCTGATGCTACAAATATTGTTTTCACATTTTCACATCCCTTTTAAGTGAATCTCTCTAGTTCATTAAATATTTGCTGTTCTTTATCCAGATGAGATAAAAAAACATTTTAGAGCTGGAAAAGGTACAGAGAAGGGCAACAACACTAATAAGGGGAATGGAGGGGCTAAGTTATGAAGATTACTTAACCAAATTAAACTTATTTTCTCTAGAAAAAAGGCGTCTAAGAGGGGATATGATTACCTTATATAAATACATCCATGGTCAGTATAAAGATTTGTCAAGGGAGCTTTTTGTGCCAAGAGGTTTTCAACTGACAAGAGGACATCCCTTGAGGTTAGAAGTAAAAAGATTCCACCTTAAAGAAAGAAGAGGGTTCTTCACAGTAAGGGTGGTTAATCTGTGGAATTCTCTACCAGAGGAGGTGGTGACACCGGATTCAATAGATAACTTTAAAAGGGGACTGGATTTATTTCTAATTAAAAAGGGAAGTCAAGGTTATCATGGATAATTAGAGAGGCAGTGTTGATCCAGGGAGAAGTCCGGTCACCGGTGTCTGGGATCAGGAGGGAATTGTTTTTTCTTTTTTTTTTACAACTAATTAATAGTTAATTCGCATATTGAAGATCAGAGGAGATCTTAAAAGGTTGAACTTGATGGATTGAAAGTCTTTTTTCAACCTTAAATACTACTACCCACAAGTTCAATGAAATCCCAAACTGGGATTTCACTATTTTATTTGTCAAGTACAATATGATATGTTTTAATTTGTATTTATACACATTTATCGTTAACTCTGATCTATGTAATATTTAAATACTTCCTCAGCATAAAGTTAAATCTATTGAATATTTTGGCCTGAAGTCTTTCTATATTAGTACAGTTTAGTTATATTGGTTTCTAGATTCAAGGTGTGTAAATTGTAATAAGCAATTTGTGACTCTCAAAGGTTAAAGGCATAATTAAATACCTACATTATTTCAGACTTCACTATTAGTTAACAATAAAGAGCCAGCATTTTAGAGACACTTGTTGAACTGGAAGCATACACAGAAACATAGATTTGATGAAAGATTAGATCCAAAATGTCTATCTAGTCTGCCTATTCTATTTAAAAAAAATATTTACTTACAAAATCATTTCACAAATCATCACACATTTATAGACATAAGACAAGAGAAGATACGAGATGAAAAAATAATATAGAAAAATACAAAGAAGCAAAGCAAGGCATAGATATCAGGCTCAGTTGTTTGTTTTATCAATATATGCGTCTCACAGTTTACAGTTCAATTTTGATTTATTTTTTGTTTTTATATATACAGTGCCTTGCACACGTATTCATCCCCTTGGCATTTTTCGTTTGTTGCCTCACAACCTGGAATTGACATGGATTGTTTGAGGATTTCCATCATTTAATTTACAGAACATGCCCACAACTTTGAAGATGTTTTTTTTTTTTTTTTTATTGTGAAGCAAACACCAAATAGGACAAAATAACTGAAAAAGTCAATGTAACGGAGTTGGAACACGAATCCAATATCTCCGCTGGTATACAGTAAAATATCCAAGAGCAATAAAGTCTCACCATCCCCAACCTCCCATATTGGACGACACTCAATTGGGAGTCAAATAATACTGTCTTTATTTTTTTGTGCAGAGATATATATACACATCTCTTCCCACAGGCAATTCACATCCCCCATAGTTGGCCACACAATACACATAGAGGGACAATAGGTGGGTCACACCTCCCTGAGGCTACCTGGCAACTTTGATACAATCAGACATTGATTAGATCATCCTTCCCTTTGTTCCATCTTCACAATGTGAACACTTCACACAATGGACCTCTCTTGCTTATGAGGAGCCCTTGTAATAGGATTATCTATTATGCCAAGGTCTGCAATAGTCTGGGCTAATATTCTGCAGAGCATAAACCAACATACATACAGTATAACAGTAGGATCATATTTTAACCATAATAATTAAATAACCATAAAACAGGGTAAAACAGTGATGGGTTCCATTACACACCTCCCCCGTGACCATAAGCCGGCATACACGGTCTGATCCCAACGGATCGTCCTGGGGATGTCCGGACAAAAGTATTTGTTGGTCAATTCTCTAGTTTGACAACCCATCAGCAGTACTACAATTCACCTTTACTCACATTTCAAAGAACAAAACAAACGCACACTTCATACAGCATTCACAGCAATAAACATTTCAAGGAGAGGGAAAATACATTTTACAAACAAGTTTTACAGAGGCCTCTGTACTGGAGACAATGGGGAAAGTAATCCAATTATCCAGGAATAGAGGCAGACTCCATTGAGCACATGGTTGCAAAAAAAAACATAAACCACTTTAAAATACATAAAGTCACCTTTTACACATAACACACAGTTCAATTGGCATGTAGCTAAAGTCTTTCCCATAGTCTTTCATTATATGAATGGGCTCCATGGCATAGCTATCTGGGGGTATCACCGCTCACACAGGGCAAGTACCGAATGACCCCCCTGTATTTAAAGGGCCAGAATGAGGGACATACACTCTGGTATGGTCGAATACTGTTTTTAAAAGGGCAATATGTCCCAGGGCCATAGTCGCAGGGCAGAAGGCTGGCAATAAGTCCTCTCCAGGACAAAGTGGCGAAGGGCACTTTGTCACACATCTCCCCTTTGGGGCGAAGTCTAACCAGGCACCTGGATATTTCGCTGTGGTGATGGGGCAACACGCTGAGGGGACTTGATGGGCAGAGGCCAGCGGCACTCTGCCCTGATGCCAGCTCTTCTGCTGGTATAACCTGCAGGACATCCTGCTCTGTACAAGGGACAAAGGGAGGGCAGAGGCCGACTGCGCTCTGCCCCGCTGTCAGCTCTTTTGTTGGGGTACTTGGGACATATTCCGGCTCAGTAGCCAGGGAAAGGTGGGGGTTAACATTTCCTCTGTTAACCCTGGGGCCACATTAGGAGTTAGCTGGGGAGGGGAATTTGTACTTACCCCCTCCTCCGGTTGTCCCAGTGAGGGTAGTTGGGGATCTGGACAGGCTGTCCAGCATCCCGGTAGGTCAGGCACAGAGACCATGGTCCCATCTGCGCCATCTGGGAGATTGGTGTCTCCCCTTGTTAGGGTAAGCTGTCGCTGGCGGGAGAGGGTGACACCTTTAGCTCCCTGGGGTTCACACTGCCGCTGGGGGGGAAGGACGACACCTTCGGCCCCCTGGGGTACACACTGCCGCTGGGGAGGAAGGACGGCACCTTCTGCTCCCTGGGGTACACACTGCCGCTGGGGAGGAAGGACGGCACCTTCTGCTCCCTGGGGTACACACACTGCCGCTGGAGAGGAAGGTCGGCACCTTCTGCTCCCTGGGGTACACACACTGCCGCTGGGGAGGAAGGACGGCACCTTCTGCTCCCTGGGATACACACTGCCACTGGGGGGGAAGGACGACACCTTCGGCCCCCTGGGGTACACACTGCCGCTGGGGAGGAAGGACGTCACCTTCTGCTCCCTGGGGTACACACTGTCGCTGGGGAGGAAGGATGACACCTTCTGCTCCCTGGGGTACACACTGCCGCTGGGGAGGAAGGACGGCACCTTCTGCTCCCTGGGGTACACACTGCCGCTGGGGAGGAAGGACGGCACCTTCTGCTCCCTGGGATACACACTGTCGCTGTGGAGGAAGGACGGCACCTTCTGCTCCCTGGGGTACACACTGCCGCTGGGGAGGATGGACGGCACCTTCTGCTCCCTGGGGTACACACTGCCGCTGGGGTGGAAGGACGGCACCTTCTGCTCCCTGGGATACACACTGTCGCTGGGGAGGAAGGACGGCACCTTCTGCTCCCTGGGATACACACTGTCGCTGGGGAGGGGAATTAGTTGGAGTATTCCACGTGGAGCGGTTTCTGTTTCTGGGACAGTCTCTCTGCATGTGGCCCTGCTGGTTACACGTGTGGCACCTGATGTACCGTGGAGGGGTTTGGTAGTTCCCACCACCCGGACGCAGTGCTGGGGGGGGGGTTAATGGTGGGAGGTGGGTTAGCAGCTCCCAAGATGGACCGCTCCCGTGCCCGCTGCTTTTCCATTATGTATTCGTGGACATCTGTCATTAACCATTCCAAGGTTATTGTGGGAAGCGTACCTGGGAAAAAGGCCAGTCTGCTTTGGAGTTCTCTTCCAAACTCAGTCTGTGGGCTGTCCGTAAGAGGTGCTGTAGCCGCTGCCCGATCTCCCTCCATGAGTTCCTTTCTGTCTGCGTCCCTGTAGTCCGCGTCTGCCTCCTCCTCCTCATCATGGAACGCTGTCCGAAAACTAGCCGGTTCCATCCTGCTGTAGCCAGGGGCGCTGTACGGATACTAGCGTTGCCCTCAATTTGTAACTCCACGGAATGGTGTCTCCTGTAGCTGTCCTTCTGACCGTGGGAACAATCCCACCCCTGCCACCAAATGTAACGGAGTTGGAACACGAATCCAATATCTCTGCTGGTATACGGTAAAATATCCAAGAGCACTACAGTCTCACCATCCCCAACCTCCCATATTGGACGAGACTCAATTGGGAGTCAAATAATACTGTCTTTATTTTGTTGTGCAGAGATATATATACACATCTCTTCCCACAGGCAATACACATCCCCCATAGTTGGCCACACAATACACATAGAGGGACAATAGGTGGGTCACACCACCCTGAGGCTACCTGGCAACTTTGATACAATCAGACATTGATTAGATCATCCTTCCCTTTGTTCCATCTTCACAATGTGAACACTTCACACAATGGACCTCTCTTGCTTATGAGGAGCCCTTGTAATAGGATTATCTATTATACCAAGGTCTGCAATAGTCTGGGCTAATATTCTGCAGAGCATAAACCAACATATATACAGTATAACAGTAGGATCATATTTTAACCATAATAATTAAATAACCATAAAACAGGGTAAAACAGTGATGGGTTCCGTTACAGTCAATGTGCATAACTATTCACCCCCCTAAAGTCAATACTTTGTAGAGCCACCTTTTGCAGTAATCCGAGCTCCAAGTCGCTTTGGATAAGTCTCTATGAGCTTGCCACATCTTACAACTGGGATTTTTGCCCATTTCTCCTTGCAAAACTGCTCCAGCTCCTTCAAGTTGGATGGTTTGCGCTTGTGAACAGCAATCTTTAAGTCTGACCACAGATTTTCTATTGGATTGATGTTTGGGCTTTGACTAGGCCATTCCAACACATTTACATGTTTCCCCTTAAACCACTCAAGTGTTGCTTTAGCAGTGTGTTTGGGGTCGTTGTCCTGCTGGAAGGTGAACCTCCGTCCTAGCCTCAAATCACGCACAGAGTGGTACAGGCTTTGCTCAAGAATATCCCTGTATTTAGCACCATCCATCTTTACCTCAACTCTGACCAGTTTCCCAGTCCCAGTGTTTGGTTAGTGGTGCCTCTTGCTTATGTGTTGCAGCCTCTGGGGCCTTTCAAAAAGGTGTGTATATGTAATGACAGATCATGTGACACTTAGATTGCACACAGGTGGACATCATTTCACTAATTATGTGACTTCTGAAGGTAATTTGTTGCACCAGAGCTTTTTATGGGCTTCATAACAAAGGGGGTGAATACATACGCACATGCCAATTTTCTATTTCTAAAAAATAGTTTTATGTATATATTTTTCTTAGACTATTGTGTTCTGATCATCACATAAAATTCATATTAACAAAACATTGAACTTAAGGCTGTAATGTAACAAAATAGGTATAAAAGTCAAGGGGGTGAATACTTTTGCAAGGCACTTTAATTTCAAAAAATAATTTTCAATTTGTCTATTTATACTAACTAGATCTTTTTCTTCGCCCCACGATGGGGCATTTTTTAATCCAATTTGAGGCAATACACCATTTAGCAATAGATAAAATATGAATTACGATAAACTTAATTTGATAATTTAATTGATCTGGAAAAATGTGGAACAGTATCAGTTTTGAAGCAATGGGACATTCAAAAATGATTATCTTAGTAACTTGTTTTATACACAGGGACCAAAAAAGCTAAATTTCTTTACAGTCCCACTATATATGTTTGAATGTACCAGTTTCAATATCACATCTCCAACATTTGTCTGTATTTCTTCCTGGAAAAATTGTTGCCAACGTCTTTGAGACCAAGTACCACCTCTGAATTATTTTAAAGTATTTTTCTCTCAGGTTTGTACATTTAATTATTCTAGCTGTTATGTCAAAAGCTTTAAACTAGGTATTAATCTCCCATTCATGTTCCAACTCTCTCTCCCAATGCAGCATTTTTGGAGATTTCCTTGTCTCTGACAATGAATTTATAAATTTTAAAACACTTCGTCAGCATTATTAGTTATCTAGCGACTTGCAGTATTTGAAGCCATAGGAATGCTGTTGGACACACAATGTAAAGCTTTTTGTACTCTGGGGACCTTTGGCACTCATTGCGAGCCTCGCACTGAGTGTCTTTGGCGCTCATTGTGTGGCTCTTTATGAGCTCCAAAGGCGCTCATTGCGAGCCTCTCCTCTCGTGTACTTGTGCTCCTCTGAGCACCTTCGTCACTCATCAGAAAGAAATTTATATATTTATATTTATTTATTTTCTATATTTAGTTAACTAATAATGAATGAATTAGTTCTTGAATAAATTAATATACTTTACCTATTTGTAATGAATACATCCAGCAATCAATAGCCTGAAGAGCTAACAATCTGTTTGTATTTTCCGGCAGCATACAATGTACAGTTTGAGTGTTGGTGCCCTGATGAGAAAGTGTAATGAATGTCCCAAGTGTGCTATTAGAAATAGGCTGCGTGCGCGAGGGAAAACCGTTGGTTTAGTTGTGTAAAGTGCCATTGTAGATTTGTAATGTTATTAATGTGTTACGCGGCTCGCAAGCATTTTCCGTCCTTTGTAATAGTGTATTTTGTAGTTCGTACGTTCCTGTGTGCAACTGCTACGCGTTTGGCAGTGTTTTGCGCAGTCCGGGTCGTGTAGCCTCTTTTTCATTTTTTTTGGAGGCCATTTTTTTTTTCCGCTTAGGCGATTTTCGAGTGATGAAACTCGTCCAAATCGCCTTAAATTTGCATTCCACCTCACTCCCAGACTTCCTGGCTGTTCCACCGTGCTGTGTGTGATGGTTTTTTTTTTCCTTTTGGGCTCGCGTAGCGAGCCCGCGGCTCTTGCGAACCAAGCCTGTGGCCCTCGCGAAGCGAGGGTCGCAGTTGCTGGCATGGAGCGCCCAAGACCTCGCAAAATTTAACTCAAAATAAAAGAGTTTAGACACTGAAAAATTCTCTAAGCGAGATAAAAAATGCCTGCCGAAAAAAACGAAAACGAGGCTACAGCAGTCTAAAGACGCAAAACACCACCAAACAACTACGAATTTTCTGAAAAGGACTTACGAGATTCGAAAACAAAGACGCAACCCGCGCAACCCGAAAAACATTCGAAACACAATAAATATACACAACAAACACATAAAAAGGTTACCCACAGCAAGGTGGTGCACCCAGGACCTCTGCAAGTAAAGTTACACCTCGATTTAAGTACAAATTTTGAAGTTTAGACACCCGAAAATCACCTAAGCAAGAGAAAAATTGGCCACCTAACAAAGTGAAAACGAGGCTAAAGAACCCTAAAAACACAAAACACCACCATAAACACGCAAAACACCACAAAACAGCTACAGATATTCCGAAAATGTCAGACGACATCAAAAACGAAGGACGCTAAATAAGCCACAGCCGCATACCACACAATAGCCGCCATTTTAGAACAATAACTTATACAATGCGGAAGTACACAGCTACGCTAACGGATTTGCCTCACGCACGCACACTATTACTCTCCACACATTCATCACGCTTACACAGCAGCTCCACAGCACTAATGCTGCAGCAACATGAAAACAGATTGCCAGCTCTTCAACACAATGCTTCCTGCATATATTACTTCAAAGTAGGTAATTATTTATTAATAGGTAATAGGTATTATTTATTTTATTATCATACACCAAACAGCATTAGCTCACTTACAATTTCATTGCCGTCATTTTTTGACGGGCAATATTCTAGTACTTAATAAAGCTGTGTATTTTACTTCAATTTGATACTGTGACTTTGTAGAGTTTCCAATATGCCTAAAAGCTTTTTTATCATGTTATTGCTAAAGTAAGTCTCTATTTTAGAGGAGTGAGTAGTGAGTCGCAACACAGAAGGGATAAAGCAAACACATACAAATTTGAATACACAACTGGGATCTGATTGGCTCCATGGTTGAAAGTCATGTTTGGTTATGGACATTATCCATTAAGGTATTTTGTTCTCTGAATCAAGTGGTGAGTGCCTACTATGAACTGTTAAAATCATATTTTATGAAATCACATCCCAATATTAAGCAGCTGGCTCCTATAATTTGTATGAATGAAGTGCTGTTGATTGTTTCAAAAAATAGAATGTTGGAAAAAGATTTCCAGAATATGGGAGTTATAAAAAAAATCATCCAACAAAATGCAAAATACGGGACAGTGTTTATAATATATAAAAGACTGTGATTTTTTTTTTTTAAAGAAAAATTAAAAAGAGAAAAGAAAAAGAAAAAAAAGGAAAATATATTTTTTTGTGTGTGTGTAAATTGGCACTGTAAACCATAATTGTAACACAGCACTGAATGATATTGTCTTATTGTCTTTTATATGTTGTACATGTTTGTTTATAATTCAATAAAATAAATATTTATAAGAATCATCAACTATAATAATTGTTTAAGTGTGTAACGATCCATGGGAGCGTTCACACTTACCACTTCCTAAGTCCATACAGAGCTGCGCGCATCTGCAGCTCTGTATGGATGCTGCACGCATGCACAGCCGCGAACACACTCACAAGATGCGCACGCATTGCATGGCAGAGCCACACATGCACAGCTCATGGCAACAACCGCAAGCTGCAGAGGAGGTGGAGGGGGGAGGAAGACACAGGGGAGAGGGGGGAGGAAGACACAGGGGAGAGGGGGAAGGAAGACACGATAGAGGGGGGAGGAAGACACAGTAGAGGGGGAGGAAGACAGGTGAGAGGGGAGAAAGACACAGGTGGGGAGGAAGAGACATGGGAGAGGGGGGAAGAGACATGGGAGAGGGGGAAGAGACACAGTAGGGGGGAAGAGACACAGGGAAGGGGGTGAGGGAGAAAGGGAGGGAAGGGGGGAGAGACACAGGGGAGGGACGAAGGAGAAAGAGACACGGGAGGGGAGAGAGACAAAGAGACAATAGGAGAGGGAAGGGGGGAGAGGGAGAAACAACATTACATAGTAATTGTTACATAGTAATTGAGGTTGAAAAAAGACCTTTATCCCTTCAAGTTCAACCTTTTAAGATCTTCTCTGATCTGCATTATGCAGATTAATGGTTAATTTATCCAGAGGAAGGCAAACAAAAAAAAAACAAGTGAAACTTTGCCAATTGTCTCAAAAGGGAAAAAAAATGAATTCCTTACTGACCCCAGATACTGGCGATCAGATTCCTTCCTGGATCAATATTGCCTCTAATTAACCAGGATAACCCTGAATGCCCTTTTTATTTTAAAATACATTCAATCCCTTTTTAAAGTTATCTATTGAATCTGCTGTCACCACCTCCCTTGGTAGAGAATTCCACAGATTAACCACCCTTACTGTGAAGAACCCTTTTCTTTCTTTAAGGCAGAATATTTTTACTTCTAACCTCAAAGGATGTCCTCTTGTCAGTTGAAAACCTCTTGGCACAAAAAGCTCCCTTGACAAATCTTTATACTGACCCGCCTGTATTTATATAAGGTAATCACATCCCCTCTTAGACTAATTTTTCCTAGAGAAAATACGTTTAATTTGCTTAGTCTTTCTTCATAACTTAGCCCCTCCATTTCCCTCATTAGTTTTGTTGTCCCTCTCTGTACTTTTTTCAGTTCTAAAATGTCCTTTTTATGAAGTGGTGCACACAATTGTACTCCATATTCCAAATGAGAGCAAGGGATTTGTATAGTGGCAGAATTTTATTTTCTTCCCTGGCTTCTATACCCTTCTTAATACATGCTAACATTTTATTTGCATTTGCAGATGCTGCTTGGCATTGAGAACTGATATGTAGGTGGTTGTCCACAAGTACTCCCAAATCTCTTTCAATATCTGATACCCCTAGATTTGCTTCATTAAGTTTATAAATTTGTCCTTCCCAGATGCATACCCTTACATTTACTCGTATTAAATCTCATCTGCCATTTAATTGCCCATTTCTCTAATTTATGCAAATCCCTTCGGAGGGAAAGTACATAATTTTCTGATTTAATTACCTTGCACAACTTAGTGTCATCAGCAAAAATGGAGACAATACTTTCCAGTCCCACCTCGTTAATAAATATGTTAAAAGGGAGAGGTCCTAATACTGAACTCTGAGGAACCCCACTTACCACATTAGTCCATTTGGAGTATGTTCCATTTACAACAACAATTTCCTTCCTGTCTTTTAGTCAGCTCTCAATCCATGTTCAGATATTTACTGCAATTCCCGTATCCCTTAGTTTGCACAATAGTCTCCCAAATGGCACTGTATCCAAAGGCTTTGCAAAATCTAAGGCTACATTCACAGAGTTGCCTTAATCCAAGTTCCTACTAACCTCCTCATATAAACTAATTAGATTTGTTTGACATGACCTATGCCTTAAAAGCCCATGTTGGCTCCTACTTATAATCCTGTTTGAACAGACCTATTCCTGTATATTAACCCTTATTATTAGCTCTTCTAAAAGCTTTCCCACTACAGAAGTGAGGTGTAAAGCTCTGAGGGTAGGGGCTATACACGCCCAGAGCTCACCTGCTATAGACTACAGGTTAACTACCCACAAGAAACATTGGGTTCTTTGAAATTTCAGCACCAGCACCCTTATATCTGGATTCTTTATCAGTCAGGGTCTCTTCCTCAGGAATCAGCACTTCCAGGAGTCACAGTAACTTCCCTGTGGTAGTGACCAGGAAAAGTTACTGGCATGGTAAATATAGGATTAGTGTTGTAGCTACCAGGAGCAAATAATAGGCATACCATTTTCTATATGCCTCAGCAGTGAACTGTGTTTATTCGCTTCCAAACACCAACTGAACTGTTTATTCTTTCTCTGCACAGAAAACACACCATAAAATACCAAAAACACCCTTTGTCACTAAGGCTCCCTACCTCCCACACTAATCAGGATGCATGCATGGCAGCCCCTAGTAGTCGTAAACCCACATTCCTTCCTCTTCCCTCATTGATCTGGTATATATCGGCTGTTAATGGGAGGGGGAGGTAGATTTTTCTTACTTTATGTTACCACCAGGCCTGAGGGACTTTATGGCTGGGGAAGGAAGTTACATCTAAGAAGTTAATCAGACTATCAATAACATCATATACATTGTAATGAAGAGAACATGGCAATAACTATATATACACATGTAACATACATGACAGTATGGTAGCTCACTGGGCCAAAATTCAGGCCCAGGAAAGGGGTCCGTGAAATTACTCCCCCCTTCCAGATGCAGTTCTGGGGCTATGATCCTGAACAGACGATTGAACTGCAGACCATAGCCCAAGTCCCCATCCAAAGAGGAAATGGCCACTGCATAAAACCTAGTTCATGGTTCATGACCTCCTCCTAGAGGGGGTAGTAGTTTGGCCCGGTCTGGGGGTGGTTGCCCATCCTTCAGAAAAGTGTCCACAGTCTCTAACCCCATTTTTTGTAGGGTCTTGGGCACATGGTCCATTTGTACAGTCCTTACGGGGGGTGGTGGGGGGATATCTGGGCTAGCAGCCACTTCTTAGACACTCTCCCCACTTTTCCTTCACAACATCTTGGCTCCCATGTTGCAACACAGCCCAACCGCATCCCTTTCAATAACCCATCCCAAATTGCAGGCATCAATCCTGGGGACACATCCAGGGTATAAGGAACTAGAATCTCATCCAGGTAGATAATGCTTCCCCCTTTTCCACAGGCAGGTAGTGGCTCTTGGATATCCCATCTAGAAATCAGCTCAGGCGGAGTCAAAAAGGGCTTCCCTGCTGGCAAAATCTCCTTGCGGTCAAGGGGTTGGGGAAAAACAGAGCATGACTCAGGATTAGGGTCTCTTTGGATAAAGACCCTTTCCTGGCTGAGGCCCACCTGGGGTAGCAGACTTCGTTGGGGTCGGTCGCTCCTCAGGGTGAGTATCCTCCAAGGCTGGTAATTTTGGGATCACCTCTGCAGCAAGGGTACACTGTGTTTCAGGACAGGTAACAGTCCATGGGTAGTTGGGCAGACTTGCAGGGCTTGCACCCTCCTCTGCCAAGTGTTCAGTCTCCAGCTCCTCGCCCTTGGTTAGCGGCTGGTGCTCCATAACACTGCTCCCTGGTCCTGCATTTACCATGGTCTGGACTGTTCTCCCTGCCTCCCTATCCTAGAGAATTCCCAGAAGTCCCTCTGATCTTGCCCGGTCAGATCTCCAGGTACCTTCTGGTTCCCTTTCTCCACCTGATAGTGGTGTAGCCAACAGTGCATTTTCTCTGGCAGTGTATCCTCTGCTAGGTTAGCTGGGGAAGCATGGGGTACGCCACGTACTTGAGCCAGGTCCCACCTCCTCGTCTGTGGCAATCCGTTCCATGCTCCAGCATGCTGGGGATCAGAATCCTTTTCTCCCTGATCACCTCCACTCTGCAGGTCTCCATGTGGTCCATGATCCCCTCTATGCAGGGCTGGCCTTCCTTGGGCTTGGGCCTGGATTTGAAGGTTTTGCAAAATCGCTGATTAGTTTCTGCATCCCCGTCAAGCCGCCAAAATAACTGGACTTCCAAACTGCTTAGATCATCATATCCCATTCTTGCTGCTGGTTCTTGCATTGAGATCCCAGCACTGCCCACCAGTTGTGAAGATCTGAGGGTAGAGGCTATACACGCTCAGAGCCCACCTGCTATAGACAACAGTTTAACTACCCACAAGGACTGTTGGGTTCTTTGAAATCTCGGCACCAACACTCTGATATCTTGATTCTGTATCAGTCAGGGTCTCTCTCTTTTAGGAATCAGCACTTCCAGGAGTCCCAGTAACTTTCCTGTGGTAGTGACCAGGACAAGTTACTGGCAGGGTAAAGATAGTATTAGTATTGTAGCTACCAGGAGCAAAACAGGCATACCATTTTCTATATGTCTCAGCAATGAACTGTGTTTATTCGATTCTAAACACCAACTGAACTGTTTATTCTTTCTCTGCACAGAAAACACACCACAAAATACCACCAACCCCTTTTGTCACTAAGGCTCCTAATCTCCCACACTAGTCAGGAGTAGTGATGTCGCGAACATAACATTTTCGGTTTGCGAACCACAAACGCGAACCGCCGCAAATGTTCGCGAACCGGCGAACCGCCTTAGACTTCAATGGGCAGGCGGATTTTAAAACCCACAGGGACTCTTTCTGGCCACAATAGTGATGGAAAAGTTGTTTAAAGGGGACTAACACCTGGACTGTGGCATGCCGGAGGGGGATCCATGTCAAAACTCCCACGGAAAATTACATAGTTGATGCAGAGTCTGGTTTTAATCCATAAAGGGCATAAATAACCTAACATCCCCCTCCATCATCATCCTCCCCTGTATCTCTTTACCCCCTCCCTCATCATCCTCCCCTGTGTCTCTTTCCCCCCTTCCTCATCACCCTCCCCTGTGTCTCATCCCCCCTCCCTCATCATCCTCCCACCTCCCTCATCATCCTCCCCTGTATCTCTTTACCCCCTCCCTCATCATCCTCCCCTGTATCTCTTTACCCCCTCCCTCATCATCCTCCCCTGTGTCTCTTCCCCCCTCCATCATCATCCTCCCCTGTGTCTCTTTCCCCCCTCCATCATCATCCTCCCCTGTGTCTCTTTCCCCCCTCCATCATCATCCTCCCCTGTGTCTCTTTCCCCCCTCCCTCATCATCCTCCCCTGTGTCTCTTTTCCCCCTCCCTCATCATCTTCCCCTGTGTCTCTTCCCCCCTCCCTCATCATCCTCCCCCCTCCCTTGATAAGGGGGGGAAGAGACACAGGGATAAGTGTGAGGGGTGTTAGGGTAAGGGGTGTTAGGGATAAGGGTGAGGGGGTTAGGTGTTAGGATGAGGGGTGTTAGGGCTAAGTGTGAGGGGTGTTAGGGTGAGGGGTGTTAGGGATAAGTGTAAGGGGTGTTAGGGTGAGGCATGTTAGGAATAAGTGTGAGGGGTGTTAGGTCTTAGGGATAGTGTGAGAATGTTAGGGTTAGGTGTTAGGTTGATGGGTGTTATGGATAAGTGTGAGGGGTGTTAGGGTAAGGGGTGTTAGGGATAAGTGTGATGGGTGTTAGGGTAAGGGATGTTAGGGTTAGGTGTTAGGGATAAGTGTAAGGGGGTATTAGGGTTAGGTGTTAGGGTGAGGCATGTTTGGAATAAGTGTGAGGGGTGTTAGGTCTTAGGGATAAGTGTGAGAATGTTAGGGTTAGGTGTTAGGTTGATGGGTGTTATGGATAAGTGTGAGGGGGGTTAGGGTAAGGCGTGTTAGGGATAAGTGTGATGGGTGTTAGGGTAAGGGATGTTACGGTTAGGTGTTAGGGTAAGGGCTGTTAGGGATAAGTGTAAGGGGGTATTAGGGTTAGGTGTTAGGGTGAGGCATGTTAGGAATAAGTGTGAGGGGTGTTAGGTCTTAGGGATAAGTGTGAGAATGTTAGGGTTAGGTGTTAGGTTGATGGGTGTTATGGATAAGTGTGAGGGGGTTAGGGTAAGGGGTGTTAGGGATAAGTGTGATGGGTGTTAGGGTAAGGGATGTTAGGGTTAGGTGTTAGGGTAAGGGCTGTTAGGGATAAGTGTAAGGGGGTATTAGGGTTAGGTGTTAGGGTGAGGCATGTTAGGAATAAGTGTGAGGGGTGTTAGGTCTTAGGGATAAGTGTGAGAATGTTAGGGTTAGGTGTTAGGTTGATGGGTGTTATGGATAAGTGTGAGGGGTGTTAGGGTTAGGGTAAGGGGTGTTAGAGATAAGTGTGATGGGTGTTAGGGTAAGGGATGTTAGGGTTAGGTCTTAGGGTAAGGGCTGTTAGGGATAAGTGTAAGGGGGTATTAGGGTTAGGTGTTAGGGTGAGGCATGTTAGGAATAAGTGTGAGGGGTGTTAGGTCTTAGGGATAAGTGTGAGAATGTTAGGGTTAGGTGTTAGGTTGATGGGTGTTATGGATAAGTGTGAGGGGGGTTAGGGTTAGGGTAAGGGGTGTTAGAGATAAGTGTGATGGGTGTTAGGGTAAGGGATGTTAGGGTTAGGTGTTAGGGTAAGGGCTGTTAGGGATAAGTGTAAGGGGGTATTAGGGTTAGGTGTTAGGGTGAGGCATGTTAGGAATAAGTGTGAGGGGTGTTAGGTCTTAGGGATAAGTGTGAGAATGTTAGGGTTAGGTGTTAGGTTGATGGGTGTTATGGATAAGTGTGAGGGGTGTTAGGGTTAGGGTAAGGGGTGTTAGAGATAAGTGTGATGGGTGTTAGGGTAAGGGATGTTAGGGTTAGGTCTTAGGGTAAGGGCTGTTAGGGATAAGTGTAAGGGGGTATTAGGGTTAGGTGTTAGGGTGAGGCATGTTAGGAATAAGTGTGAGGGGTGTTAGGTCTTAGGGATAAGTGTGAGAATGTTAGGGTTAGGTGTTAGGTTGATGGGTGTTATGGATAAGTGTGAGGGGGTTAGGGTAAGGGGTGTTAGGGATAAGTGTGATGGGTGTTAGGGTAAGGGATGTTAGGGTAAGGGCTGTTAGGGATAAGTGTAAGGGGGTATTAGGGTTAGGTGTTAGGGTGAGGCATGTTAGGAATAAGTGTGAGGGGTGTTAGGTCTTAGGGATAAGTGTGAGAATGTTAGGGTTAGGTGTTAGGTTGATGGGTGTTATGGATAAGTGTGAGGGGTGTTAGGGTTAGGGTAAGGGGTGTTAGAGATAAGTGTGATGGGTGTTAGGGTAAGGGATGTTAGGGATAAGTGTAAGGGGGTATTAGGGTTAGGTGTTAGGGTGAGGCATGTTAGGAATAAGTGTGAGGGGTGTTAGGTCTTAGGGATAAGTGTGAGAATGTTAGGGTTAGGTGTTAGGTTGATGGGTGTTATGGATAAGTGTGAGGGGGGTTAGGGTAAGGGGTGTTAGAGATAAGTGTGATGGGTGTTAGGGTAAGGGATGTTAGGGTTAGGTGTTAGGGTAAGGGCTGTTAGGGATAAGTGTAAGGGGGTATTAGGGTTAGGTGTTAGGGTGAGGCATGTTAGGGTTAGGTGTTAGGGATAAGTGTGAGGGGTGTTAGGGGTGTTAGGGATAAGTGTGAGGGGTGTTTGGGTGAGGAAAGTTAGGGTTGGGTGTTAGGGATAAGTGTGAGGGATGTTAGGGTTAGTTGTTAGGGATAAGTTTGAGGGGTGTTAGGGTTAGGGTGAGGGGTGTTAGGGATAAGTGTGAGGGATGTTAGGGTTAGGGTGAGGGGTGTTAGGGATAAGTGTAAGGGGTGTTAGGGTTAGGTGTTAGGGTCAGGGATGTTAGGGTTAGGTGTTAGGGATAAGTGTAAGGGGTGTTAGGGTTAGGGTAAGGGGTGTTAGGGATAAGTGTGAGGGGTGTTAGGGTTAGGGTGAGGGGTGTTAGGGATAAGTGTTAGGGTTAGGTGTTATGGTGAGGGGTGTTAGGGTTAGGTGTTAGGGATAAGTGTGAGGGGTGTTAGGGTTGGGTACTAAGGTGAGGGGAGGATGATGATAAGGGGGGGAAGAGACACAGGGGTGTCCTTGAAGCAGACATCAAAAGAGTCCTTCAGGACTGTATTGCACACTGTGTACAGTAGCCTAGCTATGGTTTTCCCTATTGATGCAGTATCACCTACACTCAGCCTCCTGTCAGTAAGACTGCAAGTTAGTTATGTGGAAGGCAGGGTATGATGCTGATTGGCTGGAGTGTGTCTGCTGACTGGGAGTTGCAGGGTCAAAGTTTGCTCAATGATAAAGTATTGGGGGCGGGTCGAATATCGCATAATTGTCAGACGGCCTGTTTCACATTGTAATACTCCTATAGCTTCATTCCTGACCTTCTTCCCATTAATATACTTAAAAAATATTTTAGAGTTAGTCTTACTCTTCTTTGCAACACATTTTTATTTTCCTATTTTAGCCAGTCTAATAGCCCTTTTGCACGCCTTTTTAGTTTCCTTGTACTCACGTAAAGCAGTCTCTGACCCCTCTTGTTTGTATAATTTAAATGCCTCTTTTTTTTACTCTGTATCTTGATCTTTAAGTCATTGTTAAGCCACATTGGATGTAATTTACTCCTTTTACTTTTATTTCCACATGGTATATGCCAATGTCTATGTATATTTAGTAAGGATTTAAATGTTGTCCATTTATGTTCAGTATTTTTACCTGCCAGTTTTGTCCCAGTCTATACGTTTTTATTGCTGCCCTTAGACCATTAAAAGCTACCCTTTTCAAATTAAGAGTTTTTGTTGCCCTTTTACAGTTTTTTTTTTAATTTAATCTCAAATGAAGTGATCACGGTTTCCCAAATATTGCCCTATTTCAACATTTGTTACCATATCAATATTATTTGTGATGACTGAATCCAAGATAGCTTCATTTCTAGTAGGATCTTGTATAACCTGGGCCAGATAATGATCCCTGAGTGCACTCAAGAACCTGCTCCCTTTACCCGTACTGCTGGTTTTACTCATCCAGTTTATTTCAGGGTAGTTAAAATCTCCCATTATTAGAACTTGCCCATGCTTAGCTGCATTTCCAATCTGTAATAATAATTGCATTTCCTCACTTTTCATTATATTTGGGGGGTTATAGCATACTCCAACCAATATTATTTTGGAATTTGCTGCTCCGCTATTTAACTCTACCCACAAAGATTCAATATTATCACTAGTTCCAGCATACATATCTTCTCTGACTATAGGCTTAAATATAGGCTTAACATACAGACAAATCCCTCCTTGCATTGTCCCATTGCACCTATCTTTCCTAAATAGGTTATATCCATCCAGATCAACAGTCCAGTCATGAGATTCATCCCACCACGTTTCGGTAATGCCTATTAAATCCCATTTCTCATTAACTGCTAATAATTCTAACTAAAAAAAAAAACTTTTTCCTGGCAAGCTTCTGGAATTTGCAAGACTACAACTTATGTTATGAGTCTGTAACTTCTGGAGTGCCTGCCACTGTACTTGAGTTACTTAACAATACCTCCTTATTGACTATACTAACCCTCCCCTTATCTCCTCCCACATGACTAGTTATTTTATTCCTTACCCCCTCTACACTTACTACCCCATTACTTCTAACTAGTTCCTCTCCCCCACCTATTATTTTAAAACTCCTCCAGCCTTTCTATCAACTGTTCCCCTAGCACAACAGCTCCCTCATCGTTAAGGTGGAATCTATCCCTGCTATAGAGATTGTACCCAAGCGAGAAGTTAGCCCAGTGCTCTAAAAACCCAATCCCCTCCTTAGTGCACCACTTTGTAGCCAAGCATTAACCACACTCCATCTGTCTACCTGAGCTTTGGTAATGGAAAGGCGGCAGATAGAGGGGGGAGGTAAAGAGAGAGAGGGGGAGAGCGAGAAAGAAGGAGAGTAGCGAAAGCGGGAGGCGGAGAGTACACAGAGCGCAAAGAGAAGGCACAAAGAGCGAGAAAGGTTGTCCAGAGATCGAGAGTCAGCGGGCGCCCAGAGAGAGTGAGAGAGACAGAGGGAGTATAGAGAGAGACAGCACAGAGAGAGTCAGATCAGACTGCACGCAGAGAGAGAGAGGGCGCACACAGAGAGCCAGCACAGACAATTAAACATATGACATAACATATTATACCATCATTTAAGACTGGCAAGTAACTAGTTTTTTTATAAAATCTAAGTATTCCAAAGTAATCAGGAAGATATATTTAGATCATGTGAGACATCATAGAGCTAAGACTAGCACAGAGGTGTGAATTATTATTTTTATTGCTTCTAATAACATTTCTTTCTAATGATTTTTAAGTACTGATACATATTTTTATCTTTACATTTCTGACTTTGTGCAGTACTATTGCTTCCCTGATTGAACGTAGGGCAGATAAGGCAGATACAGTTCTGTTTTCCCTAGCCAGTGTATTAGGAGTCAGTTTCTGGAAGGTAGTTAATATGAGCCAGAAATAATTTATAAGAACAAGCAACTGTTTCTCATGTCACAAAATAAAGAAATATTGGTTTAATGAAAGCTCACTTTCTTTATAATTAGGTCTACAGTTATTTTATTGGATGATACTGTCTATAGGATTTCCTTCGGACACATCTGATGCACGTTTGTTATAAGGTTGCATCTATTTGACTCACTAAAGAAAAGCAACTTTGAGAGAGATCTAAAATTTTTGTGTAATTATTTTCGGTAAATGGTATTTAAGGTTTATGCATTCAGTTGCTCTTTTACACACTTGTTTTATTCTTACCACATTGAGAAGTTTTTGTTTGTGTGTTAATTTGCTGCCGTGGAGGACCATTAAAATAAAACATTTTAAATAAACCCTGCAATAAATTACCTTTTTCAGCATCACTCTTCAAACCTTTTCCCTTATTGTGTACCCTTTTCAGATCTTTCCTGTTGTGCCCCCACCAGTGCAGTGGCCAGCAGGTTAGGGGTTAAGGTTAGGGTTTAGGGTGGTGGCAGATGATACACTTTACATAGTAAAGTAGTGGCGTTACATGCGCACTACTATTTTACTATGTAAAGCTTATCATCTGCCACTACACTAGTCTGTAAAAGAGGTTCCTATGTCTTCATTCCACTCTTTCTCATAGGTCAAGACAAAAGGAAGGTATGCCCCATCTCACTATTATGTTGGAAATTCTAGACAAGTCATTTTTAATAAAGAAAAGCTTTTAGATATGTTGTTTTAAAAACACTTTAAGTCCTATTATATAAAGAGTGGTGCGGTTCTAAGCACAGGTGGAAATATGTTTGATTTAATATTACTATGTTGGCAATGTACTCAGTTTTTTATCTTTCTCTTTAAGAATGGGACCTGGAAATCAATGAATAAATACAATGGATAAAAAAAAACTAATCCGAAAATCCCTCCAGCCAGCTAGACCAATTCGACGTTGCTCTGGGGAGAATGGTAAAGGATATTATTTTTCATTGACAGTTATGTAAAAAAAAATATTAGAATTTATACGGCAGTATAGTTATGTATCTTTGGTAGATTTAAAGGGACACTAAACTGCATAGTTAGCAGTATATAGAGCTTAATTTTTATGTAATTTTTTTTTTTTTTTTATATATATTTTAATTTATTTAATGGGGTTGTTTATTTATTGTTCATTTAATGGCTGTGTTAGGAACTATGGGTTTACTTGTGGACCCACCTTGGAGATAGCATCAATGCTCATCCATAAAGACCCCTATGGTAGTTAGGGTACCCTGGGGTCTATTGAGACCCCCATGGTAATAGTATATACCATAGGGGTACATAAGAACCCCCCATGGTAATAGTATACTATACCATGGGAGTGTGCACCCATGGTATAGAGGTTAATGTGAGGAGAAGAGTGTTTTAAATAAATATTTATTATTTGTTAGGTGCCTTTATACAATAAGCATCCTGGATTTGCATATTAGCAAATCCAATCAGGTGTTGTTTTTGCTATCTGCAATGTCATGTAGTATCGTGTGAGAGTGCTCAGTGCGCCCTTAAGCAAGATGGCTACTGTACACTGTGACCATATGATTTGACTACTGACAAACTATGCCTTACTAAAAGAAACCATTGTACAGTGTCCTTTTAATTAAAAAAGGTTTAGTTCGGTTTTTGATTCATCTTTGGATGCACTGTTGCCCAAGCATTTACTATTGGCTTCAATATATACTGAAAGAACATGCTCATCTCATGGGATGTTTAGGACCATATAGGATCAATTAAAATATAGATTCTGAAATAATCATATTTGTAACACATTATTAACTTTTACAAGGCTATTGAATCCATTAGTTGGAAACTACAGATAGAAGAAGGTTGAAAGGCAAAAGCAATTTTCCTTTTTAAAATTGCTGCTGAAGATGGACACATTTTATTTGGTTTTATTGAATCCCTTTCTTGAACTGCTGTGTATATAATAAGACTGCACGGATAGAGGCTGGCTATAGTTATGTATAAATACATGTTTCCTTCACTGTAAAAAAAATTGCTATAAAACCATATAGTTCATTTATATTGTTGAAGCGTTTTAGGAAAATTATTAGATATATTTTAAATCATTACAAAGGGTGCCAGTGTTAATTGCTGGCTATCTGCTCTTTGTATAGCAGTTATCACATAATTGCAATCACAGTGGGTTTCCCCTGAAATCTCCCTGCATGGTGTAGATTTAAATCTCCCTCCATGTAGTAATTGAACAGCTGCCTCCATGTTGGCTGGGACACCCCCAGCACTCTGCAGTCACCACAGTAAGTGCAACTCCAACACACTCTGCTACTGCTATGATTTTCATGAAGTGATCTGCATTCAACCCTGTGTGCTACTTGAAGGAGTTGTGTGAAAAGCCTCAGCATGTCAGACATAGATTGTACACGCATGTGTGCATGTATGTTTGAATGTATGTATATGTTTAATATATACTGTGACAAGGATGGCCATACAGGACTGCTCCTCAATACTATTACTTTAATAGTTGTCAGTTAAGGACGTTGAACACGTTGCGGCACAGCCGCAACTGCGAGCCTGACGAAGCGAGGCAAGCAGTTGAGGCCCGCAACTGTGAGGCCTGTAGGACTTAGGCTGCAATGAGCACCAAAGGCGCTTGTTGCTGGCCTCACAATGAGCTCTGCAGGCGCTCCTCAACAGCGGTGCAGTAGTTAGGCAGGCGCTCATTACAGGCACTCATCACCCTCTGCCTCTCTCTCATCTCCCCTCTGCAAGGGCTGCAATTGGCGCCGCAGGAGCTCATCGCGAGTCCTGCAGGGCTCCCATCACATTCTGCCTCTCTCTCATCTCCCCCTCTGCCTCTCTCTCTCATCTCCCCCTCTGCCTCTCTCTCATCTCCCCCTCTGCCTCTCTCTCTCTCATCTCCCCTTTTGCCTCTCTCTCTCTCATCTCCCCCTCTGCCTCTCTCTCATCTCCCCCTCTGCCTCTCTCTCTCTCTCTCACCTCCCCCTCTGCCTCCCCCAGTGCCTCACCCCCAGTACCTGGTTCCTGCCAGTAGCTAAAGCACGTACATGGTTGCAACCCTGCCAGCAGCGCCGCACTTACCTTCTCCTTTGGCTCCCTCTTTTCCGGACGTAACTACTTTCTGGATCAAGCCGGAGGAAGAGGGAGCCGCAGAGGAGGTGAGTGTGGCGCTGCTGGCAGGGTTGCATCCAGGTACGAGACGAAGGAGAGGAGGGGGAAAGGAGACACAAGGGAGGGAGAGGAGGGGGAACGGAGAAACAAGGGAAGGAGAGGGGGGAATGGAGACACAGGGGAGGGAGAGGGGGAAAGGAGACACAGGGGAAAGGGGAGAGAGGGAAAGGAGGAACAGGAGATTGAGAGGGGGAGGAGACACGGGAGGGAGAGTGGGGAAAGGGAGAAGACGAAAGGAGGTATAGGAGAGGGGGGAAAGGGAGAGGCGGAAAGAAGGAACAGGAGAGCGAAGATGGGGAAAGGAGATACAAGGGGGAAAGGTTGTAAAGGAGACACAGGGGAGGGAGAGAGGGAAGGAGGTACAGGAGAGGGGGAAAGGAGGTACAGGAGAGGGGAAAGGTGGAACAGGGGAGGAGGGATAGGAGACACAGGGGAGGGGGAGGGGTAAAAGAGAGAGGGGAAAGGTGGCACAGGAGAGGAGGAAAGGAGACACAGGGGAGAGGGGGGGGCGGAGAGACACAGGGTGGGTTGTCCAATACAAGTGGCAGGTTGGCCAAGGCCAGTGATGAGCGGCAAAGTTGCAAGGCCCCTAAAGCAGACACTGGGAGGGGTTTGCGATGAGCTCTGCCAGCTTTCAATTTTTATTCCCAACCTTTTTGACGGGCAATTTCCTAGTTTCTAATACTTGGCATTTTTCGTGTTTTGTTGCCTCACAACCTGGAATTAACATGGATTGTTTGAGGATTTGCATCATTACATGCCCACAACTTTGAAGAAGTTTTTTTTATTTTTATTATTATTATTATTATTGTGAAGAAAAAACAAATAGGACAAAATAACAGAAACATTCAATATGCATAACTATTTACCCCCCTGAAGTCCCTCCCTAATACATTGTAGAGCCACCTTTTGCGGCAATCACATCTCCAAGTCGCTTTGGATAAGTCTCTATGAGCTTGCCACATCTTACCACATTGATTTTTGACCATTCCTCATGTTTCCCCTTACACCACTCAAGTGTTGCTTTAGCAGTATGTCACGCACAGATTAGTACAGGTTTTGTTCAAGAATATCCCTGTATTTAGCACCATCCATCTTTCCCTCAACTCTGATCAGTTTCCCAGACCCGGCTGCTGAAAAACATCCCCACAGCATGATGCTGCCACCACCATGTTTCACGGTGGGGATGGGGATTTTTTGGGTGATGTGATGTGTTGGGTTTGCGCCAGACATAGCGTTTTCTTTGATGGCCGAAAAGTTAAATTTTAGTCTCATCAGACCATAGCACCTTCCTCCATACATTTTGGGAGTCTCCTACATGCCTTTTCCTACATGCCTTAAGCGTACGGCTTATTGTCGTCCTATGTACAGGTACCCCAGTTTCTGCTGTGGAACTCTGCAGCTCCTCCAGGGTTACCTTAGGTCTCTGTGCTGCCTCCTGATTAATGCCCTCCTTGCCCGGTCCGTGAGTTTTATTGGGCGGCCGTCTCTTGGCAGGTTTGCTGTTGTTCCATGTTCTTTCCATTTGGTTATGATAGATTTGATGGTGCTCCTGGGGACCATCAAAGATTTAGATATTTTTTATAACCTAACCCTGTACTTCTCAACTGCATTGTCCCTTACTTGTTTGGAGAGTTTCTTGGTCTTCATGGAAGTGTTTGGTTAGTGGTGCCTCTTGCTTAGGTGTTGCAGCCTCTGGGGCCTTTCAAAAAAGGTGTGTATATATAATGACAGATCATGTGACACTTAGATTGCATACAGGTGGACATCATTTCATTAGTTATGTGACTTCTGAAGGTAATTGGTTGCCCCAGAGTTTTTTATGGGCTTCATAACAAAGGGGGTGAATACATACGCCCATGCCAATTTTCTGTTTTCTAGTTCTAAAAAATAGTTTTATGTGTATATCTTTCTCATTTCACTTCACCAACTTAGACTATTGTGTTTTGATCCATCACATAACCTTTAGATTAACAAAACATTGAATTTAAGGCTGTAATGTAACTTTCACTCACCGGCTCTTGTGTCAAGCAGCTTTAACAAATCTCTGTCTTTGCAGCTCTTGCAAAATCTTTTTCTCAGAGACTCAAAATTCCACACCTGCAAATTACAGTATCTCACAAAAGTGAGTTCAACCCTCACATTTTTATAAATATTTTATATATATCTTTTCATGAAACAACACTGAAGAAATGACATTTTTCTACAATGCAAAGTAGTAAGTGTACAGCCTGTATAACAGTGTAAATTTGCTGTCCCCTCAAAATAACACAACACACAGCCATTAATGTCGAAACTGTTGGCAACAAAAGTGAGTACACTCCTAAGTGAAACCATTATTTTTCAGCACTGCCTTAACCCTCATGGGCATGGAGTTCACCAGAGCTTAACAGGTTGCCACTGGAGTCCTCTTCCATTCCTCCATGATGACATCACGGAGCTGGTGGACGGTAGAGACCTTGCACTCCCCCACCTTCCGTTTGAGGATGCCCCACAGATGCTCAATAGGGTTTAGGTCTGATGACATGCTTGGCCCTGCAGCCCATTCTCCAAAGGGAGGGGATCATGCTCTAATTCAGTATGTCACAGTACATGTTGGCACTCATGGTTCTCTCAATGAACTGTAGCTCCCCAGTGCCGGCAGCACTCATGCATAGAATTTTGCAAAGTGCTGTATCTTGCACCATCCTCTGGGGCATTGTCTCAGACACCCTCCCCCGCAGCTCAACAACATGGGGTTGAGCGGCTAGCGCTGAGAGGCCATTAAAGCCATGCATAGCAACCACATTATGTAGGCGGTACTGTAGTTCCAAGTCGAAACATAGCCACCCAACGTCCAGTGGCCTCTTCATTCTGTACAACTGCTTTCCCGTCAAGACCGCTCCGTCATGCACCTCTTTCATCCTTAGGGCCATCTGCATGGAAGCATTCAGGAGAGATAGGACGGCCACTTGGAGAAACATCTCCTCTTCTTCCTCACCCATAATGGGCTCCCTTCCTCAGTGGACAACAGTGTCCGGAGAAACTATACAGTATGGGCTTGGGTTTGTCTTCACCATCTTGAGCCCAACAGCACTCAATCCTTCATGAACCCGGAGGATGTTCCCTTTTCAGAATCGTCAGTAGGCCTCCAAGAGATAAGGCTTGGGATACACCTCAAACTAATTACCAGAGATTTCTTCCACAGTATCATCTGGGAACATAGTCTTCTTTGCTAAGCTGCCATCTGGACATGGCTGGATACTGATAGCATCTTTAAGCCACACCCTCAGGTTATTACACACAACTCCGTTCACCCGGAGCTTCTCATCTGAGCAGGTGTCATGTAAAAGAACAATCCATACATATTCCTCTCTCTTCTTCCCTTTCAGAAGAACCGTGTCTGTTCGAAACAATTGAAGCTCAGCCATCTTGACCTGAGACAGCG
The DNA here is from genome assembly GCA_027410445.1 of Discoglossus pictus. NCBI lineage: Eukaryota > Metazoa > Chordata > Amphibia > Anura > Alytidae > Discoglossus > Discoglossus pictus. The sequence continues at coordinate 66,089,590 of CM050166.1, forward strand.
ACACCATGCTGTTATCTTCATTAATAGTATCATCTACAATTAACCAATTGGGATGGTACTTCCATATTAACATTGCCATGGAGAGGTCATCTGTTTTAGAATCTGAGCCAGCGGTCATGGTCCTGTCCAGGCTGTTCTCTTTCGGCATCTGCCTATTACATGCTGGTGTCTCTGTGCTCCCCAAGATCTCTTGAGTTCTCTACTTCTGGCTGTCCCAAATCCATCTCACAAACCACTTTGTGGCAACTCCAGACACTCTGATTCTCTGTGAAGCTTTAGACTAGAGAGTTTTGTTTTACACTAATGTTCAGGACTTCTTTATTCACTATAGAACTGTGAAGCTTCTGTGCCTCGTCTTGCCTACTGTCATCTTTCTCGTTCTATGCTTTCAGCTTTGCTAGCTTATGAGGTTTTACTTTCTCCAACACTTCCACACTACTCTGTTGTTCCGCTAACTCCACTAGATGGTGGTTGGTGTCTGGCTCAGGTAAAAACAGACTCTCTGTTACCAGTCTGTGTAACCCTTGGTCAAGCTCTATGACATTTTGAGCAGGTCGGGCTCCCCTCCTCAGCACCTTATGTAGAGTCTCCAACTCTCTCTTATTAGGCTCCCTATCTTCATCATTATAGTCGATATGGTATGGCAACTTTTTTGGCTATTTCGCTTCCAACTTTTCCTCCTAGTTAACTTTGCAGTCTGGCAAACTGCCTGGTTCCCATGATTCAAGAGGAGAGATAACCTGGCTCTTTCTGTTACAGGTGGTCCTGTTGGCTGGCTGGACACTCTCACCAAACTGTATCAGCTTTATATTGCAATCTTGTTTCCAGTCTGGTATGGTATTCTTAATAGGCTCCACCAGCATATCCCCTCTCAGGGCTGCTTCTGTCTCTTGGCTGTGCACCTCATCTTTCTTTCTGCTCACAGCAGGCATACTCTGCAGGGTCTGCAACTCCCCACTTCTGCCAGGATGATTCTCTCAAACTTTTATTCTTGCTGGAATGTCTCTAGCGGTACAGCAACTTTAGGCTTACACTCAACCCATAGGCTAGTACACATCTTAGAAGCCTTTAGTATTTTCGGTTTCCTAAGAAAGCTTGGGATTTCCGCATCCTCAACTTTCACCCATATTTCATCTTCTTTTAACTGTTTCTCTGTTTTTCTACTTGCTTTGCCTCCAAGGCTTCCATCTTTTCATATTTCTTTAATTCCTTCAGCTGTATTTTCTCCCCTTTAGCTTGTAAATCCAGTTCACACTGCTGACACTGTATCTCACTGTATATTCAACAGAAGAATTTCCTCTCTTTTTCTTCAGGTCCTCCCTGGATATTTCTTGCAGCTCTGTCACCCTTTCTTCATCCTTCTGTTTCTTGTGTACAAGATCCTTCACTATGCCATGTATATGAGCTTTCTTTGGACATAGCTCTGTGTTCAACACAGCTTCTTGTGAATATCGGTCCTGAAGATCAGGGTTAGTCTCTTCTGCACATGCGTCACCCTGTACCAACCGCATTTCCATATCAGACGGATCGTTCATCCTCTGCTCTTGTTTACTATGTGTCAGCAACTTCTTTGCTATCAAAGCTGTTTTACTTTCTGCCTCTTGTAGCTAATAGTGTAGATCATATACTTGGCTGTGCCACGTTAGTTTTTCTTGCTCCCAGTAAAGATGCTCCTTTAACATGCATTCTATCCTCTTTTGTGCATCTTGCGATTTATTTGTTTGCGCCTCAGACTTCTCTTATAGAAATCAATCATCCTCTGAGGTGAACGAGTAGGGATAAAATCTCGCTTTATCTGTTCGCCACTGGGCAGCAGCTTCTGCATATCTTTCTCATTCATGTTATACTTGGGCAGACTCTTCCTCCACTCCCGAATAGACATCTGTGTCGTCTTCCTAGAGGACAATCTGTTGTCCTCAAGCGCAGGCTTCCTTATCCATTCAGGAATATAATCTGGCATCATCCTGATACCCTTCATTTGAATAGCAACTTGCCGGTCTTCCATTGTAGGCTTTTAAAGTTCCAATGGAATAGAGTTCATCCATACTTCCTGCTTTACTTGTTTCCCGTCTTGCCTTTCCTTGTCCATAGCACTTTGTTTTATTGCCATCTGAGACAGAGCGCTCACGGGATACTTTACATTCCTTTTAGGACACATCTCCATATTCTTTTCTTCCTTATCTTTTACTTTGGTAAGGATTCCAGTTTCTTCATTATATTTAGGACATTCTTCCTTTGTCAGTACATTGGCTATATTTATCCATTTCATCTCTCCGATCTCTGGGTCAAAGACCTTTGTCATGCACTTCTTTTCTTTAGTATTCTCCCCCCAGGAGTATTCACCAAGGCCAGCTGGCGGTGTGTTTCCAGTTTTCTTATGGAGGCATCTTCATTTCATTCACCCATAAGGTTGGTGCTTCGGGTTGGATTCAGATCTTCACCAACGACGTGATCCGCATGCTTCTTACTGAGGATGGTTTTGCACTCAGTCTGTGACAATACTTTGTCCTTTTTCCCTTGACTTTTGCACACATCTTTAGCTGCTTTTATAACTCCATTCACTTTAATATCATCACCTTGCTCCAGGGGCAAAGGTTCTTTATCTACACAATCGGCCTCTTTTGCTCTCTCAGCAATTTCTGTTACTCTCAGCAATCTGTTACTTTCTCTGCAGTCTCATTTGTGCTCTCTGCAGTCTCTCTGGTGCTCTCACTTTTGACTCTCCAGCATTTTATCTGCTTTCTCTGCAGTCTCATTCGCAGTAATGAACTTGGTGGCTTTTTGCATTCTCTCTGACATCCACTGAGTCTCAGAGTCCTGATTCCTTGTTAATAGGTTCCTTTAGCAATCCCTCAACAGGGAAACTGTATTTTGAACTTAGGTAGATAGGCATGCCTCTTGGGTAGTGATAAGCATGCCTGTCAAAAAATGTCCTTGACTGCAAACTCTGTACTCTATTTACTCCAATACGGGAAATGATCCCTTCTTTCAGGTTACAATAATGTGTTGCCTTGTTTTCAGGCAAAACACCATGAATTCTCTGAGCCTGTCCACTATGGCCCAATCCTCGTAAGGCCAACCTTCCCTAGTGGCAACTTGCTCAAAATTCAGGAGGTATGTTTCAACATTATCCTTACTAGTCATCTTCTTTGAGAAGCGATTTGAATTAATGCTTCTACTTGATTTTGAAGCCACAGTGTTATTTTCAGCGATCAGTGGTTGTAGCTGTACTTTCTGTGTTTCTCTCAGCTGGACTCTGTCCACTTCCATTTGGCTCCGCCATTTCTCTGTGGCCTCTCTTAATCTTGCAGCAGCCTCTCCCAGACCTTTATCTTCCACTTAGCAGCTAATACTCTGTTCATTTCTGCCTGCTGCATGTTCATTACTCGCTGTGCTGCAGCGGCTTTTAATAAGGTCTTTAATGCCTCCTCCATCTTCAAGGGTGTGGGCTGTCTTCTTAAACTCAGACACTTTATATCCAACTTCTGACCAGTCCAACTTCTGACCTTTATATCCAACTTCTGACCAGTGTGACAAGGATGGCCGTACAGGACTGCTCCTCAGTAGTATTTCAATACTAGTGTGACCTGGCAGGCCTTTGGCTACTGATTTCTCCAGTGATCCACATAAGCCACAGAGTCCCGATATGTTTTTATCTTTTCTTTAAATAAAACGTTTCCAAACAAAATAGCTTATTGTCAGCATGAAAATAAAGATCTGCATATATGGGCTTACTATTTTTCAAGAACCCCCTGACTAGCCCTGAAACCGCTTCTCGGACTTCCGGTAAAACAACTTTTCACACAGAGGGTTGGGCTTCTTTCTCACCCTCTCTCAAGATACCGCAACCTCCAGGGACACTTTTATATTGCGGCACTTATACTGCTCAGGAAGTCCACATTCTCAGACTTTTCCATGGGGTTTAATACAGTATAAACGTCAGTACCTTTCTATCCAGTGTCTGTCACTTTAAGCCGCTTGCCTTTGTCCCAGGCTGGGTATTCGCCTCTATGGATCTCTCTCTCTCAGCTTTGGGGAACTGCAACAGTCCAAATAGCCTTCTCTCACCGGCTCTTGTGTCAAGCAGCTTTAACAAATCTCTGTCTTTGCAGCTCTTGCAAAATATTCTTCTCAGAGACTCAAAGTTCCACACCGGCAAATTGTCTGTCTCTCTCTCAGTTCCACAGGCTGTCATCTCACTGGCAGTCTCCAACCCTGCCTCAGCACTCACTGTCATTGTCCAACCAGGCCTTACTGGGAAGGCCACATCTCTCCTTTCCAGACCTTTAAATGCTGTTTCCACCTGGGCCAATTAGTGCTGTATCTTGCACCATCATCTGGGGCATCGTCTCACAATAAATACACATTTTTTTGTGTCTATAATAAATATATATGTGTATATATATATATAAACATATATCACATATATAGTTGTGAGCATGCGGGTTGTTGCTAATGCTGCAGGCTTGCGGACCTCGCGAAATTAACGGACTTACGACAAAAAAATACGAGACGTGTTACGACCCATTACGACCTCGCAAAAAATGCCCGAAACCCGCGCACATGAAAACATGAAAAACACAATAAATACACCCAACATATACATAAAAAGCTGACCTACAGCAAGGGGGGGGGGGGGGCACCCAGGACCTCGAAAACTGAAGTTACACCTCAATTTAACTTGAAATAAAAGAGTTTCAACACCCGAAATTCCCGTAAGCGAGAGAAAAAATGGCCGCCGGAAAAAACGAAAACAAGGATACAGGACTCTAAAGACGCAAAACAACACCTACGGATTTACCGAAAAACACGTACACAACCCGTGCAACCCGAAAAAACATTACAAACACAATAAATACACACAACAAACAGATAAAAAGCTTACCCACAGCAAGGGGGGGGCACCCAGGACCTCTGCAAGTGAAGTTACACCTCAATTTAAGTTCAAATTTCTGAGTTCAGACACCCGAAAATCACCTAAGCGAGAGAAAAAATGGCCGCCGAACAAAACGATAACGAGGCTAAAGGACCCTAAACACGCAAAACACCACCAAACACCTAAGGATTTTCCGAAAAAGTCAGACGACATCCAAAAACAAGGACGCAAAATCAGCCGCATACCACACATTAGGCGCCATTTTAGAACACTAACTTATACAATCCGGAAGTACAAAGCTACCCTAACAAATTTGCCTTGCGCTTGCACACTATTACACTACACACTGCACACATTCATGACACTTACACAGCAGCTCCACAGCACTGATGCTGCAGCAACATGAAAACAGATTGCCAGCTCTTCAACACTATGCTGCATATATTACTTCACAATAGGTAAAGTATATTAATTTCTTATTTTATTAATTATTCATTGCCATACCAAAAAAAAACGCCACCGCTGCTCATAGCACACAAACAACCAAGAGCCTCGCATTGAGCGCCTTCGGCACTCATTGCGAGCCACGCGATGAGCGCCAGAGGCTCGCAATCAGCGCCCAAGGATCTTAAAAAAACAACAAAATTAATTTTGCACACAGCCAACATTACCTGCCTTACAATCTTATTGCCGTAATTTTTTGATGGGCAAGTCGCTAGTCACATATATAGTTATATAGGTGAGCAAAACGGGTTGTTGCTAACGCTTGTGGGGTCGCGTAGCGCTGCAACTGCGGACCTCGTGACCCCGTACGTGCAACTGCGACACCTACAATGAACCCCATATTCCTTGGAGCTCCTTCCAACACCTCAGTGGCATTAACCACCTATCCACAGGGGTCCAGTAATACCCCATGGATACTATTTATACCATTTAGTGTATGGTGAGCAACAAGAGCAAGAGATGCCCTCCACCGTACAGAGTATAGAGACAAACAATACATTTGTAAGCCCATCTACAAGTCTAAACATAAATGTAACAACTTATTAACCTCTCAGGATACCAAAAAAAAACAGTTAAGCAGTTCATAAGTTATTAAACCTATTTTTAGACTTGCAGATGGCCTTACAAATTTATTATTTCTCTCTCTCTGTCTCTCTCTCTCTCTCTCTCTCTATATATATATATATATATATATATATATATATAATGCCAAGGAGGTCCTTAAAGAACCTCCTTGGGTCAACAATTTAACCCTGTCCACTGAGGTCATTTAATTAACCCTATACCATGACCCCTATACCATGGGGATCCTTAGGTAACCCCCATGATATATCTATTAATCCATAACCACCATGGGGGCCCTTAAAGGATTCCATGTCAAACCAAATTAATCCTAAACGAAAGGTGTCTATATAGGCCCCCATGGTAAACTTAAATTAACTCTAATTACCATGGAGGTCTATATAGAGCCCTATGTTATTCTAAACCTAACTGTACAACTGTTAAAATAAAAATGAACCCCCACTAAATACAAAAAACAACCACTACATTCCGAAAATTAAAACACACCCTAAAAAATGATAAGCACAAGAAAATTTTCAAAATATTGTAAAAAAAAACAAAAACACTAAAATAATAAATAAAAACATTTAACCTATAAAACAAAATATTAATAATACTTAACTGCCTTAATGATCCTCCAGCTATGATCAACTGAGCCCTTATCCTTATTCTTCTGCCCTGGACTAATCGGGCTATCCATGTTGTAGATATCAATGTCCACTTTAGTATTTATTGAAGCAATTGTCCTCCTCCTCTGGGCCAGGAAAATGCCTTCTAAAAAAGCACCTGACACCCTCTGAAAATAAATTATACTGACTAATGGAGCTCCTCGTATGAGCAGCTGAAATACTAATTTTTAAGCATTCTGATTGGCTGAAATAGGTGTCCAAGATGGCTGTAAGGACCCCATGGTATACGGGTTAGTTTTTAAAACAAAGGGGAGGGGGTCTTCTATCCATGGTATAGGGGTTAATAGGTAATACCATAGGAGTCCTGTAAGGACCCCCGTGGTAATTAGTGGTTAATACGTAGTATAATGAGCCTCATGGTATAGGATTAAATTTACATGCCATGGAGGTCCTTCAGTACTTCCATGACACATATCTTTAGGATATATGCTTTGTATGTCATATATGCCATGCAAGGACCTCCATGGCTAGGTAGTGTGCAGGTCTTGCTTGTATGTGTAGGGGTTAACATTTAGGTGCCACAGAGGACTTCTGTGTCACAGGCTTAATTTTTAGGTGCCACCTGGGTCTCAATAGACACCATGATTATACTTAATATTGGGAATCAGGTGTGTGGGAATCTGGTTCTCTGTGGTTGTAGGCGTGATTGGCAATGGGGTTTCAAACCTCATTCTGGGCACTTTTAACCCTCTCCCTGTCATGGGAAGGGTTTATGTACATGTATGGGAGAGGGAAGGTGTTTTAACTTTTCATCACTGCTGTGCAGACTACGAAGCCGATAGCACTGTAGACTCAAAGCAGTGCTTTTTTGGGGGACCATAGCAGCATCAGGGCTGGAATCAAATAGACCTGATTCATGGTCCCTACATTACTGTGGGATTTAGTGAATATTGGGTTTTAATAACTATGTAAATTGTGCAAAAAAAACTCCCTCACTCGAGAGAAGCTTGTATTGGGCATATATGTATGTGGATTTGAATGGGGCTCTAAGGATCTGCTGGAAAGACACACCAAGTCTAGTGCTGCCTCTAAAGAAAGACCAATGAATGTCTTGATTTCATAAAACTCCTAAATAAGATGCTTATTCACATTATTAATGATGTTGTTGTTGTTTAGTCATTCATTTGTATCTGACTCTCCGTGACCGTATGGACAACAGCATGCCAAGCACATCTGTCAGCAACTGTCCCTCTGAGCTCCATCAAGCTCATGTTCATTGATTCAATATCTTCAACTATCCATCTCATCCACAGTCGTCTCCTTCTTCGTGTGTCTTCAATCTTTTCCAGCATAAGTCTTCTCTAGGGAATCTATTTTTCTCATGATATGTCTAAAATCATATTTTCCAGTGAACACTTTAGATTGATTTCCTGAGGTACTGATTTATTGGATCTCCTTGCAGTCCAAGAGACGTATGAATTCTACAGCCCTCAGCTTTCTTTGTGGTCCAGCTCCCACATCCATATGTTACTACCGGGAATACCATAGTTCTAACTAAGTGACCTTTCTTGATTCTGTAATATATTTTTTACTAGCTTGTCCAAGCTTACCATAGCTTTCCTCCCCAGAAGAAAATACCTTTTAATTTCATGGCTACAGTCACCATCTGAAGAAATCTTTGATTCCAGGAAAATTCTTCCACATCTATTTGCCATCTATTATTAAGGATAGCCACCTGAATATTAGCAACCAAAGGGCTGCAGGATGCGATGAAGCACCATCAGCCAAATAGGCTTCCTTAAGTTAATTTTCCATTATGCGATAGGATCCTTAAATGTACTGCCCTCATTAAACGGTAATGTGACCCTTATTGTCTTGAGAACCACAGGAGTATTGGCACCATATTCTTGAGAGAAAGCTTGGAGAGGTTACCTAGAATGTAGAATGATCTATTTGGTATTTGCAAGTGTCTTCGCATACTTTTTTTATTCCAGATGGAGGGCTTTCTGACCACACATACCAATGGACCTATTAAATGGAAGGCAAATTCTAAGGATTTCTCCTCTGGGTAATAATCTTCACTGTCCTTTTGTTTCCTCATACGTAAGATAAATATCAGGGATCGTATCATCCTGATGGCTGCGACCCAGCAGAGCAGCCTTTACATGGATCATCTGCAACATATTCATATGTGTCTTTATCTGGCTTGTGAAGCCTGAGCAAATCCATCTCTCATAGCTTTCTGAATCCAGTAAGTATATCTGTAGGAACGGAGGCAGAATGCTGAATGGCTACATCAATGCATTAATAACAGGTTTTGTTTTTGTTTTTTAAATGCTGGTTCTCATGGGCAGGCAGGATGCACGATTTTTCACAGTGACAAACAGGCAGAAAATATAATAACATAGACTCTCTCTCCTGTCTGTCTTTGTTCTCCTTTTCTCTCATCTTTCCGTCTTTGCTCTCCTTCTCTATCTCCTTTCCTTTCTTCTCTCCCTTCTCTCTCTCTCATTCTATCTACTCTCCATTCTTTTTCTCTCCTTTTCTCTCTCCTCTGCCTTTTTGTTCTCCTTTCTGTCTTTGCTTGCCTTCTCTCTCTCCTTTCCTCTCTCCATTGCATTCTCTCTCTCCTCTCTTTTTTCCTCTCTTTTCTCCCTTCTCTCTCCCACCTTTCTGTCTTGCTAACTCTTCTCTATTTCCTTTCCTCGCTGCCCTCTCTTCTCTCTATCCTGTTTTTATCTTTCATCTCCTTTGCCCTCTCTCTCACTATGCTACCCGTCTGACATGATGGGGCGGGGCTGGCAGGGATGTGAGGGCACAGGCAGGGGTAATGTAGCTCCCCATGTCTCTCTGGGGTGTTGTGAGCCCTGAGTGTTAAGGTTTTTTAGTGGCCCAGCCTCCGTGCTCTGCTGTGGGACTTGGGACTGTGCATAACAATGTTGTCATGCATGACAGACACTGCTCTTTATATTGTAGGATATATATATATATATATATATATATATATATATATATATATATATATATATATTACTGTATATATATTGTGACAAAGTTAAGCAAGGAGTTTATGTGAGACCTTATTCTTTATTCAGTCAATCAGGATGACTAAAGAATAGATAAACTCATCTGTGTGCAGCAGGGATATCATTAAATCAAGGCATGTTTGTGGCCCTACCAGGACTGGACTACTGGACCCCTGAACTAGATCAAGTAACTTTTGACTACAGGAACAAAAGAACCTGTGGTGGGAATTCGAGCAAGTCACTACCTTTAGATAATGAGTAAGGAGAATGATGTAGAGGCATACCTGCTAGGTTTTGAGAAGACTGCTACACTTGAAGCCTGGACGCAAACTCAGTAGGCTAGAATACTGGCCCTATTCTTGGGTGGAATAGCGCAACAGGTGTACTTTGATCTCAGAGCTGTATAAGTGTCTGAAGACATTTTAGCTGGAAAAGGGTTAAATCCAGCTATTAGTGCTTAGAGGTTTCACAAGTTGAAATATAGAGTGGACAGGCTGGCAAAATCACAGATATTTGACACTCTGCAACTCGCTCGCAATTGGCTATGTCCAGATATCAATTATACAGAGAAAATAGTGGAGATATTGGTACTGGATCACTTCTGAAGAGGACCACCTCCAGGTATGTGAGAGTTGGCAGGACAATGTTGATCACAGCTCCTTGAAGAACTAGCGACTCAGGTTGAACGCTATAAAAAGTCTGTCTGCTAAATCATCTGTAGAAGGATTTAAGTCCTGGAGGTGTGCTTTGTCCACAAAAAGTCAGCCTACCAAAGGGGCCACAGGGACCTGCAGAAGAGAAACTCAGGATGCTAACAAGAAAGAGTCAGAGGTGAAATTACCAAGCAGCTTAAAGGGGAAAAGGAATCATTCCTTGATTATGGTCAAGCGCTTCCAGTGTAGAGAAATTGGACATATGGCAGCCCAGTGTCCAAATTGGGATGCGCCATCGAAGTGCAATCTAGGGGAAACTGTATTTCATTCTGATGTGGTTAATCTGGTTGACATGGTTGAGATAAAACATCCATTTATCACCACAATAACCATCCAGAAATTCAAGGTGAGTTGTAGCCCCAGACAAAGGAGGCCAGGAAAAAGCATGGCCATTACCTGTGTGCATGGAACAGTCATGAATTACCTAACAAAAAACACATGGATCGAAGTCATGGGAATAAAAGCCCAAATAACAGCCCTGATAGTACCCCATCTACCATGCTGTGATTTTAGGAAGAAGTTTTCCAAAGTTGGAAAATCTGTTACAAATTGAATACCTTGGCATAAGTCATAAATCTTTAATGGACATCTTCTCTTTAGTTCCAAAATCCTGCAGGGAAAGACGCAAGGTAATGAAGAGAGTGGATGTAATAAAAAAGAGGCAAAAACGAGAGGAAGACCTGGCAGCTTCCCAGATTACTCATGAAGAGACAGCAGATTGAAAAGGACCTCTTTCCCCGCAGGAGATGACTCTTCCAAAGAGCCTGTGCTGTCTGTCTTACGCAGAGTGTCAGCTAGCAAGTCCACATTGTCAACTCAAAGCTCTGTTGATACCACTTCCTATTATAGAGGAATTATTTGAAAGAATAGTGATGGACTTTATATCCACTCAAGAGGACAGCCTGAGGTCATCAGTGCATCTTAGTTATACTGGAATATGCTACCTGGTCCCCAGAAGCCATGCCTCTAACTTCTGCCAACTCCAACAGTATCGCAAAGGAAATGCTCCTTTTATTCTCAAGAACTATTAACAGACACAGGGACACCGTTTATTTCAAAGCTTGTGAAATATTTGTGCAACAGTTAAGTTAAAATTGTAAGGACTTCAATATATCACCATCAGTCTGATGGACTAGTGGAGAGGTTCAAGAGAACATTGAAAGGGATGATACAAAAAGTGGTGGACTTATTACTGCCTTTTCTACTATTTGCAATACGAGAGGTACCTCAGGTCTATACCGGATTTTCCCTACTCCAGCTCTTATATGAACGTCATCCAAGCGGAATACACTATACTCTGAAAGAAACCTGGGAGGAACAAAAAATCTAACCAGATGACAGGATATTGGTATACAGGTATATATATATTGGTACGACAGGATAATGATACTTGTACCTACAGCTAAATGGCTTGGACCAGATGAAGTAACAGATGTTGTAGGAGAGGTGAACTATAACATCAAACAGCTTGAAAAGTGCAAACAGGAACAGATCTTTCATGAATTTGTTAAAAGCCTGGCGTGAGAGAGTCTGAAGTAGCGGTTGTAAGCAATATTAACCCAGTCGAAGTGACGCTACCTGAGGTACAAATATCATCAAACTTACCACCATAGCAGTTATAGAAGGTCCAGCAGTGAATGGCGTAGCCCAATTGTTCTAATCCCAACACCTGATGGGACAACTCATTTGCAGTGATCTCCAAAAGCTGACTGAAGTGTCCCAGTTCTATGCATATTTTATCCCAAGAGTGGATGAACTGATAGACTGAATGGGTACTGCAAGATACGCGTCTACATTAGATCTGACCAAAGGATATTGGCAGATCCCTCTAGGAAAAAAATCAAGAGAAAAAAAAAACAGCCTTCTGTACTCCTGATGGCCTGTTCAAATATAAAGTTTTGCCATTTGGCCTACGCGGAGCCCCTGCAATGTTTCAAAGACTTATGGACAGTCTCCTATGATCACACTCTGAATATGCAGCTGCTTATTTGGTTGATATTGTGATTCACACCACAGACTGGGAATCTTCCTTAAATAAAGTTTAAAAGGCTTTGGAGACCCTAAGAAGAGCAGTACTTGGATTGGCAGAAACTAAATATTTTGGATATACAGTAGAAAGGGGACCGCTCAAACCACAACTGTATAAAGTAGACAATTTACAAACTTGGCCAAGGCCTTTGAGGAAGAGACAAGTGCAAGCATATTTGGGTACTATCGAAGATTTACACCCAGTTTTTCCACAATCGCAGCCCCCTTAACGTATCTTACAAAATAAAGGGCCTCAGATACAGTGAAATGGAATCCCCACGCTGAAATGTCCTAAAGTTGGTGCTGTGTCACGCGCGCATATTACTAGCTGTACATTTCCAGAAACTCTTTATATTTCAAATGTAAGTGTGTGTGTATATTATATGTATATACATACATACATACGTCTGTACATGTACATGCTCTTTTTTTTTTATTTAAACAAACAAAACATCAAAAGAAACTCATATAAAAAGCCTTGGGAGCCTGTGTGTGTATATATATATATATATATATATATCTATATATATATATATATACATATATGTAAATATATATGCTTATAGATACATATATAATGAGTGTGTTTTATATATATATATATATATATATATATATATATATATATATATATACATATATATATGTGTGTAATATATAATTTTTGCTCGTCCTTAGATTTGGGCCCTGTTTTAAATATTTACCAACGTTCAGTTTTGCCCTTGAAAGGAATGAGCAAGGTACAGATTATTAAGGCACGTTATTTTCATGAAATCAATAATATATAGCATACTAGGAAATTGCCCGTCAAAAATTATAGGATTAAAATTGTAAGGCTGGCAATGCTGTTTGCCACACAATGTAAGGCTTTTGCTCCTCTGAGCACCTTCGGCGCTCATCTCCCCATGTCCTTCAACTTTCCTGCTTTGCACTGATCACCTTCGGCGCTCATCGCAAGCCCCATGCTGAGCGCCTTTGGCACTTATCGCGAGCCTCTAAATGAGCGACTTTGGCGCTCATTGCAAGCCTCTCCCACTCATGGTGCTCTTCGTGAGCCCAGCGATGAGTGCCAATGGCGCTCATTGCAACCCTTTCCTACTGTACTGTCCGGTCCTCTCATTGCAGGTTTAGTTAACCTGCAAGTTTTGTGCTTGGGAATGCCATGTGTCTCTTTCCAGCATCTTCCCCTGTCCCTTTCCTGTGTCTTTCTCCTCTGTGTGTCTGCTGAATGTTTGCGTGGCGCGCCCTGACTGCCGTTTGTTTTGTTTTTTTCAAAGTCCTGCATTCCTGGCATTGTTGGAGTAAGTGTTACTGTCTTTGTCGTCATGTATTTTTTTAGGCCCGCATGCCTGGCTTTGCTCAGCCTCATTTTCATACAGTTTCAGAATTTTTACGTTTTTCGTCTGCCATTTTTTCCACACTCGATTTTGTATTTACAAAACCCCCCAAATATATTTCAAATGCCTGGCTCTCCCCCTGTGCTGTTTGTTAGTGTGTTATTATTCTAGTAAACATTTTTTGTTTGTTTTTCGTGTTTTTATAGTTATGTGCCTTGGTCGCAGTTGCGACCTTCGCAGTCGCATACCTCAACTGCTCGCCTCACTTCGCCTTCGGCGCTCATTGCAGCCTAAGTCTCGCGTGGTCAACGGCTCGCCTCGCCTCGCTTCGCGAGGCTCGCAAAGTGTGACCAACATCGTAAGCGTTCCCCACACTGACAACTATATATGTGATATACGTGATGGTATGCAGTGTAACTCAAAAACCTGATGGAGCAAAAGATAAGAAATTAGTAGTAGACCTAGAAATGTGCATCAACATCACTTGTTTTGTTGCATCTTTTTCTGTAGCTCCTGTTTTTATGGTCAATTTCCGTGCTGAATTTACTGGCTGTTTTTCAAAAGATGTACAAGATCAGGTGCACTTGGTATGTATGTTTTAACATGTCCTTTTTGTCTAAAAACTAATTCTGCTGCTATATAACAGCCTTATTAAATTGTGATCTGTTAAATTTAAAAGGGCTCTAATTAAGCAAACAGCATATTTTTTTAACAGAAGTTTTTAGTTAGTGAACTTCTATCCAAAAGCAAGGTCTTCACTAACTAAAAACTTCTGTAAAAAAAAATATGCTGTGTGCTTAAATAGAGCCCTTTTAAATCTACAGAATTGCAATCTAATAAGGCTGTAAATGTCCACTGAAATCTTGAAAACAGACAAAATACCAAAACATGTAACATAGATATTTTTGTCCTATATGGTATATTTAACCCAATTAATTTTTATCTTTTAATTTCATTATAGAAGTTACATGTATTGCTCATGTTTGGGAGTCTTCTATTCAACACTATGCTATGTGCAAAATAATTGTACTTTTAATGGGGTTTTTTCATTGTTTTTCCATTTTTACAATAAAAAAGAAAAAGTTAAAATATATGATTTCATATACTCAATAGCTATCGACCAGCAACGTGAAATCATGGATAAGTTTGAATTGTATAATCAAATGAGATGTCAAGCATTTTAGGGGAAATGGAGGGGTTTAAGCAGCCTATTTTCCCAACAAGGCATTTAGTGAATGTTCTTTAGCTTCTGATACATTCCTGCTATAGGCTGAACTCTTTTACGCCTCACTCCTGTTGTGACACCCAGACACTGTTTCCCTAAATTGCAGTCACATATTATGTCTTCTTTCTAGGAGGAGAAATCTTGATTTGTTTCTTTCCTTTTAATTTTGCAGTAGTGTGCTTGTATATTTAAAATGCTTAATATTTGTACGAACAGTCTGAATGTGTTATTTTTATATTTTCTTTATTAAATCAGTGGAACACATTTAACAAGCTACATGGTGCTTTGGTGGATTCTGTTCTTCCAAATCAAGCGACCAACCAGAAAGGTAATATAATTGCTGTAGGCTATTTGAAGGGACATGGAGGGTTCCCAGGTTTTAATATTAAAATAATCTACTTAAGTGTTTATATGAATATTTAAATTCCTTTTTAATAAGTTATTAAAAGCTGTGTTTTTACTCCTTAAGATCTTCCAAATGGTCCCTTCAACAGTGTGCAACCCCCCCCGCCCTATGGCTCCTACATTAGTACTAAATGTAATTACTAAACTTTATATTAATATATTTTTTCTATTTTTTTATTTGATTAAATCAGAAGTATTATTTTTTATATTGTGTGGTCTGGTGAGTCTTTTGGACTATAATTGTTTTCTGTTAACTTTAAAGTTGTCTCTTATTTGAGATCTTAATTTATATATTTGCCATAAACATTGATTGTCTTCATTGTACAAGCCAATGGGTGGCTGTGGATGGTATAGGTGGCTGTGGATGTTTGTGATTGGTAGGTATTGGATTCTCATTGCATAATCTCTTCCCCTATGTGGTCAGAAAATATTTTCGGAAGAATATATGATATATAAAATTATTTGAATTTTGAAAGTGAATAATTTAGGGGTCATGTGTGAACGTGTACAGTTTACAGAAAGAGTAATATATGCGTATATATTAGGTTCAAACAGAATTAGGAATTTAAGAGTATATGCGATAAGCATAAGGCTATTCTGAATTTGAATTAATCCAAGCTTCTTAGGTTGATTGGATGGGCTGGCTAGTCAAACCTATGTTTCACTAGGCTGCCAACCATTTAGAGCAGTGGTTCTCAATCCTCTTCTCAGGACCCCACAGACATGCCAGGATTTTGCTTTAACAGTTTGTGAACACAGGTGAGGCAATTAATATTCAACAGGCCACGGAGCCTCTAATTTCCTCACCTGTGTTCACACACTGTTAAATCAAAATCCTGGCATGTCTGTGGGGTCCTGAGGAGAGGGCTGAGAACCACTGATTTAGAGAAATTGCTCTAATTCAGCAGGTCTCAGCAAGCCAAGAATGTGATCTCTAAATGTCACTTTTTTATTGAATATTGTTTTTTTGTTTAATAATTAAATGTGAATTTAATTATTACATTGAAATATCCCAAGCATTCTAGAAAGTGGGAACTATGTTCAGTCCAACTCCATTTACTCCATTTAGTATTATCTGCAACATGGGCAAGCACATTCATTTCAGGCTTATCTACACAATGCCACACAATATTTGAATACTAGGGGCCCGATTCAATCGGCCAATTCATACATTTACACACACTTAAAATCACTCTTAATATTGCTACATATTTGGAAAATATTACTTATTGGCACTAATGAATTCTTAAGTCAATAGAATGCATATAAACATTTATTTTAAAAAAAAGACACCCAAAGCCAAATGTATGAGTTCAAGGCATTTGCAAGTAGCTAATTGAATAAGGGTACAGGTGAGGAAACGTAGCTGAGACCCTTGCAGTTAACTTACAAGTTTTATATAGGTCATGGAAGCCTTTTTGGGATTTAAAGATAATGTCTAAAACCTAGGTCTCCAAAAAAGGTACTGTACCCCAAAATTACTTTATTTTTATCTAGAAAACCCCAGAACAGGCCACAAGACCAGTTTGGTAACCATTTCTATACTGTTTTTGTATTGATGGTACACTTAAATGTTGACTAGGGTCTTTGTGCACTACTTTTTACAATCACCTAAAGGCTGTTTTCCTCTTCTCTGTACAAATCACCCACATATAAGTACAAATACTCGTTTTAATGTTCTTCAAAAATAAAGTATTTGTGAGGTGAAAATGTTCCCTTAATGTTGAATTACAATGATATTCTTCATAAAGCTTGTTTGACTCACTAGTCATGTTTTAAAAATATATTTGAATCTGAGTTTATTTTTCCTTTAGACAGACTCAAATGTATTAGTATATTTTCAGTAGAAAACTACACTTTTGGGTTTCATTTTGATAGCTGCTTGAGACATTTTAGTAAAACATTATTTATTTTTTTACTTTGTTTTCTATACAGTAGACAGTCGCTTTGAACCTTCTTCACCCTTCATCAATGGACATCTGTGCACAGGCAGAATTACCTATACCAGAGATTCCCTGATTCAATTATCAGGCTTATCAGTTTCTAGACAGAAGCCTCAATATTTACCGGACCTTCCAGTTGTTCTGGAAAAGCCAGTAAGTACCATATTATTCTACAAAAATATTTTTTGTTCGTTTTAGCTGCATTCACATTCTTTCTTTTACCCACCCCTCTTTTTTATAGTGGCCCTCTTAATGCATATTTAGCTGGACTGAGATTTTCATTCCAGATCTTTTCTTTCCTTCATTCCTTTCTTTTATGTTTTTGTTTGAGTGAGTTGGAAAGATCTCACTTGGTAATTATTGTGTGTTATGTGATCACATCAACAGTGGGGGTGATTTTTTTTCATGTTCATTAATTTAAAGGTGAACTCTTAGCTGACAATCACATTTTCTGATCCACCCACCAAGGATAAACTTTATATTGTTCATTATTACCAATACTTGTTGATTACCTTCCTGGTAATCTACTGTTTTCAGTGTAAAACCTTGGGAAATTAAAAGATTGGGCATGCTTAGACCCAAGGGAAAACTAGGTTGATTAGAGAAATTACCCCATGGGATCTGAACATGTACAGTTAATTTCCGGTGACTCAACACTGAACACAATAGATTCAGAGCCTCGGTGAGCAATTGCCAAAAATTGGCCCCATTCATATTAGTTTTCAGTCCATTTTAGTAATTTCAACATTACCAATGACACTCCCACTTTCCCTACAGCCGCAAAACTATTTTCTGTTACCTCTTCCTTTGGCCTCTCATAATGGACAGAATCCCCAACTCATTGTGATGGTTACTTCATTGACCTTATATTTACCAATGACTGCACTATATCCAACCTTATCTCTCCACTCCCACATTCTAACCACCATGTCCTAACCTACAGCCTCAGCACACCTTCCACTCTGGCAACCAGAACCACAGAAATCTGCAAGCATTTGACCCACAACATCTCTCCAATGTGCTATACAACCCCATATCTGCCCCATCACCACCCTAACTTGCCCTGATATTACTACCACACAATACATGCTTACTCTAACTTCCAGTCTTGACACTCTTGCCCCATAACCCCAGGCAGATTCTCTCATCTGCATCCGTGGCACACTACACAAACACTCTACTTCCAGAGATGCTCTCGTACTGCTGAACAAATATGAAGGAAATCTCTCACCCCTAATCTTGCCTAACAGTGCTTCTTCTCATATCAAATTTGGCCTCCAATCCTAAACATTTGTTCGCCACACTCAACACTCTCCCCTGCCCTCCACAACCTCCTACTTCTTCCTGTCTCATGACTGCAACTTTGCTAATCACTTTAATGATAAAATTGAAAATATCCATATCAAACTCTCCTATCAGCATGGCCCTAACTCACCCTCTGCTCAACAGTCGGATACCTTCTTGCATTCACCCTTCCCTAATCCCACATCCATGATGAAGTCTCTAGTGGTTTATCAATCTCGTCTTACAACTTGTCTACATGATCCTGTGCCATCACAGCTAATCCCTCCTCTCTCTACCACACTTTTCCTAGCTCTCACATATCAGTTCAACCTTTCCCTAAACACTGGCAAGTTTCATTATCTTTAAAAAGGTTCATAATGAAGCCCTCATCTGATCGAGCTTCTGCATCTAACTACCACCCTACCTATCTAATTCCCCTAGTTTATAAACTGCTTAAGCATACAGTGCCTAGCAAAAGTATTCAACCCCCTTGACATTTTTCATGTTTTGTTGCCTCACAACCTGGAATTAACATGGATTGTTTGAGGATTTGCATCATTTAATGTACAGAACATGCCCACAAGTTTGAAGATGTTTTTTTTTATTGTGAAGCAAACAACAAATAGGACAAAATAACAGAAAAAGTCAATGTGCATAACTATTCACCCCCCTAAAGTCAATACTTTGTAGAGCCACCTTTTGCGGCAATCACAGCTCCAAGTCGCTTTGGATAAGTCTCTATGAGCTTGCCACATCTTACCACTGGGATTTTTGCAAATTCCTCCTTGCAAAACTGCTCCAGCTCCTTCAAGTTGGATGGTTTGCGCTTGTGAACAGCAATCTTTAAGTCTGACCACACACCTTCCTCCATACATTTTGGGAGTCTCCCACATGCCTTTTCGCAAACTCAAAACTTGCCATTTTTTTTTGCTGGCCACTCTGCCATAAAGCCCAACTCTATGTATCGTACGGCTTTTTGTCGTCCTATGTACAGATACTCCAATCTCTGCTGTGGAACACATGCAGCTTCTCCAGGGTTACCTTAGGTCTCTGTGCTGCCTCTCTGATTAATGCCCTCCTTGAGGGGTCCGTGAGTTTCGGTGGGCGGCTGTCTTTTGGCAGGTTTGCTGTTGTGCCATGTTTTTTCCATTTCGTTATGATAGATTTGATGGTGCTCCTGGGGATCATCAAAGATTTGGATATTTTTTTTATAACCTAACCTTGATTTGTACTTCTCAACAACATTGTCCCTGGAGAGTTCCTTGGTCTTCATTGCAGTGTTTGGTTAGTGGTGCCTCTTGCTTAGGTGTTTGCAGCCTCTAGGACCTTTAAAAAAAGGTGTGTATATGTAATGACAGATCATGTGACACTTAGATTGCACACAGGTGGACATCATTTCACTATTTATGTGACTTCTGAAGGTAATTGGTTTCACCAGAGCTTTTTATGGGCTTCATAACAAAGGGGGTGAATACATACACACATGACAATTTTCTGTTTTCTATTTCTAAAAAATAGTTATATGTATATATTTTTCGCATTTCACTTCACCAACTTAGACTACTGTGTTCTGATCCATCACATAAAATTCTGATTAAAAAAAACATTGAACTTAAGGCTGTAATGTAACAAAATAGGTAAAAATTCAAGGAGGTGAATACTTTTGCAAGGCACTGTTTACAATTGCCTTTCCCAATTTATTTCCTCCAACACCATCCTTGCCCCCTTCCAATCTGGCTTCTGGCCCGAACACTCCACAGAGACAGCTCTCACTAAAGTCCCTAAAGTCCCTATTCTAATTATCCTAGATCTCTCTGCTGCCTTTGACATGCTTGACCACTTTCTTCCTATCCAAATTCTCCACTCTCTCTGCATCCCTGATAATGCTTTATCCTGGTTCACATCATATGTACAAAATCAAACATTTAGTGCATCCTGCTCTTGCTTCTCTTCTTTGCCTCACCCTCACTGTTGGCATACCCCAAGGTTCAGTTATAGAACCCCTACTTTTCTCCATTTGTACAACCTCCCTTGGCATCCTAATTCAATCTTTTGCATTTCAGTATCATCTAAATGCAAATGACACACACCTCTACAATAATGCATCCTGGTATATCTCTGCTCTTGTCTCAAAATACTCTACCAACCATCCTCTTCGCTCTTCTAATGGCCTTCTTCTATCCACCTCTCACTCCTGCCTTCAGGACTTTTCACGTGCTGCCCCTATTCTTTGTAACTCTTTGCCTTGCTCCACTAAACCTTTCTCCTGCCTAAAACCCTTCAACATCTCACTAAAAACCCATCTAATTAAAGAAGCTTATCACCTTCAGTCTTAATATGCACAGTGCATTGTACCTCACCATTCTATATCTCACCCATACACTTTAGACTGTAAGTTTGCAACTTTTTAGGTACTTTAGGGAAAGCACTTTTTGATTTTAAGCTCTGTCATGCCTCACTTTATGGGGCTAGACTGAAACCCCCTGAACCCCACAATCAACTCTGTTCTTGAAACCCTAACATTACTAAAATCAAAATGCTGTCAAAGTGGAGTATTTTTCAAGCAAAATACCATGACGCATGCGTATTTCTTGTATTCTAACTAAAGGGAGCTTATTTATCCTTCTTCTCTATGAACAATGTCCTTATCTCAATTGAATTGCTGGGCTCTGAGAGATTGAACCTCAAATTCACAACCTAGAGGATTCCTATAACAGAAAGCAAGAGAGGCTTGGGGTGCACGAGGCCCCTTGTCTCTGGGTCGTAACAAACTCCATAACAGGGCCTTCCATTCTTTTGCAATGTGAAAATTGTTTTTGACTTGTACTTAACTCTGTATAGCGCTACAGTATATGTAGGCTCGTTACCAATAAAAGATAATAATATTCATCTTTATTGGGTCAATTTAAAGAGGGTGACAGCTAAAAACTGCATTTTTAATAACATTCAATTGAGAAAGTAGTTATTACACATGGTTACATTTGGTTTTAAAATAATATCATATTTGGAACCCTCTACACTGTCGATCTGAGGCCCAAATTCATAGTGTTATATGGAATTCTATGAATTGTTCCTGTAAAAACTGCACACACTTCTTCTCTATGACAAAGAGATGGATTTAATATGTCAATTTTTGGATCTTGAGATGTCTATTCTGGGAACAATGTCCAGATCTGATGATATATTATGGAAATAGAGTATTATCTGGATTCCATAAAAGCATCTTTATCTCTATTAGGTAATCCTAGAGACTACAACTTTTCATGTTCAATCTCCAGGCAGTTAAGGACATCTTTCTTATATATTGATGGAATGAAGGTCCTTGTAAGAGAATATCTTACCAGTAAGGGAGAATAATTGGAGTTTTCACCGAGAAGATTTTGCAAAAACAAAGGACAATGGTTTTCTGGGTCAGAATGAAGTGATGCAAATTTAATCCGCTCTGTCTTCTATGACTTGGAGAAAGTGTCTTGAGCAAACTATTCCTTGCATCTTGAACAGATAGTTAACTGCTAATTAACTGATCATTGGAGTGTGTAGCCACAAGATCTATCCAAGGAATTCCCCATTTTTGATAACTTTGAAAAAGACAATAGATGACATTCCCCTGGCTAAATGTTTTTTTGCACAACACATCTGTTTTCCAGTTTTCTGTTTTTGGTAAGTAATAAGCTGATGTCCCTATTGGAGCCCACATCATAATGAGAATAGATTAAAGAATAGATTGAGCCACAACTTTTAATTCTAACAAATGTAACAAGGCTCTTGCCATAAACCTTGCGCAGACAGATCTTTTATTCAAGCTGCCCAACCAAGTCTGCTTGCATATGTGGTGACTGTTAACCAGTATAATTTTCCAAAGGGAAATGCTCTATTTATATTTTAATTCAATGGTAGTTTAATGTCTTTAAAAGGAAAATATTTTGATCCCAATCCTATTTCTTTTGTTGTTGAAGAAAGCGTTCATGGATAGGTCCGAAATTCCTCTTGGCCTATTTGATCATTGGATGATGGAAGATCCAATTGACCTACTTGCAAGTTGGATTTTTTGTGTGAAAATATTACTTAATACCATACATTACTTAATAGAAAACATTACTTAATAGCTTTCCTAATTAGCGTCTAATTCTGATGAGATGGGTTACTTTTGCTTTTAGGGTGCTAAGCTTAGCTATACATATATTTATCTTTTCGTTGATTAAAAAATTAGAATATCATCAGAGTAAATCTTAATCCTTAGTTTATGAGCTCGGCTATCAAGCAGACCGTACATTCGTGAATATTTATTTTTGTTAAAGACCAAATGATAGTCAAATGAATTGATAACAAAGTTTCCAAAAACAGAATCTCACATATTCTTTGATCCAGAATAGTTGAATGTGATGGTATGCATCCTTGTGATCTATCAAAATAGCTCAATCTTAAGGCATTGCATTATGATGGAGCTCATTGATTCAATTTTGAAAATCTTGACATTCAAATTGTTATATTCGATCTCTTATGGGACTCCAGTCTTTTACGGACTTGCGGGTCACATATAGATTTACGTACAGGCCTTTTCCTCTCTGATTATACTGTACAGGAATGATATTATTATGTTCTGCTTCTTTGAGAAAGGAGAAAATAGCATGTCTTTTTTCTGGCACTGAAGAAGATTTTGAGAAGGTTACTTTTATTGGAGACTTACATTCCAGTTTTTTTTTATATTTAGAATAGAGTTGACATCCCCCAAGTGCTTAGAAAATTATGAAGATGGCCCCCTAATAACACCTGGAATGGCTCAACTTCTATTCTTTTTCCTCAAGAGCAGTGATGTCTCTTATACTTGCCAAGGAAGATTGTCCGTTTTTTCTATATGACAGTTGCAAGACTGGTAGGTCTTTCTGAACTTGAATCATCACCTTACAGGTTCACTCTACCCTTTTTATGACATCATTCATTGCTTCCCAAAAAGAAGATCACCTTTGTATCGTTTCAGATTTGGATACGATATTGGACTTCGATTAGTTAGCTCTAAGACTTTTCTTCTGGCAACAACATATTCAATAATTTGATTTGTTAATCTCCTGAGGTTCACAGAAGCTTCAGATGTAAAGTATGTTGCTAACTTAACATTAATCCAGCACATCAATAATAGCAAATCTTTTGTTGGTTATTCAGATTTTTAAAGCTTTAGAGACTAAAGTTTTAGATACTGCAGGTTTGCTTGAGAAAGGAGAAAATAGCATGTCTTTTTTCTGGCACTGAAGAAGATTTTGAGAAGGTTACTTTTATTGGAGACTTACATTCCAGTTTTTTTTTATATTTAGAATAGAGTTGACATCCCCCAAGTGCTTAGAAAATTATGAAGATGGCCCCCTAATAACACCTGGAATGGCTCAACTTCTATTCTTTTTCCTCAAGAGCAGTGATGTCTCTTATACTTGCCAAGGAAGATTGTCCGTTTTTTCTATATGACAGTTGCAAGACTGGTAGGTCTTTCTGAACTTGAATCATCACCTTACAGGTTCACTCTACCCTTTTTATGACATCATTCATTGCTTCCCAAAAAGAAGATCACCTTTGTATCGTTTCAGATTTGGATACGATATTGGACTTCGATTAGTTAGCTCTAAGACTTTTCTTCTGGCAACAACATATTCAATAATTTGATTTGTTAATCTCCTGAGGTTCACAGAAGCTTCAGATGTAAAGTATGTTGCTAACTTAACATTAATCCAGCACATCAATAATAGCAAATCTTTTTGTTGGTTATTCAGATTTTTAAAGCTTTAGAGACTAAAGTTTTAGATACTGCAGGTTTGCTTGCAGTGGAGCCTGCAGCCATATTTATTCTTTTTAGGTTTGTATTAAGTCCTTGAAAGTGAGTGAATTTTCCAGTATTAGATTCACTTTTCTAGGTCCATCTACTTTTGGAATATTGGCTCAAATCTTAGAATCTGAATCAGAAAAGGATAAAGTTTTCATAATCTGGCTTTTGTGTGTATATAATTGTTTCCATTCTATTCCATTCAGATAGAACCATTATTTTTATTGTTTAATTGAAACACGCCAACATATTCTGTAGCGCCATACATGGGTTAAGTACAAGTCAAAAACAATTTTAACACATTTCAAAGAATTGAGGGCCCTGTCCTTGAGCTTAGAATCTAGTGTGCATAGTGCTTTCCCTAAAGCACCATGCAAGATTGAAAACTTGCAAACTTACAATCTAAAGGGTCAGTCTTTAATGTTATCAATAAGGAAATATAAGTAAAATGTCTACTTTAAATTACAAAACCTATTAGAGTTTGGAATTCTAGGGTCAGAATCATGAATTTCTAATGCCTTTCTGACTGCTTGGACAAGAGGCTTCACAAAATCAGAAGAAAATGTGGATTAATTATCCTCATCCAGCATCCCCTCTTTTTTCTCTGAAACATCCTCTCTGTAGTAGGAACTAGATGTACCTCCCTGAACTGAATCTAAAGATAAATCCTCACAAGTTTCCTTGGATAACTTTGGTTTCTTTCTTAAATGTAAATCTCTCTTAATTACTCTTTCAACTGCTTTTGATATACATTCATACAGGGGAGGAGAGGGAGATGAGGAGGTGGGGGAAAGACACAGTGGAGGGAGAGGGGGGAATGAAACACTGGGGATGGAGAGGAGGAAAGAGGCACAGGGGCGGGAGGAAAGAGACACATGGGAGGGAGATGGGGGAAGGAGACACAGGGGAGGGAGATGGGCGGAAGGAGACACAGGGGAGGGAGATGGGGGAAGGAGATACTGGGGAGGGAGATGGGGGCAGGAGACACAGGGGAGGGAGATGAAGAGAAGGCGACACAGGGGTGGGAGAGGGGAGGAAGGAGACACAGGGGAGGGAGAGGGGGAAAGCGACACAGGGGAGGAAGATGGGGGAAAGAGGCACAGGGGAGTGAGAGGAGGAAGGAGGGGAGAGACACAGGGGAGGGAGAGGGGTGGAAGAGACAAAGGAGAGGGGGGAAGAGACACAGGCTAGGGAGAGACGGAGGGGGGAAGAAAAATAAAATAATATTCCATCATTTGTGACGGGCAAGTGACTAGTAACCTATAAATTCTGATTATAAAAGTTTAGCTAAGATTAACGTATAAGTATTCCATCATTGTGCACTTCTATGTTGAAACACAATTGCTTCATGTTTTCTAATACCCTGAGCAGTCAATCTTTGATTAAAATATGGGCAACTCCGAAAATTTTCCGGAATTTAAAATTCATATTAGGGCAGTGAGAGCTTTCCTTTCTTCAGCATTTCATTCATCTAACAGTGGTAGACAAAAATCCTGCAGAGTGAATGGCCAAGAATCTTTGACTTTCCCTTTCGCTTCTACTTGTTTTCGTTTCCTCTGAGAATATTAAGCAACAAGGTTATTGAATCAGAGTCTTATTTTATCAAAACAAATGTAAAAAAAAATCACAGAATTGCTTTGGCACCAAGAGAAAGATTTGGTTCTTTCAAAAACAATTTTCTAATTTCTTGATGATGAAGTTTTGTCCTGTTCCAGCATTCAAAGATTCAAAAAGCTTTATACAACTCTTTGTAGTGCCAAAAGTTTCCAAATGGTTTTGAGATGTGTTAGATTTCAGCTGGGAAATTTACAAATGTAGTCTGTTATGTGGCTGTTCTCAGGAAATTATGTGGAATGGACTCAGACACTTACTTACATTTTCATACTATACATTCAAAGCAGTGCTTCTTACACATTCTGCAATGGAGAGAGTGGGACTTGAGTTATTCCAGTTTGTGACTCTACTCTTGTGACTGTCAGTGGTTTCAAATGGTCACATAGTTTATCGTAGTGGTGAATGCTTTAGAAAGATCTTATTATTTAGACAATTGATTTGTTGCAGCCAAATCTTACCAGCTTCCTTTAATATTCCTACATTTTTCCATAGGTTGGTGAAGATGTAAGGTGCTACAGTATACATATCAGGAGAAACCCTAGCTAATTTCAATGTAATTCTTTTATCTCAAATTTTTTTGTAATCAAAGTAAATAAAAAAAATGTGTTTGTGCTGATATTTACTAGGTAAAAACAATGTAAGCTGGGCCAGTACAATGGCCCTTTACCACAGCCTGTTCCCTCTTAAGACTCTCTTAAGACACCAGAAGCATTACTAGATGTTTTGCTGGGATTGACCTTTCACTGTCCATGGAATTGCTTTCTCTCTAGCAAACTGCGTACTGCCCACAGAGCACAAGAGCAAGCTAAGTTTAGAAATAATTTTAACAATCCTTCTTATTCAGCAATGTCATATTTTAACCACCATTTATTTGAAAGCATATAATATGCATGATAAGTTACTATTGTAGCCATGTCAGAGAGCACAAAAAAGTGTGGTTCTTTTTAAAGAGTATTAAAAAAATCTCTGATAAATCATTCTTCAGATACTCATACGGCCACATTAAATTCCAAGCCCGCAGCGGCCCTGGTACACCCGCAAAGGCTACAGGCTTGAAATTCGGTGGAGTTACAGAGCGATAAAATTAGATAAGCTGGCAACAAACGTGGCCGACATCCAAATCCGTAAACCATTCTTGCGGACGTTGCATTTGTGCCAGTGAACATGATCAAATAGTTAAACCGGTGGTTACGGGTTTAGATGGATCCAATAGTAAAAGAGATTACGTCACTGAAAAATGGAAGTTAGATTTCAATCACTTACGGGTTTAAAGTATGAGTTGCGATCCGACCCGCATTCCAGATATAATGCAATATTAAAAAATCATTAAATATGATATTCTAGTCCATGAGAGTTCTATGTACTAATACATTGATTGCCGGGATCGATATAACACGGAAATTAAACATAAAATAAAATATTTTTTATTGCAGGTTTGCGAGCTTGATAATGTTGTGCTATTAATTTTAATACCTAACATCACTTTCCCTTTAATTACAATACAGTATTGTGTTTATATTTGCATTTACAGTTCTAAGGACAGGACTTTAACCCCCTTGCGGGTCCGCTCTAGGATCTGTAGGGATTTTGGCTCCATTTGTAGAAATGTAATAACAATTTGCGATCGTAACATATACTCACTTAAAAGTGTTCTTATTATTATATATTGGTCAAAATCCAGAGTGATATGCACTAGATTTTACTTTTCTTACATCTTTAAGACATCGAACAGTGTCCAGAAAAATAGCCGCACATCTCTAAGCTGAAGACCAGCAATAAGACTTTCCAAATAAAGTGGTAACATCAGCCATATTACTCTGCACATCGCCTAAACGCTAGTGGCCTTAGAGTTGGGATATACCACATCCTAACAACCTCTTTCTTAGCTGAGACGGAGTTAAGATTTTGACAGCCCATAGGGTTTTCCCGCCTTTAACTCGCAGATAGTTTGAGGGTAGCTGAAAGAGGCCAATTTGATAGCCCTAAGTCTTGCGGGCTTCTTTACGGGCTACAAATTCTTCAATTGGAGCATTTTAATGGGGCTGATAGTCTGTGCATCTCTACTTTTCTAATGTATGACATGACATAATGTGATAGCATTGGAGGACAACCCTGACAAGTCATGGCCTATTAGCCATGACGAAACGCATGTCAGGTTTAGTAAGAATAAGCACCAATAAATACGGCAAGAAACTCTTTGCAAGTAGTTAGAAATATATGCCACCACTGCAAATAAATAAAACACTTCTTTATTATATATATATATATATATATATATATATATATATAAATAAATATATATATATATATTATTGAAGTCAAGTATCCATGAATGTCCAGTAATCTAGATTAATAATGAGTATTGCAGTATTGTGTGATACCTTTTGTATTGTGCAAATGCCTTATTTATATTGATGGGCTTTTAAGAGGTTTGACTTCTCTTTATCAAGTCATATGCAATACTGACATGAGGTGGAACCCTTAGTTTGAAAGTAAACAGCAGATGCAGAGAGAGTGGAGATAGCATCTGACATCACAAGGTAAGTACGTGCAGGGGGAATCAGCATAACATTATACAAAACATATATACACATACTATGTACACATATACATCAAAAATATACATGAAAAATCTGACTACTGTAGTCCACAGTGACATCCTGTTGGACAAAAACTTCATTAATAGTAACAAGTTTGTTACAGTGAAATAAAAAATACTGTTTTTCAATCCTATATCTTTAGTTTTAAAGAATGGGATCATTTTTATTTCAAATGCTTTTGGATGTTCTTAAAGTTTCCTATGAGTATTTTGATTTTTACGTTTTGGATGTAGTGATTATTCTGGCGACAATGGTGTTCAACTGGGGGTACAATAATTTTCTTCATTGTGCTTTTTTTATAGAAAGTCTGTGCCGATTTATCCTTAGGTGCAGTTTTTGCCTGGGTTCCCCAATGTAGCAGACTTTTTCACATTTCATATTACATTGTATTATATAAACCACATTGGAGGATGTCCAGGAATATTATGTTGAAATGTAATATTGATACATGTATCTGAAAAGCATTATCTAATATATAATGCCAAAGTAAGGGCTACAAATGGGCATTAAAGTAATATTACCCTAAATGCAGGATACATAATCCAGCTTGCTGATGCTTGCAACAAATTAAGTCATCAACTGTGGTTAAAGACATATTGCCTTAAATCTAGAATACATTATATATAATATGGTTAAGTCACATTATTATGACTACTTTTGATATCGGCAGTGCGTAGCCAATGAAATAAAGCATGTGCAGTAAGCTGGCTTGGTGGTTATGTAAGGGGACATCTAGACATTCTGCAAACATCTCATTCATCACTGTCATGGGTAAAAGGTGCGATTTATCGAACTTTGAAAAGGGGATGACCATTTGAACAGTGCAGTTTGCGTGCTGCTGTGGTTAAAGTGTACTGTGACTGTGACAATACAGACAAACAGGGGGCTACCAGACATGTGTCTAAAACGACAATACAGTCAACCGTGTTGTGTATGGGGCTCCGAAGCAAGCGGCTGATCACTGCACCCTCTTCTGATTGGCAAAAGGTTTCCTTCTCTGATGAGTCACGTTGCCGAGAAAAACACTCTAAAACCATTGTTGAAAGAATACAAGCTGGTGGCGGCAGCATTATGGTCTGGGGATGTATTTTTGGCATTTGTCTGGGTCCACACATATCTCTGGAAGGCACTCTCAATCGATTGGGTTATCTATCCATCCTTGCAGATCAAGTACACCCATATATGTTGACTCTCTTCCCTGGAGCAGGTTGGACCATCCAGCAGGACAATGCAAATGTCATAGTCAGAGTTGTCCAGGAGTGGTTGGAGTAGCATGACTAAGAGCACCTGTGGGACCACCTTGATCAAAATTTTCACCATATGGATCCTTCACCACGCACTCTTCGGCAGCTGTCGAATGCACTGCAGTCTACTTGGCTCCAGATACCCTTGCCAACCATCCTTCATCTTATTGACTCACTAGCAAGCCACCTAACTGCTGTCCTTGCTACACACACAGAGGTTATTTGGGATATTAGCTGGTGGTCATAGTAACGTGACTTGACTTGTATTAGTAAGTTGATCATTGCAGACAAATAGAGTCTCAAACTGGGATTAAATAATACCTTGTATTATTTAAAAACAGGGAACAGCAAACAGACATTGCTGCAGAAAGCAAGTGTTTTCAGTCTTATTAGAGGTATAATCTAAGAAAAAATATTGATTTGAAAGGCAAGTGACTAGTACTAGGTAGAATATTTGAAGGTGTGGGATTAGGGAGTTGTTTTACTATCACCTCAACAACTCCCTAATCCCACTCCATTTTTTTTGAATGCATATGAAACAACCTATTGGCTCATCTGTAAATTGTATGGGATCCAAAAGAAACAAGATATATGGCTTTGACTAACATCACCTCTGCATGTTTTGGCTCATTAGGGAGCTCCAAACTTGTAATTCAAAAGACATTTAGATCTGGGGAAGATGGTGCTCTGTGTAATTGCCTAGATTGTAAATGATTAATTATTTTTGATTCAACATGATATAATCCGCTGCTGCAGCACTTTTACAACTTCAACAGCCTACCAGTACAGAGCGAAGGGATTTCATCACTACTTGGATGTACTTCATGTATCAAGCCAAGTAGAAAACTGTCTGTGTTATTACCTCTGCACTGTAGATAAACTGAATAAACTAGATAAACTCTTAAATAAGTGGATCGGGCTGCTTCTGTAACCCATAATATCCATAGTCAGTTAATTAACTTGACAGCCTTCTGTGGCATCATAGCTATTAGATTACAGCCCCAACACATGATGGATGTTTACACAGGCAGATAGGATGCCTGTTAGTATAACTTTCCCCCCTGGAAACTATGCAGATTTCCTAAAACACACTCGTTGTTGGCCTGCATTTACAGCTTTCTTTTTATTGCACAAGTTATAAATACTAATTCAGTTGTTTTGAGGAGAGACATTGCTCGACTGCAACATAATTGCATAACATAGATAAAAAATAACGACTGTTATTGTTTTGTTTTTTCTTTCTAAAATCTTATTATTATTTAACATATTGTAAATAAATAACATTTAAAGTAAGTTGTGCTTACTTTAAGTAATCTTCTCTTACAAACTATATTTAGCCTAAATTAAAAGGCTAATCTGCTATGATCATATTACTTCTTTTTGCCTTCTAAATTTTCTTTCAAAAAGATGTTTAGATTGTATGTGTGTTGACTACTAAACCCTAATTCTCTCTATGATATATAGGAGGAAGGTTATATATCATACTATGCAGAAAATCTTCAACTAGCCAGCAGGTGGCACTGATGGTCTGAAGCTCTCAGCGAAGTAGTGAGAGTTGTAACACACAATCATCACATGTATAGTTGTCAGCATGCGGGTTGTTGCTAACGCTTGCATTGCGAACCCGCCGTAACTGGGGCCCTCGCGAAGCAAAGGCCGCAGTTGCTGGCAAGGAGCACCAGAGGCGCTTCTTGCGCTGGTGGCGATGAGCGCACGACTTTCCAACCGCAAATGCGACCCCACGCTTCTCGAGGGTCCGCATTTGCAGTCAGAAAATCGGGCTCCCACGGCGGCTGCAATGAGCCGCTGGCTGAGGGCAGCATTTGCGGAGGTGGAGGCTCTACGGCGCCTCACAATCGGTTACAAATGACCACAAAATCGGGACTTGGAAAAAAAAGCATAAACACGCAATGACTAGCTACGGACTTACACAAAAAAATAAAAACCTTACCCATACCAAGACGGGACACCCAGGACCTCTGCAACACTGCTTAAACCTCGAATTCTGTCAAATTTACAAAGTTTACACACTCGAAAAGCCCCTAAGCGAGAGAAAAAATGGGCACTGAAAAAAATAAAAACGAGGCTACACGACCCCTAAAGCCGATAAATTCCACAAAGCAAATATGTATTTTACAAAAACCCGTACGACCTACAACATACACCATTAGTAAGGACGCTTCATCATACAAACCCACATACACATTCGCCGCCATTTTACTACCCAGCTACACTAACGGTTTCCTCGCGCACGCAGCCTATTTACACTACACACTTCACACATTGCTGACACTTACATCTCAGCTCCACAGCAGTGCAAACCTACATTGTATGATGCAGGAACATCAAAATAGATTGTCAGCTCTTCAGCACAATGCTTCCTGCATGTATTACTTACAAATAGATAAAGTATATTAATTTATTACTTATTTAATTAGCATCACAAAATACATATACACAAAAAATAAAAACTATCGAAATAAACGCAAAGGACATTCACTGCGCGCCTCACAACGTGCTCCAACGCTGCTCATAGCACACAAACTTCATCAGGGGACAGCCTTGCAATAAGCGCCAAAAGCAGATTAGCGCCGAAATTACAATGACAGCAAAAGCTCCTCTGATAAAAAAAAATACAACAACCAAGAGGCTTGCAATGAGTGCCAAAGGCGCTCAGCGCGAGGCTCGCAATCACCGCCGAGATCTCAGACCACCACAAAAAATAATGTCTGTGCCAAACACCATTCCTTGACTTACAATTCTATTGCCGTCATTTTTTGACGGGCAATTCACTAGTAAAGAATAAATGTGGAGTCAAGTTCTGAGACAAATAGTTCAGGGATATATTTCTTAGCTGCACAAGTTACTGTATATACTCGAGTATAAGCCGAGTTTTTCAGACCTTTTTTTAAGGCTAAACAGGGCCCACTCGACTTATACTCGAGTCACTCCCCCCCCCCCCGTGTCTCTCTAACCCTTGTGTCTCTCTAACCCCCACGTGTCTCTTTCCCTCCCCCCTCCTTATTCTAAACCCCCTCTCCTCATTCTAAACCCCCATAAATACCTCCCCCTCTCCCTTTCCCCTCACTTACCTGCTTCTGCTCCGGCCTCCGCTCCTTCTTGACCTGGCGCGCATGTGAGGTTACGTCATTAGCATATACTGGGTGCCGGCACCCGGTATATGCTAATGACGTTGCGCGCATGTGACGTCACGTCATTAGCATACACGGGGTGCCGGCACCGGGTATATGCTAATAACGTGGCGAGCATGTGATGTCACATGCGCGCCGGGTCAAGAAGGAGCGGAGGCCGGAGCAGAAGCAGGTAAGTGAGGGGAAAGGGAGAGGGGGAGGTATTTAGGGGGGTTTAGGTTGATGAGGGGGGTTGAGGAGGGGGTTGAGGTTGAGAAGAGGGTTGAGGGTGGGGGGTTGAGGATGAGGATGGGGGGTTGAGGAGGGAGGATGAGGATGGGGGGGGTTGAGGAGGGGGGTTGAGGATGGGGGGTTGAGGAGGGAGGATGAGGAGGGAGGTTGAGGATGAGGAGGGAGGTTTTGGATGAGAGGGGGGTTGAGGAGGGGGTTGAGGATGAGGAGGGGAGTTGAGGATGAGGAGGGGGGTTGAGGAGGGTGATAAGGGAGGGGGGAAGAGACACAAGGAAGGGAGAGGGGAGAAGAGACACCGGAGAGAGAGGGGGGACACAGGGGGCAGCACATTTCCCACCCTCGGCTTATACTCAAGTCACTCATGTTACCCAGTATTTTGTGGTAAAATAGGTGCCTCGGCTTATACTCGGATCGGCTTATACTCGAGTATATACGGTAAGTAACTAAACTATTGGTTTAAATGATTTATGCAAGACACATCAATCTGTTTGGCTGTTTGGTTATTTTTTTAAAAGATTATAAGACATTTCAAAGAGCACTGATATGAAGCAATTTGTTTTTATATATTAAATTTTACTCTGATCTTAATTAATCAAAAGGACATGATGTAAAAAAAAAAGACTGGATGGAAAGTGATAGCTCATGCAAAGGATATAAGAAGGGTATCACCCAAGCGAGCTGCAGTCATGACCCAGAGCTGGAAACCATCAATTCCCTCTCCTGGAGCACTAAAGTCTGAGACATCCCAGCTATCCATAACACCTTGAGAAGTCCTTTTATGTTCTTCCCTGCTCAACCTTCCAATATAATTAAAATCCACAGTAGAAAGTCCAGCAGGCGAAATCAACATGCTTTCTCAAAAAAATGAAAAACACTACAACAGACATTACAGAGTGACCCACAGACTACATTTCCTACCAATCAAATAACCACAGGAGACCAGCTGCTCCTCATATATAAAGGACCTCCATGGCACCTGAATATTAAATCCTATAAGGACCCCTGTGGAATCTACATGCTAACCTAGCCAGGTCTTCCCTTAGATTGATAAGGTCCGTCAATTTGAGCACAAACAATTGTCCCATGCACAAAGAACAGGGTGACATGTAAAAATAATTTTTGATTGATTGAAATATAAGCAACACATGTTTCTGCTAAGCATATTAAATAAAATTCCTGTTTAAGCCATTTGTGGAGGAGGAGCTCCACATAGAAGGAGCTCTGTTAGGTTAAATAATTTTTGTTTATAGAGCGTTGGGCTTTTTAGGAAGAGAGACATTTCAAAGGCCCAGAACATGGGGGCACGCTGGCTTCAATCGAGATCCTTACAGCACCTCCATGACATATTGGCTTGTATTTGATGTCCTGGTGGTCCTGTAAGGGCATTGTAATAGTGCCATGGGGGTCTTTGCAGGACCGCAATGGCTAGATTATTATTTATATGGCATAGGGGTGAATCATGTTGTACCATGGGGGTCCATTAGGGATCTCAGTGATAGGGGTTAATTTTTAGGACCTTTTAGTGTCAGATCTGACTTTGAATAATTTCCAGAAGCATTTGTCTGCTTCTATACTTAGGCATAGTATTTTACTTGCGTGAAGCACCGTTAAAAATGATTGGAATGTCATGAAAGAAAATTTGAATGTGACAGGTAGCCATTAATTGATAACACAGGTTGCTTTTACCTATTTTGCTTTGCATTTGCGCAGCTTTTGAAATTTAGAGGGAATGTAATTGATAGGATACTAAGCTGCGCTGCAATTCCACCATAACTGCATGCGCAAAAGATTGGAATGGGGCCCTAAATATGTAAACTGAAGGTCATTTATGTATGGTCAGACTTTTCAAATTAATCTACTGAACTATTGTCAACCCTATTATATTAACCTATACCAATATATTACTACAGCACCAATCCTTTCACCTTTCACCATATGCCATTCATGTAAGGCAGTTGATCTTCTGGGTAAGGTTGCTAGAACTTTCTGTCAATCATATATTTTATCCTCACTCCATATCCCAATACTTCCACAACAACAATAACCTTTATTCACTGAGACTTTAAGATGCATTGCTGTTCTTAAATATTAGTTGGCACTTCTTGTGTAGTAAAATTGTTCTGCCTTAATATTGTTACGCCACCTTCCTCTCAGTTGAGTTAGTACGCTATATCTCCTCACAGTGAAATTGTATACATTTTATTATGATGTTTAACGAAGTATGTATGTGCAAAATATATAAGGAGCTCAATATTTAGTACAAAATCAGATTATAAGTTTACTAATGAATGCACTCTAATACAAATCATCAAAAATGAAAAGAAAGATAAATCCCCAATACAAATTAGGAAAAGTACATACTGGGTTCTTCAGAAAGTGTGAAAAAAAAAGTTCATAACATATAGGTTCAAGAATATGAACCTATGTAGAGGGTGGAAGAGCAATAGTCTGTGGATTTTGTCCTTGGATAAAGAATATAAACACTCCCACATACTTATATACACACAAAATGTATCACATTATCCAAGTTTGCCGGGAGAGGACTGTCATAAATGTAAAAAAGGAACAGAAAAAAATGAACAATTAACCAAATTTATTTAAAGAAAGTGACTTTGGTACTGGGTCTTCAGTTGACGTAGCCGGATTGGTTGCAGTGAGAAGAGCCCTTCATCTTTCATTTTGTATTCTCTTAGTTATGGTGAGAAAAAACGTAGGCGCTCATTGCAGGGCTTGCAATGACCGCTGCAGGGACTTTGAAAATAAAACCAACGGCAGTCAACGCGCGCTACGGGAAGGAACAGGGGGAGATGGTGGAAAAAGACACATGGCAATACCAAAGCACAAAAGTTGCAGGTTAAGGAGACCTGCAATGAGCAAAGCCGCTCATTGATGGGCTCTCGTAAAGTAGACGGGAGGAGAGGCTCGCAATGAGCGCCAAAGGCGCTCAGCACTTGGTTCGTGATGACCCACGAAGGTACAGCATTCCCAGCCTTAAAATTGTATTCCCGTCATTTTTGTTGAACAATAAGTTCAAAAAATATGTTTATGCTAACGGCTTACACAGCTGATAATTTTTGTTAGTTTGTTCCTTCACAACATTATTTCGTTTATGGTGGGTAAAAGAGTGATAGAAGCTCTCCACCGTATAGAGCATGGTAAATAAATAGTACATTTTTCTGCACATTTTAATGGCTTCTTCACAAACGTGCAGTTTTCATTGAACTGCAATGGTCTTTTAAGGTGAAGAAACACAATGAGCATGTGTGTCTTGCATTCACTTGATCCTTAAGGTGACTGGATGTTCTAAATATCATCCAATTTACTATAACAATGTTAAATGTTATTAAAAAAGCATTTTCCCATAGTAATCTAATATTGATACTTGCTATATTCAGCTCTCAGCCCACGCACAAGATTCTGATTTTTTTTTTAATGAGAGATCATTCTCTTAATTACTGATTAGTCTTGAGTACAGTCACCTAGTTCTGAGCCTGCATAGTAATTTTTTTGAGTTGGTGACTGCATTCAAGATTGTGGACCCAATGCTTCTTCGTTAATCAGTATACTAATGACTATGATCTCTCCTTAACAAAATATTAGAATCTTAGTTTTTGAATGCATCAAAAGGGCTGAGTTTAAACTTGTATTTACTCAACTAACTGTTAAACAAACATAACTCATTTTGTATAATCCTGCCAGTGTTTAAGAAATGTGCAATTAACCAAAAACGTGAAATAATAATCTCAGATATGGAAGTTTTAGGATCTCTTACATATGTTGTCCAACATCAAATGAACTTTAATAAGAATAATTACTGAAATGTTTAGTATTAAATAGTATCACTTGAGATGATTATGCTTATTCATTGGATGTTTTTTTTTTAAAACAAAGCTCTCAAACAGACCCCATGGATTTGGAGCTATCCAAAGAATGAAAGTCTCTATCTAAGATGTGCGCTGGATTCTTTTCCTATGTGTGGAAGTATTGGATATAGAGAGAGCTACAGAGAGAGATTTGTTTTCAAGTTCAACTGCATCAATGTGAAGAGAAGAAAACTCTATTCTTGTATAATACTGTGAATTAATATGTCTGATTGGTTGCACGTCAGGTTTTCTAATAAACACTGCTTCTGGTAATGCCGTCTTATTTAGAAAAGTATTATTTTGCCCTGTAAATTAAATTCTTAATTAAATGTATTATTTTGAAGTTTTTATTTTATTTTATATATGTGTATGTTACTCTATTTTCTGTATAGATTTAAAATAGAAATCAACTTAAAGCACTACAGATCACATTTAAAAAAACTCACACTTGACTAAAGCAGAGTATTGTGTGTATGTTAAGTGAGTCTTTTGTGGTTGTACACCAAAAAATATCTACATTTTTAGTGACCACCTAAAACATTAATGTGTTCCCTAAATTTAACATGCAAGTTTTCTTAATTTTCATGTTTGTGTTTTTTCTCTTTTTTGAATTAAGTACATTTTGGTATAACAAATTTGTGAAGTAAGAGAATTTTTTCCCCCTCCTTAAAAAGGTTCTGAACGGGGGTCTTCCTTTAGGTAGTATACAGAACTACTTGCATCGCAAAAATAAGAGTATGAGAACAAATTTTAAGAAATGTTAAAAGTATACCTAAAATGTAGTTGAGTGCCTAAGTGTTACTTGACATGTTTTGAATGTGCGTGGTGTACTGGAATGCAGCACAGTGCACGCCATTATTAGAAGAAATATTAAATGACCTGCAAAGACCCTCAGCAATTTTCTGGTGGTCCATGGGAGTTTACAATGTTAAAGTGATCCTTGGGGAAAATATTGTAACCACTACTTTAAATATTATTGATTGTTCATCCAACTATTTTTGCTTTGGCTGTGGAAATGTGTGAACGTTTTATAACTATTAAATATGAACAATTATTTAACAATTGTTTTTAATGTTAATCGAGCGCTGCAAACTGTGGTATAACCATAAATGGTCTGCGGGAGCTTTTGTTCCCCATGATACACCTTGATGTTCATTTTTAGCTCCTCTGCATTACAACACTTAGCCCACAATCCTTCTTTTGACACTAGGGATTATAGTGTGGGGTGTACCCAAACCGAGCTTTACCAATGAGAAAAGTCTCTAGTAGCCATAAAAAGAGAGAATGTCAGGATTATTACACAGTCGAGTCACATTATCATGACCACCAGCTAATATCAGGAATAACTGCTGTGTGTACTACAGACAGCAGCTGGACTGCATCACAGTGAGACAGAGCCATGCAGACTGGAGTGCATCTAACAGCTACTGATGAGTGCGTGGTGGAGGAGCCATAAGGAGAACATGGCGATCGAGGTAGTCTCAGGTGTTTGATGTGGTTCAAGACCAGGGAATTTGGAGGCCAGAGAGGTACTTAGAAGTCTTTTGTTGTGCTCCTCCAACCACTTCTGGACCAATGACATGTTCCATTGTCTTGCTAGAAGATCCCATTTGCTCCAGGTAAGACAGTCAACATGTATGGGTATACCTCATTGTAAGGATGGATAGATAACCCAATTGGCTGAAAGTACCTTCCAGAAGTATGAATGGACCCAGACAATGCCAAGAAAACATTTCCCAGACCATAATACTGCCAACTTGTGTTCTTCCAGCAATGGTTGCAGAGTGTTTGTTCTTGGTGATTTTGCACCTTATATGCCGACGTCCATCCAGTCAATGGAGTTGTCATTTAAATTGAAGACGTTTCTGATGAACCCTCATCACCATATGGTGCATTTACCAGCTGTCTTCTTTGGTTCCCCATACAAAAAAGGGTTCAATGTACTGTGATTTTAGACACCTGGCTGGTAGTCCCCTGGTTCCTTTGGACGGTGAATTGCTGAACTGTACCGTCTTGGTTGGCCCTTCCGCACCTTTGGCCCGAAAGCCAATGATCATCAACTTTTCAAAGTCTGGTAAATCACACATTTTACCCATGACAGCGAAGGTTGATATTTTTACAGAATGCTTACATGTCACCTTATTAGCTTAAGACACATAATGTATTGCATTGGCTACGCTCTGCTGACGTGAAAAGTAGGCGGTGGTCATAATAATGTGACTCGACCCTGTATAAAAAAAATTGTAAAAAATTTATTGATGGAATATGCTGTTTTAACTCACTAAGAGGATATGAAGTCACTTCAAAAACGACTAAAACGGGCCAATCTGAAATTGCTGCAGTCTGTAGAAACGTATACAGATTTCCAACCCTGTCCATTCTTAAAAGAGAAACACAAAAGAGCTTCATCAACACCAAAGAAGGAGGTGGGAGTGTACCAGCCTCTGTCCCTACCTGGAAAGGTATTGACATCCAGGGTCTAGTCCCTTGGGATATTCAGGTGAGCCAGAGGCCTCACCCAAAGCTGTATTTAAACTCAATTTTGATCCTGAAGGATTTGCATTAGTGTAAGGTTTAAGGGTTTTTATTTGTTCATATTCCACAGCTGCATACACCAAATGTTCACCCTGGAATTTAAGTATTGAGTTACACATGAAGACTAGGAAAGAGAGGTAGAGTATGGGTTTAAAAGTTTTTTTGTTTGCAGTTATCCTGTCCATCCACAAAAGGACAAATCTATCACAGATTGTGCATGAAGTCACTGCATATGTATCGGGCAAAGAAAATGATCGCACGCAGGAATGCAGGAATTGGGAGACCATTCCAAAAGACGGGCAAAAACAATAATAAAACCTGAACAAGTCAAACTGGAAACAATGCATAGTTTGGAAATAAATCAAGAAGAAAAAAATATGCACCCTAAATGTACAGTGTGGCTGCTTAAAATCCATAAAAGCCTACAAATTTGGTAGTTTCAGGTGCACATTCGGGTTCGGGTGAAAAACTTCTTGCAGCCACATCTGTTGAGATAAATGATAGTTTTTGAAAAATGTTCCTGCATTAGTTATAGCCACAAATGCCAGATCCACATAGGAAATGGCTTTATAAAGACAAATATGGAGGTGGATTGTCCTTGCTGGCTGGTTGTTTGTATCAATGGTACATTATATTGGACATGCAAAAACACTATCTACCAATTAGTATTTAATCTGCAAACAGAATGAAAAATGAATCTACCATTTGATATAACCTTTTATCAACTGCAAATATTATATGGAATCTGATTTGCAGGGAAATTTATGTTATGAAGGGGAATTACACATTAAAATGATTAAAATATCTAGTTCTTTGTGTAATTGGTAATAGCTGTCCAATTTATTAGATATAAAAGTTTGACAAACAGTGACATTTTACATGTTTTCATTTCACATTTTTTCAAGTTTAATTCTACTTGTCACAAAATAAGTTTATTGATTATATTAAGTCATGAACTTTGAGAAAAGATTAAATACAATGAATGTGGTTTAGCCTGAGGCTTAATATTGAATATTCTGTCAAGATGTCCGTCTAGACACAACGAAACAAATCTTAATGTATTCTCTTGCTATTACTAATCGGAAAGATGTAACTCAAGCCACAAATTGTCCAGAAATTGCAATGCTGAAGATAAATCCATCCTTCTGAAAAATAAGCATGGAACTACCTATTTGTAATTACTCAAATGCTTTCTCATCTGTTAGCAGATTTAACCTTATATCATTTAGTCAATGTTTTAGTTGAAACAGTGCTTAATTGAGGTTTCTGTGTGTAAGTAGTAAGTAATTTTTTAATTGAATGTTATTAAAGTTTTATTTTACTACAGTAAAAGCTAAAGTTTGCCATTTTGGTGTTTCAGTCATCCTTTCTGATCCATCTATCAAACAAGACTCATATCCTTTGTTAATAAGATATCATTGGTGTTAATTAATGAAAAGTCATTGAGTCCACTGTCTTGACTGCAGTTGCCTGCACACTGAGCATGCCTAGTCCATCTTTGTGCAGGCAACAGGAGTCAAAGCAGTGGGCCGTAAGTTAAGAAAAAAGCCTATGCTTTAAATACATGTTGTATCTTATATTATGCTTTCTGTGCTTACATATATGATTTCATACAAACTAAACGCTAAAGGACCACGTTGGTCATATCATGACATCTGTGTTTACATGTATAACAGACTGCCTACTTACTTTTGCAGTACTGCACTCAATCACGTTGCAGGGGTGTGTGACCAATTCAAGATAATAGTAAAACTGCTTATATTTCCAGGATGAAGGGAACAGAACTTGTAATGCGTTATTTTTTTACTTACTGCAGAAAATCCAGGTTTCTGCTCTCTTACCTCTCTTGAATTTGAGCAATGTAGACCAGCTGAGGGGAATTATTACTCCGCTCTGATGCTGCAGCTCTGTGCAGTGAGCAAAAGAAAAGACAAAAAGAACCCTTAACAAATATATCTGTTGAGCCATGGAATGCTGGATCCACTTAAACAGGAAAGCTGTTGGTTAACTGGTCAGTCCAGCTGCTATCAGTCACATACTTCACCAGAGACTCATGTAACCGAGCAGTGGACTCCGCTTTGTGTTATTACTCATGCAACAGCCAGTAGGTTGGCTACCCTTTGTATGTAAACAGAGACTTAAAACTTTTCACACCATGAAGATCACTTATATGAGGTAAATGGCCCTTTAATGAGGCAGATAAACACTCCTGTCAGGACATCCTCCTGGATATCTACTAGGGTGTGGAGAGAAGCCTATCCTGCTGAAGTCTTTAACACTAACTTCTAATCTAAGTTTTAAAAGCTACACTAAAATTTATTTTCTTGAAATACTAATTTTATTCCTAATTAGTTATCAAATAAATATATCAAACCACGTTGAATATCTCCTATAACCTAGCGGCAGCAGGTTTTTTTTTCATTACAGAAGTAAAGATAGCCACAACATGGACAATTAACAGTTCTACTATACATAGTACAAAGTACTTACAGCCACATAGAGACTCAAGAGCTTTGTACTTGGCAGGGATGACTTGTTCCATAATTATGTGGTGAAGGACCAGTACATCTAAAGTACAAAATGAGACATGTCCCTACATAACTGTGAGCTACTTCTTAAATACTGTAAGCCATGATCACACACTGACATAAAACTCTACCGAATAGCATCTACAGTATTTCAATTGACTTGTAGTTATAACAATGCTAGTAACTTGAACGTCATTAATGACGGTATTAAATGTTATGTTCAATTGTCTGTTCCATCTCTCTCTCTGCGCCCTATCTCTGCACTTTGTATGTTCTGTCTCTGTGTCCTCTCTCCCTTTCTCTGTGCCCTCTCTCTGCGCTTTGTGTGCACTCCCTCTACTTTCCTCCCTCTCTGTCTCAGCGCCTCACTCCATCTCTCTCTCTCTGCCTCTCTGTCTCCCTCTCTCCCCCTCCCTCTCTCCGCATCCCTCTCTCTTCCTCTATCTTTTTCTCTCTCTGCCTCACTCCTCTCTGCCTCCCTCCCTCTCTCTCTGCCCCCTCCCTTTTTATCTGCCTCCCTCCCGCCCTCCTTCTATTTCTCTCTCTGCTTCCCCCCGGCGCAATTTTGATGTAGAGTCGTGCATGCTCAGTTGCTGGACACAGCTGCGCATGCGCGACTAGGTCAGTTGTGCGATTTATAGATATTTAGCAGTAGTACCTTGTGAGTAACGCCTGTGCAGGCGTTACTCACAAGCTAATAACTATTATAGTGGATGCTGTTATATTGTGTTTTGTATTTGTGGTTTATGAGGGTGATGGCTTCTAGTCAAACGATGAACATAAAGATTGGCAGTCATATTCATTCCAAACACTGGTGTATATATTAATCATAAAATTTTATTAAATGAAGGGTAAATAACTTACGAGCACGCAATTACTATGCACATACTGTACAAACAGATTACTCCAGATAAGTATGAATATCTAACATAGGAAGATAATGTTGCCATTGAAAGATTCTTTATTCTCCATTTACTATTATTGAACATTTCTCTATATGCTGCAAAAATCTTTATTTTAATGGAAAATATAAAAAACATGATTGCTGTCTTTTTTATGACGATGTCATGAACAAATTTTGCATTTAATGCAATAAAGTAAAAATGTTTGAAGTTACATAAATATATAAAGTGCTTAAAAATGAACTGACGGAAGTACAAAGCTGAATGCCAACTAATCAAATTTGTTTGGTATGGTATGATATTATATTTTTCTTTTATACTAAGTACTGTACCACAATATCTGGATTATATATTAAAGTATGCTTCCATTGGTTAGCATGGCAGACAGATATTAAGACTACAATTTTATGCCCAACACATACACAAAACTACATACAGTAATACAGATTTGCTGATGTATATAATATTAAATGTTCTGCGACCACTGTAGAGCTGGATATTACACTTAGTTGTTGTTGAGCACCCACCATGAAGCTGAAAGAGAAGAAATAAAACGTTTAATGAATATATTCTGAACATGCAATATACGACTCAGCCTTGAAGACATACAGCAGAGGTTCCAAATGTGGTATAATAACAGTTGTACAGTTACATTAAAGATTGCATTCTGTA
This sequence comes from Discoglossus pictus, assembly GCA_027410445.1. Taxonomy (NCBI): domain Eukaryota; kingdom Metazoa; phylum Chordata; class Amphibia; order Anura; family Alytidae; genus Discoglossus; species Discoglossus pictus. The sequence continues at coordinate 66,133,271 of CM050166.1, forward strand.
CTTGTAAATCTATCCACCCACCATAGTCTAATATATCGTTCTTACTGGTGATTATTGCTACTAAATTACCCCATACGAGTAAGTAGCCTTTCTGATCCATCCAGCAAGTCTAGTGTACTATTTCTTTTTATGAATGATCATCGGCCTAATAAGCAACTGCAGACCTCATGAAGTAGGCCGCTTAGACCAATCAATCTGAATAAAGTGACTTCTTAGGTTTCATATTACCGTATTGGTCCGAATATAAGCCGCACCTGCATATAAGCCGCACCCGCATATAAGCCGCACATTTAAAATTGGAGAAATAGACTCCAGGGCCCTCACTCAATTGCAATTTGGCCAATTGAATAGGGGTCTAAATAAGCACATAACATATATTTTTTAAATAAGTTTTTAGTTAGTGATAAACTTGCTTTTGGGTAGATGTTTACTAACTAAAAACTTCTTTAAAATAAATATGTTATGTGCTTATTTAGACCCCTATTCAATTGGCCAAATTGCAATTGAATGAGGGCCCAAGTGATTAGTCATTGCAAGAAACCGGCTTGTAACTTCTTTTGCAGGTTACAGGCCTTACAGGATGTTAGAATCACTAAAACCGTAAATTGCTATTCAATTGTTACAATAAAACAGTCTCAAGCACGCAAATCGGCACCCTTAACTCACAATCACGCAAATCGGCAGTAATTTTACGTTCGCCGAATAAAAGCCGCACACATAACTCGCAATCACGCAAATCAGCAGTAATTTTACGTTTGCGAATAGAAGCCGCACACATAACACGCAAGCTCGCAAATCGGCAATGATTTTTTTTACGTTCGCGAATATAAGCCACACTCGTAACTCGCAAACTCGAAAATCGGAAAAAAGGTGCAGCTTATATTCGGACCAATACGGTAGATAGTTTTAGACTGGTGTTAAGTACCTAACAATAGGAAAATTATTGTAGACTAATAATAATTCATAAAAAGAGATCACGAGGCTTCCTAGATGGAACATATAGGCCGATTGACAGAAAGAAATGCAAAATTCAATGTAAGTTAACTGTAAAAAAAAATAAAAAAAAATTTGGTAACATTCAATTGATAACGTATTTTATCATTTTAAATTATATCTTGTTTGGACCCTACACTCTGTCCCTTTTGGAGTGGAATCCAAATCTACGGAATATGTTGGCGCGTTACAAATAAACAAAAATAATAATAAGGGTGTTGTAAATATTTGATACTCATTATTACAAAGTTTCAGTGGGAAAAGGTAAATCAAAATAGTTATCCACCAGTATTTTAAAGCAAAAATAATTTTACTTTACATACACTCTTTTAAAACTTAATTTTATTAAACTTAATATGAAAAGCACTGGATACGTGTTTCCTCTGTCTTCTAATTCTCATTTATTGTTAGAAATCCATGAGGACTTCACACACAATCCGTGATGATAATTGAAACTGACATGATAGACTATGATATGTGAATGTTTGCGCATCCACTATGGTAGGGGGCCTGGATTTAAGGATTTCATTTCTGTACACAGGTTTGTCAATGTGGATGACTAAAAATTATAGTCTGGTCTGTATGCAGTAGGGATATCCTGAAATCCTGTCCTGTGTGTGGCTCTGCTGAACTGATCTTGCCTACTTCTGCACTATGGAATTGTAAAGGAGAACTGGCTGGAGAGCAAATATGCATACTTTCAGTGTATACATTTTAGAAAACTTTACAATAAGTTTGATATATTATTAAAGGATTGTTCTACTTTTGTTACGTGCCAATATGAATGGGATTTGCAAAATGCTTTACCATGCCCCTATTATTGTTATGCACGTTTTTGTTTAAATTCATTACATACCAATAAAAAAAAGAACAAACATTTACATAACACCCAAGTATTGTAAACATACGGTTATATTTTATTGGATAAACCTGTCCAAATATCATTGTTGCGTCAACTATTTATTACCATGATGACGATACAAAATAAGGTACATGGTTATCCTGGTGTTTGTATAGTTTTATACCTAACACTAGCAAACACTAATTGCAGACAGCAAATGCTTACTGAGACAAGCTACTCATAATTGTAGGAAGAAAGGGAGTCCCCTGTTGACGGTTTCACAGAAGACAACATTGCTTATAATAAGTTAATTGTCTGGCTCTAATTTCAAATGACCATTGGATTGTTGGTGTAAGCAGAATATGTTTTGCTTTCAAAGTGTTTAGAGGGAAACTACACCACAGAGAATAATTAGCATTTTATGTAATAAGAATTAGAATGTTAGCTACTTACTTGGGCGCTCATTCAATTGCGATTTGGCCAATTGAATAGAGCTCTGAATAAGCACATAGCATATTTTTTTAAAAGAAGTTTTTAGTTAGTGAAAACCTTACTTTTGGATAGGTGTTTACTAACTAAAAACTTCTTTAAAAAAAATATGTTATGTGCCTATTTAGACCCCTATTCAATTGGCCAAATTGCAATTGAATGAGCCCCTTGGAGTTCAATGTCTGAATACATTTAAATGAGCATAGATTAACGAGTCTGATAGTATTATGTTGCATAAAGATTTAGGGATCTGAAGTTTAGAAAACAAACATTTATCTTGCAGTGCCAGAGCTCGACCCTTTCTCAGACAAATTGTTTACAAAGTAAGAACGATCTTAATAGTGCCGCTAATTTCCTGTACAGGCACCAAGTAACCCAGGCCCTGATTAAATTATAACCATCAGGGCAATACAGCACATTAGGAGTGGGTGATCCAACAAAAGGCTTGAATATCTTGCGTTGTGGCCTATTACTAGACCCCAACATTGGCTGCAGGAGACTTTTTTTCCCAACGTTACACGTTTATGTTAATCTTTTCACTCGCAATATAACGGCACTCAGCCCACATCCGTAAATCCTGCCTTGTCTGCAAGTAGAAGCAAGTATGTGTTCACTCTTATATTACACCAAACCAAGCTTTACGGATGAGAAACGGCTCTATGTACCAAAATAAAATGATTATTATAACTAAGAACATGCACCGTAACTGCGGCAAGGAACAATTATATTTATATATGTATATATTTTATGTATTAATATTTATTTATTTAAATTAAATATATGAGACAATTGTATTTATAGATTTAATATATATTATTGTGGTTTTTGTGTGTGTATATATATTTATATACATATATATATATATGTACATATATATTAAATGAAAATAGACAATGCATTAGAGCATTTGTTCCTAGTCCACGTGGTTTCTGATATGTATTCAACCCTTGAGCACTGGGTTGTGTGTTACCCTGGATGTTGTATAATAAAACGCATATAATAATACAATATCATATTTTTAATTACACATATGTTCAAATTAAACTTTTATATATCAAATAATATTGACATTTTAGCATGTTGTATTGTTTTTTTTTTTTGTGCTGTACTGTCTCTGTGACTGCTGCGTCACTCAGCAATGGTTTTTAAACGAATGCAAGTGGTGTTTTGTACCCATAATATTTCTTCATTTTTTTTTAATTACGGCAGTGCTTTATTTTGCGAGTGATCTGTAAAGTCGTATTAGAGTTTTGGTAAAAGTCTAGCGGAATACATTATAATCTTTGGTCAGTGCAAAAATAAATGGAAAAGATTGCCATAATTTTTGGCTCTGGCTTGCCGCAGTCACTTGTAGAAGTTCTCTCGTAATGTTTCTGGGACGGGTGATTCACATAGCTAGGTTGTTTTAGTTTGTTGCAAAATAGGGGATTAGGCCAATGTTATCAAGCTTTGGCAAGCATTTTTCTACAATATATACAACAATCCCACTTTTAAATAGATGAATGTAACTAAAACATTTTCAGTGTCCCTTTAAGTAGTTATTTAAAAACCATTTTCATAGTATGCAATAAACTACAATAAGGTTCATAGAAAGCACAGACTGCCAAAGTGCTTGTAGGTGAAAACTTGATGTGAAAATGACCTACTGCAGAAATATGTAGGGGTTTCAGATAGTGGATGGGCAAATATTCGTACAGATTATCTGAACATTATTTGGTTTATATAAATAATACTATATATTTATTATTGAGTGACCATGCAATAATTAAAGTGATACAAACCAGGTACGAGCATTGTTGTCATGAGTTCTGGTGTTTCAAGGAAGTCCACGTTACTTCTTTGAAAGGTCTTGCTGTAATTAGTTTGGAGGTGGCTGTGAAAACATTAACGAATTCGCGTTACAATGTGTTAAAATCCCATTTGATACTAATTAGTTTTATTTATACCAAAGTACATTACTAAGTATTTTATTATTTTTAGATCAAGGGTTCTGAAGCCACATCTCAGATGTTTCATTTCATTTTAGAAACAGAGCTCTTATACACATAACATTTTACATTCTAAAAAATGATCTGTGTTTTAAACATTTCTATTTGCCATTTTAAATCTATGATTAGTGCTGTATTTAACTAGTTGAATAATTAACTGTTAATTAATATATACGTAGCTGTTATGAGAATATGAATATATTATATGTTAAAAAAAGCTATTACTTATTTTACATAATTACACACATCCTCTTCTCCAAATATTAGAGGCAAAGTTATAAGATGTAATTGTCACTCAGATTACATTTATGTAGGTAAACTTGATCATTTGTTAAACTAATTCACTTACTTTTTCCAAATGTTACTATTTTCCCAAAACTCATAAACTATGAAGTGAGATTCATTTGAGAGCTTCTGAACTGCAACACTGAAAGAAGAAATTATATTTATAGGATTTGTAAAAATAAAATACACATTGTTTGTCCTGACAAATTCTGATACTGATATAAACACACTTTTTAATCATAAAAACATTGATTTCCGAATTATTTTTTAGTATGTGGAAACCATAGACTATTTGATTCACTGTAAGTATTTGATTTTATTTTTAATAATAATCATTTTTATTCATTAATATTTTATTTATTAATATGTTTAGCTATTATATTTTCATTATGCCTTTTAGAATACATTTTTGATAAGTAAAATTATGGAATTGCCGTTTTGTCACAGTCTAAAAGTAATGGGCCCTCATTCAATTGCAATTTTGTCAATTGAATAAGGCTCTAAATAAGAACATAACATATTTTTTTTAAAGATGTTTTTTGTTAGTAAACATCTATGCAAAAGCAAGGTCTACACTAACTAAAAACTTCTTTAAAAAAAATATGCTATGTGCTTATTTAGAGCGCTATTCAATTGGCAAAATCGCAATTGAATGAGGCCCATAGAGTTTAAAGTTCAAACTGCAATATAGACAACATTCCGAAATATGTGATGTGTTTGTAGAATAATGTATAACCAGTATATATACAAACCAGCAGAGGGTGTTAGTAGCACGTTGCAATGCTTTCTGTTACAGGATTATTTAATATACATAAAATATTTTTTTTTTTCATTCATCTGCTCTCAGCGTCTGTTTTTCATTTTACAGATCCCTCTCTTACACTTTTCAGTGCCTTGTTGCTCAATATACACTTTTTTTCATGGATTCAGAAATGTGAGTTTTTTTTATTTTAACAATTCAAGATTACATTTTGCTCTCAGGTCAGTTCTCTTGGGATCACATATAATAGTTGTCAAGCTACGAAACATCATCACGCTTTGCTCTGTGCTTATATAGAGCCCTATTCAATTGGCTGATTCGCAATTTAATAAGGCTGTATATCTGTATATCAAGTATTAAATATATATGGAAGTTCCCCAGATTTTTAAATATAAAAATTAACAATTTAAGTGTTTGTTTGCATATCTAAACATCATTTTATTAACACGTTCTTAAAAACAATGTTTTCACCTAAACCTTCCAAACAGTCCATACAAAGGTCTGCCCCCACAGCTCAAACATTTAATAGAAACATTGAATGCTTGAGCTGTGTTGGCAGCCTTTTGCAGGGATTGTTTAGAAGGATTGAGTAAGTGAAAACAGAGTTTTTAAGCACTTGTTCATAAAATGCAGCCTTATTAAATTGCAATTCGGCCAATTGAATAGGGCTCTATATAAGCACACAGCATATTTTTTTTACAGAACTTTTTAGTTAGTGAAGACCTTGCTTTTGGATAGAAGCTCACTAACTAAAAACTTCTGTAAAAAAATATGCAATGTGCTTATATAGAGCCCTATTCAATTGGCCAAATCACAATTTAATAAGGCTGATGATGTTTAGACAACAAACATTTAGGTTGTTTATTTTAATATATATAAAAAAGGAAAACATTCAGGGCCATAAAATGGTGCTGCTCCATAACTGGTATAAATGACTTTTTAATTTTTTTTTAAAAGTGATCTTTTGTGAGGAAACTTACACTGAGAACTGCTGGATGTCCCTTCACTTTTAGGCTGAAATTCCTCATGTACTTTACAATTACTTTTAACTTTGCTGTACACTGTTCATTCTGTAAATGATAGTATGACCTCCAGCATATGGATTAAGCGAAACCAACTTTTTATACAAGTTTTATACACTTATATACACAAGCACAGTTTGCTAAAAGTAACATTTCCTCATGGCTTACACAGCTGCTAGTCTGGTACATACTTCACAAACATGTAGAGTGTTTCTTAAACTACAGTGGTCTTTTGTGGCCCAAAACTGGACACACACATACATTACATAAACATTTAAAACAATGCAATGGGAATATTGCAAATTCCATGTTTTTATATACTGTAACTTACGTGATGTGTCTGTGCAATATCTCAGGCAAACTATAATAGCGGTATATAGCAATAAATGCCAAATTATTGTATAAAATACTTACTGTAAGCATCCTGTTTGAGCAGAAACTGATTCCACATATTGCTTCAAAGCAAGACGAAATTCTCCCATTTCCTCCTTTAGCACAGATAACTGGCGCTGAACAATCATTATGTGCTAAGAAATTAAAAGAGATTGACATGATTTGACAGGCAAAGAAAGAAACCCTATTAATTCATACACAGTTTGTTAGCATAGACTTAAATGGAGGATAAAACATCCAAGGAACATTGTTCTGTGTATTGTTGGTTTATATTTGGATTGCAAAGCTCTTTGGAAATGCTGATGATTCTGCAAATGCCATTGTCTTTTAAATTAGGCTTCATGCTATATAGTAAAATGAAATGTTGATAGGTTTGGAGTGTTGCTTTATCTTTGTGAATTTAAGAAGTTTTACAAGGAGTTCAACAAATGTATCACTTTTTTTAGGTAAAAATACATAATGAACAGGATACTGTTAAAGGTATATATGTTTCCTGGGTTTCAAATGTTTGGTAAGAAACAGGCAGTGATATCAGAAAAATATGTGTTCTATAGATAAGTTCAGTGTACTTACAAAGTTATAAGCAGGAAAGTAAATTCCAGCTTTGCACACCCACAGTAAGTTTACATAACCAAGTATGCAAAGGAAATGCAACTAGGTATGGAGTTTGACCTTTCAAAGGAAGTACATGCTGCAGGATGGAATCAAATGGTTGGGTGGGGTCTGAGCTTACATCTACAAGGATATATAGAGAAAGAGACTACATATCCCAGGCTGCTTTGTAACACAGGAACTCCAGAGTATGATACAAATGTATCTGCTTTCTTCTGATTGACCAAAACAAATTAATAATGTTATGCAAATTTTAGCAGGGATTTTTAGGGGTGTCAACTGACAAAAGTTGCTGCTTGCAAACTGAAAAGATTAACCAAACATCAGGGTGAGTTTGTAAATGTTTATTTTAGTATTTTTTTATGCAAAAAGTGTTTGCATACACTACTGATTCTCCTCTGTCAGATGCATCCATTATCCAGCAAACTTAGATATGCCTTTAAGGATCACTGTGGTCTTATATTTACAATAAGCTTGTCTATAAACTTGATAATGGGCTAGATTTACTTAATTTAATGTATTACCTATTACATGCATTCTTATCTGTACTCATTTGCTTCTATAGGTAGGGTGAAACCTTGAATAAGAAAATGTTTCCATATGCAACAATGGAAATGCAACATCTCAAAATCCCAATGGGATCAGGACAAATAGAAACCTGTCTAGTTTTTAAGCCCACACCATTGTAAGATATTAGCTGATTTACTAGCTCATTAAAGCAATGGAAGCCTGCAGAAAAGAATAATTGCATGTAAAATGTAAATAGTGAAATGCTATATATATATATATATATATATATATATATATATATATATATACACAAAGCTGGAACCAGCCCCACACTGATGAGATCCATTAAGATTGAAACAGTGACTGTCTGTGGGTAGTTCTCTTGGTTTGTGCATAATCCATCCTATGCTATGCTTAAAGCTGCATATTACAGTTAACATATGCCTAAAGGGAGCCATGTATAAAGTGGTTTTGCATTATGGTCTCATTTGCATGTCTCCCCCCAGTTTTCTAGAGTGCAGTGCAATGACTGTATTTCTGGGAAACCTGAGCAGCCCCACACAATGAGATCCATTAAGATTTGAAAACTGAAGGCAATTTTTATTCCGATTTAAAATATTAGCAAACTCGGTTAGTCCCTCTTGGGGGTACCTTCCCATATCATAAGAATGTTGTCCACATACTTAATCTATAGTACCACATGTGAATTCACCACCTCTGCCATATTGCCAAAGACTACAGAGGTGTCCAAATCTAGGCATGCAGAGATGGGGGCACATGTAGCACCCATGACTGTACCCCTATCTTGTTTGTAATATTTACCATCAAATATAAATATATTGTTATGTGGTATGAAAGTAATTGCATCAAAAATAGATTATGTTTTTCATAGCTATAACTTCTTATGCTCAAAAATTGAGAGCATGATCTAAGGGATATATGTTCAGGTATGGAAGAATACAGTGACACCACATCCAATGATACCAACAGTGCCGACTCTGTGACTCTCTCTTTAACACATAATTGTAATGAGTAAGCAAATGACCTCAAATAGACATTTACATATCGACTTATATTTACAGTGGTATGTGAGCACCTTAGGGATAAAATAGAAAGTAAGCATCACTGGATGTGGATTATTGAAATATTCAATCCCTTCACTTTTGGCCTCATGTAATATTTTAGTATGGTCTTTTTGTATATTCATCATTGGATTCATTGTTAACTTTTCATTGTTTAGTTGTCTCAGTTTCTCAAATGTATTTATTCTGATGCATAATCACAAGTTTGTTACTTTTGTCCGAAGGCTTAAAAACAAGTTCCCTATGATTGATTAGATCCCAGATACATCACTGGAAACGTTATCACTAAAAAATCCTGTCTTCTTAATCCGTTGAAACTCCTGTTCTAATTTATTAGATAAACCTCTGGCCCTGGGACAGTGGAGATATATAGGTAGATTGTTTGGGGAAGAGAGATGTAACTTTAATTTCTGTTGGAATTCCAATCATTTCTAATTCTAATATTTGTACATCATGATAAATGTTTTCTTCAATATAATTTCCCATAGAGCACATAGTCCGAATGTGATTCAATAAGTGAAAGTCTTCCACATCCAGTGGGACTTTTTTAAAGCTGTTTTCTTCAGTGTTTTAAATAACATTCATTTCCTTGCAAATAATTGTAGGCCCTTCACCACTTAAAATGCATCCAATGGTGCTGATGGACAAAAAGACAGACATCTAATATGTGCCTGGTTTAAAGGAAATTGAACAGATTAATCACTTTCATCTCATTTGTTTGATCTCCCAGTATGCTATCTGTCACTGATTTGTTCTCAATTGCAGTCTACTGCCTGGATGTGGAGGAGCAGGGTAGCAGTCTATTCTATTTCTGTTCTTTGCCAAACAAACTCTTCATGAATCTCCCCCCTCTTCTAACTTTTTTCCTTGTCTGTGATCTAAAAAATTGCTTGCTGTATTCCTGGGGCGATAATTGCTGCATCTGACTGATCAGCACCAGAGTAAAAAAAGATTTTCTCTTGCAGTTTATTAATATACTAATCACCTCCTCTCCTTCTAGCTTTCAGTACTTTACTTATGCTGCCCCTACTCTATGAAACTCTTTGCCTCGCTCCACTAGACTATCTTCCTGCCTCAAAATCTTCATAAAGTCAGTAAAAACACATCTGTTCAAAAAACCTTTAGCCTTAATATGCACAACTGCACACACCACAGCTTAATGTCACCCACACCCACAATCTACAATGCAACACACAGACACCTTGTTTAATGTATAGCTGCTAATGTTTATTCAGTGGTGTATATTCCAGAATATTTAATCGAAACGTGTTTTTTTTGTTGTTTTTTTTAATTTATGTTGGGATATTTCTGCTTTTTGTCAGATGCCTGTTTTCCATGCTATTATTCATGCAATCTATAAGAATGGTAAATTATCATATGTTATTTTTCTTCTATGTGAATCCCCCCACACATCAGTCCTGTTGATTAATCCACAGGCTACATGTTTCACAGTTGACTCCCACAGTGAGCTTTTTTCAACTGCATCTCATAATCAAAACCCTTGAAACAATCAGTTATGTCATGTATTATTCACATATAAGCAACATTTTCTCAGTTGTGCTGCGTTAAGTACAATATTTTCTTTTTTTCCCCAATTCCCTGAAAATATGACATTTGAAATTTGAGAACAAAACATCAAAAGGTGAAACACTGGAAACAGCTAGAAGTCAAGTTTTGAAAAGGTCACGTATCTTCTAAGGTAACTCATACTTATAATGCATTTTATATCCTCCTGACTATTACTATAATAACAATGCCATAGCAGAAAAATTATAAACTGTTTTTATAAGATATTCCTTTCAGTATTAATACATAGTAATGATTTATTCCTATGATTTGTGGTACCTATCTATTTCATGAAAATTGGATCTCATTAGGGATACTATCAAAATTACAATTTAGAAAGTACTGTTTTATTCTAGGTTTTGACACTGAAACCCGTTAATTATGTTCTAAATAACATTTAACTGAAGATATTTTGTTTATTCTTAAAGGGATATCAAAGTTTCCTGGATTATGAATCCATCTGATAGAGGCAAATCAGTAGTGAATGCAAAAAATGTTTGCACGAAAAAATACCAAAATAAACATTTACATAGTCACCCTGATGTTTGCTAAATTGTTTCAGTTTGCATGCTGATGCTTTGGTTATTTGACACCCTTGAAAATCCCTGCTAAGATTAGCCTAAAATTGTGTTGCAAAGCAGCTTGGGACATGTAGTCTCTCTCATACTTCTCTGCTTCCGTCTTTGAGCTCAGACCCCGCCCAACCATGTGATTCCACCCTGGAGCATTACTCCCTGTGGTCTCTACCAGAAAAGTCAAACTCTGTACCTGGCTGCTCTCCTCAGTGTACTTGGTTATGTAAGCTCCCTGTGGGTATGCAAAGCTGGATTTTACATTCCTGCTTTTAACTTTGTAAGTACACTGAACTTCTCTATGTAGCACATATTTTTCTTATACTCACTTCTTACCAAATATTTGAAACTCAGGAAACTTTTAAATACATTTTAAGAAATTGTAATTTGCTGGCTTGCCTTTCTATGGGGGCGTAGTACTTTTATATTTGCATATTATAAAATATATTCTAAAGTGATTAATGCAGTAGAGGAATACTCATATATATATAATGTACACACACAATAAAGTACATGCACTAACTACATCCAATACCATTATTGTTATAATATACAATTGGTTAAAAGCCTTAGTATCCAATTCTTTTCCAGGAGAGATTATTAAAGGACCACTATTTTCCATATTGTTTTCTGAATAACTAAACTTGTTAATGGTCAAAATTATACTTTACTGGAGGGATCCTTTTGTGGTGCTCATTCTGTCTGTTACGCCACATTACCATTACTAAGATAGAAATTTCCTATGTAGTCAAAGTTTCCTCTCACCTCTGAAAGTTGATGTGCAGAAACCAAAATGGTAGATTCTACAGCATATTTAAATGTAAAAGGTAATATAATACCGGATGTATCCTATATTCCCTCTTCTGGATGGCTACGTTGCTGTGGTGAAGGGGCTTGTGTACCTCAATGAAGCTGTGATATATGATACAGGGTGTGGTGAGTCAGACAACATTGAACAACTAAACGCCAGGAACAACAACATCCTATATTCCATTCAAAAAGCAGATTTTCAAGTGTTGTTCAGTAAAAACTATATTTTAAATATAAACCCAAAGTCGTCCTTTGAAATCACAGATAACTTCACCAACTAATGGCTTGCAATACGAGAGATTGTATAATATCCTTCAAAGAATGCTGGCACATCAGCAATAGCCAACATATAATAACATGAAAATATACAGATGGCACTCATTGCGAGGCCCGTGATGAGTGCCAAAGGCTCTTATCGCGAGGCCAATAAAGTAGAGGGGGGGGGGAGGCAAGTCGCTAGTCACATATATAGTTGTCGATCTTTCGAAGGTTGGTCACGCAATGTTAAATAATTGCAACCCTCGCTAAGGCACGCTGTTGCGGGCTGCAATGAGCAATGAAGGCTCTTGCTGCAGGCCTCGCGGTGAGCGTTGCATATCGTGAGGCCAGCTCATCCCGAGGCCCATGGAAGTTAGGCTGCAATGAGCGCCGCAGACACTCATTGCAGGCATCGCAATGAGCTCTGCAGGCACTCATCATGAGGCCCGTGTGACATATGTTGCAATGAGCGCCTTTGGTGCTCATTGCAGGCCTCACGATGGGGGCGCAGGTGCTCATCACAAGGGCTACGGGAGTTAAGCTGTAATGAGTGCCTTTGGCCCGTGAGACTTAGGCTGCTGCAATGGGCGCAGAAAGCGCGCATTGCAGGCCTCGCATTGAGCGCCTACTAGCACTTTCTAACAGTTAGCTGAAGCCAGTAAAAAGGAACCTGAAGCTAGTATGACTTAGCCGAACCACGCAAGCAGCGACACTCATCGCGAGACACGCAAACATTCAGCAGAGACACAGAGGAGAAAGATGCAGGGGAGGGAGAGGGTGCAAAGAGGCACAAGGCTGAGACAAGGAGGAAAAGGAAAAACAAAATAAGGAAAAACAAAAGACATGGCACAGAGAGGAAGGGGAGGGAGAATGGGAGACACAGGGTTCACAGAGTGGGGTGAGACTCACAATGAGCGCCAAAGGTGATCATTGCAAAGCACGAAAGTTATGGGTTGCCAAGGCCTGCAATGAGCAGCGAAGCAGCTCATTGCGGAGCTTGCAATGAGCGCCAAAGGCAAGTAGATAGTCTATTTATAAATTAGAGCAAAATCCAAAAAAATAAGAAATAGTTTACACATACAGCGGAGGAAAGGAAACACTCATGGTTCTGTAAATCATAATAGCCCAGGTGCCATAATAAGAGTACAGCACCAGAATGGAAAGCAAGTTTTCTTTAGGATACTGTTCTGGTGGGTCTTTCAAGAGTCTTGACAGCTTTTATGTATAAGTGTATGTGTGTATATATATATATATATATATATATATATATATCACTAACATATGTGTGTAAAGCGGACGTCATAACAGGGGCGTTGTCATGATGTAATTCGGGGCGGTATCTAAAATCTGTTCATAACAGAGGCAGGCAGCCATTTGCATTTCAGAGGCAGACAGTAAAGAGAGAGAGGGAAGGAGAGAGGTACAGAGTGAAAAAGACACGTACAGAGAGAGAGAGAGACCGGTACAGAGAGAGAGACAGGGAGAGAGAGAGAGATTCAGAGAGCGAGAGAGACAGGTACTCTCTGTGTGCGCTGTCTGTGTGCGCTTTTGCTCTGTAATTCTCTCTCTCTGCAGCACCAGGAGTGAGAGAGACAGGTCTGAGAGAAAGACAAGACAGAGCGAGAGAGAGAGAGATATAGGTACAGAGAGAGAGAGAGACAGGGAGGGAGGGGTACAGAGAGAGAGCGTTACCAAGCAAGAGCGAACACAGACAGAGCATACACACAGATCGAGAGAGAGCGAACAAAGCAATAGATAGCGCATGGAGGCAGAGTGTGCAGATAGAGAGCGCACACACAGAGAGAGAGCACAGAGACCCACTTAGAGAGAGTGCACACAGACAGAGAGAACACACACAGACAGCACACACACAGAGAGTGAGAGAGAGCACACAGACAGAGTGCATAGAGAGAGAATGCATAGATAGCGAGAGTGCACAGAGAGACTGCACAGACAGGTCAGAGAGAAAGAAGGGAGATAAAGAGAGACACAAGACAGAGAGAGAGAAAGACAGGACAGAGAGAGAGAAAAAGACAGGACAGAGAGAGAGCGAGAGAGAAAGGACAGAGGGCGAGAGACAGGGCAGAGCGAGAGACAGGACAGAGAGAGAGAGTACAGACAATTCAGAAAGAGAGAATTACAGAGCAAGAGCACACAGACAGTGCACACAGAGTGAGTGAGAGCGCACAGAGCTAGAGAGAGCGCACACAGAGAAATAGTGCACTGAGGCAGAGCGTGCAGAGAGAGAGGGTGCACAGTGAGAGAAAGAGCACACAGACAGAGAGAGGGAACAGAAATCCACAGAGAGAGAGTGCACAGAGAGAGAGCACAAAAATACAGCACACACAGAGAGCGAGAGAGAGCATACAGACAGAATGCACAGAGAGAGAATGCATAGACAGAGAGAGAGTGCACAGAGATAAGGGAACATGCAGAAAGCACAAAGAGAGAGAATGCACAGACAGAAAGCACAAAGAGAGAGAGAATGCAGAGAGTGCACAGAGAGAGAGAGTGCACAGAAAGAGCTCACAGAGAAAGAGTGCACAGACAGTGAGCACAGAGAGAGAGAGAGTGTGTGTACAGAGAGACGGGTCAGAGAGAAGGAAGGGAGACACAAGACAAAGAGAGAGAAAGACAGGACAGAGAGAGAGAAAAAGAGCGAGAGAGACAGGACAGAGAGAGCAACAGGGCATTGCGAGAGAGCGACAGGACAGAGAGTACAGACAATTCAAGAGAGAGAGAGCACACACAGAAAGCATATATATAGAGAGAGAGTGCACAGAAAGAGCTCACAGAGAAAGAGAGTGCACAGACAGAGAAAGAGAGTGTACAGATGGAGAGACAGCACCAGGAGCAAGAGAGAGACAAGTCAGAGAGAAAGAAGAAAGAGCGAGAGAGACACAAGACAGAGAGAGAAAGATAGGATAGAGAGAGAGAGAGAGAGAGAGATACACGACAGAGCGAGAGAGACAGGACAGAGAGAGTGCACAGACAATTCAAGATAACATTCTATGATACCGTCATTTATGACAGGCAAGCTACTAGTATATATATATAATATTAATTGCATACTTATATGTGCACAGCACTTTATGCAGACTAAGTAAACAAAAATGTCATCCAATCCATATATACACACACACTGAGTATACAGGTGGGCTATAGGAAATAAACAACAAAGCCTTGAGAGATCAGCTTTGCTGCCCTTTAGAAGCTTAGTGAACCTGGGAGATAATTGCAGAGAAATAATATTATTACTATATCAAAACATCTCCACTTTGAAACATCCAAAACATTTGATATTTTCTTATCTTCTTCACTTTCCTATTAACGAAGGAATCAATATGTAAAACCACTCGAGCTCCAAGTCTGGCAAAACTCACTCAATTCTTATTGACAACGTGTTCACTAAACTGCATTTATTCCTGCTCTAATGAAAGTACTAAAATGTTCCAATATGGTGAATGACCAAAACGGCTTATTGTAGAAGGACACATTTGAGGAGGATTTACTAATTATTTTTCTAGAAAACCGGTACTTACTGAATTTGTGTTTCCTTCCAAAACTTCTTCTTCAAGGGGTTCCAGCTTAAGATCCTTTTTTAAAAAGAAAAAGAAAATATTAGCTTAGAATAACCATAATACTATACTTTTATAAAACAGTTTACTGTTTATTTTAATCTTATGATGTAAGAATATGATGGTATATAAAAAAAAGTTTTTAAGTAGTTATTAAAAAACCTGAGTATTTCATAGTTTTTTATCATCTAAATTTAAAGGGACATAGTAATGTCCAGATTTTATAACTGTTATAATTAATAAACATCAACCTATACATTTTTATATGTATTATGATTAGAAAAGACCTTTTGTGAGAACTTACAATTAAAATTGTTGGGTTTCCCACCATCTTTAGGCTGGAGCTGTTACCATCTTTAGTAGTGCTCAGGACAATGAGAGATGTGGAGAGGGGTACAGCAACAGCCATATGGAGGCAAACTGTGCTTTTTTTTAATAAGAGTAAATTGGGTGTAAGTTTTATAAGAAAGATCAATTTTTTTTATCAAAGTAAATTGAAAAGTTGGTTTACTCATATAACCTGTAAATTACTGTAAATAAATAAAGCCATCTATAAATAAAATGGTTTTAACATGAGTGTTAACCAAATTTAGGTGCTTGGTCTATCCCCACCTCCCTCCTGTCACATGGCTCACGTTACTTGTCTGGAAGCCACTGAAGTCACCTGGCAGCAGTGTAATTATTCAGGAGTTGTGACTTAGGTTTTCTTTCATCTGATAGTATTGTTAATCAATCATTGTTTGACAACAAACAAAGGCTTTTGTTGTGACTTTACTATTGACATCATATGGTGGATTTGTCACACATGCACACAGCACAGAGAGAGGGAAATACGTCACAACTGCTGCATGATTACACAGCTGGCCAGTAACTTCAGTGGCTTCCAGGGAACTAAGGTTTTCATGGCAAATATACTAGATGGGTTGCAAGTTCCTTCTCCAGTGGGCCTCTCTGCTATGAGCTGCGCATCTTAGGTGACCCTACATGGTAAAGCTCACAGGCTCATTGAGGTATACAGGTCCCAGGACAAGGTGGGATCCAGAAGGGTGTTGTAAGCAGGGACGGATCCACCTTTTTGGAGCCCCTAGGCAGTGAAGTGGAGGAGCCCCTGCGAGTGAGTACGCAAGGTATGCACAGACCAACTTTTGCATTTTCTGTGCATTTAAGTTCCTTTTCCTGTAAGTTCCTTCTTGTTCTATGTTGTTACCCCTAGTAGCCAGTCTATGAACTGCAGCATTTCTTTTTTTTAGGCCAGGAACTATTTTTTTTTAAGTGGTGCCCCTCACAGGGAAGCACCCTTAGGCAGCTGCCTACTTGACCTAATAGGTAATCCGGCCATGGTTGTAAGTATAGATAGTATCACATCTCAATATGTATTTTTTGCCACTCAACATCATATGATAAAATAAGTGTACTACAAATAAGTAGAGTTTGTTGAATGTCTGTTAAATAGAACAGCTGGAAACTCTTCCTCTATTTCTGTTGAGGAAAAATAACTGACAACTATAAATAAGACTTCTGGATCTAGTAAAAGAAAAGCTTTTCAAAACTTGACTTAACTCCATGCAGAAAGAGAGAGCCTTTTCATCTATACAAAGGCAAAAGTGTTACAAAATGGCTCACAGTAGTTATAAGTCTTACAAAACTCATAGTAAAAAATCTAAATCTGTTCAATCTTTAATTCACCCCAGGTAGAAACAAATCTTTTCAGGGAGAATAAAGAAAGAATGAAAGAGAATGAAAAGAAGGAACCAAATAAAAAAGATAGTATTTAGAAATAATGTAATAAGTGAAGTAAACAATTAAACATATTCAATGTATCAGTATTATGTACATCAACCATCTACCCTATATATGTATATACTTTCAATGCTTTGCTTCCCTTTGAATATGTGATACAACATGAAAGTCCAACCACCTTTTGTATAATTGAAAAGGTTTTATTTTTTACCTGGAACAAGTTCAAAATCTGAACAAATCCATATGACTTATAGCAAAGCTAGTTCTTTTTTTAATCACAATTACAAAAATGCAAGATTTGTAATATATACTAAAGGGCGTAAGAGGCAAAAAAAAACCTGGGGGGATAGTGCTTTTTATCTCTTTTAATAAAAAGTTTTCAAACATAAAACAAAAATAGCTTATTTTCAGCATGAAATAGCCATCTACTTAAACGCACTGGCTTAACATCAGGAATACCCTCGCTAGTCCTGAAGCCGCTTCTCGGCCTTCAGGTGAAAACATAGAGTCTTTGAATAGTCCATATTCAATAATTTAAAGCGTCCTCTCTCTGCAGACAGTCGTCTTTCAATTTTATACCCCAACCTCCAGGGACCCTTAACACCCTCTTTTGGTGAAGGCTACAAATCTGTTAACTTCACAGACTTCTCCCTGGGGTTATCAGACTCTGTAATGGTACCTTATTTCCACAGTGTCTCTCTCAGCTGTAATGGATCCTCTGCTCCAATCGCTGGTATAGCACCAATCAGTCTCCTCTGTAATAACTGCTGTGGCCAAATCCTTGCAGCAGCTCTTTCAGCAGACAAAAACACTGCCTTCCCTCTCACTGGCAGATGCATACAAGCATCCTTCTTAGCTTGTAGTGAGGCTCTGGTCTCACTCTGCTAGGCCAAACAGAGCCTAATTGCAGGGGGCCACACCCATCTCTCTGAGTGTGCCTTTAACAGGTTTACAACACCTGCAGGTTCAATTAGTCGCTTAGCACTGCTCCAGTAAGTTAACTCTCTCTTTCCTGGAGAAAACTCTTCATTACGTGTCTTGCTCTCACCTGTCGGGGGCACTAAGTTACAAATCCCTACCAACATCGGGTTGCACGACCTGAGCCGAGAGGCCGTTAATGTTCCCTTGTAGCTGTTGAAGCTTCTGCCTCACACAAATCTCTATTACCAACATCGGGTTGCACGACCTGAGCCGAGAGGCCGTTAATGTTCCCTTGTAGCTGTTGAAGCTTCTGCCTCACACTGCCGAGGACACTATCCATCTTATGAAGTTCAGCTTCTTTCACTCTCGCCAACGCTTCCACAGCACTAAGTAGCTCCAATAGGCTGGTGTCTGGCTCAGATTGTTGCTGACTCTCGGACACCAATCTGTAGAATTCTTGGTCAGATTCTGTGACACTTTGAGCTTGTCGAGCTCCCTTCTTCAGCCCTTTCTGCAAACTCTTTCTTTAGGTTCATCAGCAGCATCATTTTCATTATCGCCATCTCTAGGAGACAGCAAATTCTCGGGTGGTTTCTCTCCCCCTTTTCACCACAATTTATTAATTAATTCATAATCCTGCAAACTGTCCCGAGCCCATGCTTTGTGAGGACAGATAATCTGGCTCTTTATGTTCCAAGTGCTCCAATAGGTTGGCTGAGAATTTTCACCAAACGGTATCAGTTTCATATGCCCATCTTGCTTTTTTTCTGGTACAATATCCTTCAGAGGCTCCACAAGCATGTCCTCTCTCGGGGCTGCTTCTAGCTCTTGGATCGGCCTCTCACCTCTGTCATTGTTCCCAGCAGGCATCCTTGATACCACTGTGCTTCCAATCCTGCAAGGTCTGCAAATCTTTCTCTGTACTAGGAACGATCTCTCAGACATTTGGCCTTGCTGAAATGTCTCCAGCTGTTCAGTAACTTCAGGCTTACACTCAACACATAGGCTAGCACCCATCTTAGCAGCCTTTTGATTTTTGGATTTATGAAAAAAATGTATTTCAACATTCTCAGCTTTTACCCATTTTTCCTCCACTTTTTCTTCTTGCTTTTCCTCCAAAGCTTCCAGCTTTTCATTTTTCTTTGCTGCCTTTAGCTGCATCTTCTCCTCATTAACGTGTTGCAAATCCAGTTTACCCTGCTTATGCTTATATATTTTGCTGCATGTTCGGCTCAAGAATCACCTCAGACTTTTCCATCAGGTCTTTTCTGAAAACCTCTGGCGGCTCAGTCATTCTTTCTTCCTCCTTCTGTTTCTCCTGCTCTATGCTTTGCTTACTATCTTCCTGTAGACATTGCTGTACATTTAATGTAGCGTCTTGGGTACACAGGGTCTGGAGGTCAGCATTAGTCTCTTCTGGACATGCATCTTTCTCTATCATAGTTGCTTCTCTCTGCTTAAGGAATTATTCAATCTCTTGTAGCTGAGAGGTGGAATTGGTGATCTCTCCTTCTCTCTGAGATGCATGATTAGTGAGGAGACCTTGCTTCTCCTGTTTACCCTTGTGCTGCAGTTCCTGCACAACTGACTCTTTCAACTTATACTTGGGAGGACTCTTCCTCTGCTCCCAAATAGGCATCTGTATCTTATTCCTGTAGGACACTCTGTAGTCCTCAAATGCAGGTTTCCTCCATCATTCAGGAATGTAATCTGGCATCATCCTGACACCCCTCATATTAGTAACAATTTGTCTGTCTTCCATTTCAGGCTTTTTCAGTCCTACTGGAATAGAGCTCGTCTTTACCTCTTGCTGGACTGGTTTCCTTTCTTGCCTCTCCTTGTCCATATCACTTTGTTTTATTGGCACCTGAGACAGAGATCTCTCCGGATACTTTACAATTTTAGTAGGACACATCGCCGTGCTCTACTTCATATGGCCTGTCTGGGACAGTGGTTTCTTCTTCACCAAATCAGTCTCCAGATTCTTATCTATCACAACGTTCCCTTTAGTAAGGATTCCAGTTTCTTCCTCAAATGTAGGACATTCTTCCTTAGTAAGACTATCTGTTTGATCTCCACTTTCTCTTGGTCAGAGATCTGTATCAAGCATTTGCTTTCTCTAGTTTCATTCTCCACCTCATGAGTATTCACCGGGGCCATGTGTTGGTTTCGGTCCAGGTTTCTTATAGAGGTATCTTCATTGCTTTTACCCATAAGGTTTTCTGCCTTGCTTCAGGTTCAAATCTTTTCCAGTGACTTGATCGGCATGCTTCATATCAGTCACTTTTAGATCATCATGTTGCTTCAGGAGCCAAAGTTCTTTATCTGCACCAGCAGCCTCTTTTGCTTTCTCAGCAATCTCTGTTACTTTCTCAGTAAACTCACTTGCTTTCTCTGCAGTCTCTTTGGTGCTGTCTGCAGTCTCACATGCTCTCTCTGCAGTCTCTTTGGTGCTGTCTGCTGTCTCACTTTCTCTCTCTGCAGTCTCTTTGGTGCTGTCTGCTGTCTCACTTTCTCTCTCTGCAGTCTCTTTGGTGCTGTCGGCAGTCTCGCTCTCTCTGCAGTCTCTTTGGTGCTGTCTGCAGCGTCACTTGCTCTCTCTGCAATCTTTTTGGTGCTGTCTGCAGCCTCAATTGCTCTCTCTGCAGTCTCTTTGGTGCGTTCTGCAGTCTCATTTGCCATCTCAGTAGTTTATTTTGCCGTCTCAATGTCTGCTTTCAGCAGACAAAAAAACTGCCTTCCCTCTCACTGGCAGATGCATACAAGCGTCCTTCTTAGCTTGTAGTGAGGCTCTGGCCTCACTTTGCTAGCCCAAACAGAGCCTAATTGCAGGGGGGCACACCCATCTCTCTGGGTGTGCCTTTAACAGGCTTACAATACCTGCAGGTTAAATTAGTTGCTTAGCACTGCTACAGTAAGTTAACTCTCTCTTTCCTGGGGAAAACTCTTCATTACGTGTCTTGCTTTCACCTCTGGGGGGCACTATGTTACAATATATCTATACATTATACTCTCCTACTCCCTTCCCTGCTTCATCTCAAGCACCTCCCCTACTCCCTCCCTTGTACCACTCCCACTCCCTCACCAGCACCTACCCCTCAACTCCTGCTTCTGGCTGTTTGGATCATTCTGATAGCTGGGTCTCAAGAGATCACGCAAGATTATCTCGCATGATCTTGCAAGATTATCAGTAATCCGGCAGTTACAGGAGAGGGGGATATTGGAAAGGGAGTGGGAGAGGTCAAAAGGGAGGGACTGGAGTTAATACACATTCTGGGGGGGATTTGTCCTCCTCGTTCCCCCCCAGTTCATAAAGGAGTAATAATATTTTTCTAATATGTACAAGAATCACTATTCACAGCACTGTTACATCTTATTGTTGTGATCCTATTAAAAAAGACCACTGAATAAAATATGATTTTGTTTGCTTATTTTAGTTATGGATTCACATTAAGTCAGCATTTGTAGCCAAAAAATCAACAATGCTTGTAAAACTGACATTTTAAGTTTAGTGTTTTAGACTTTAGCAGACATGCTACTCTCCGCACCAATCAGTTGTCCAGGGATTGGAGAGGATCTGCCCAGGGGGGCTACCCTTACAGGAGTCTTTATCAGTTATCCTGATAATGCTATTTATCTGCCTTCTTCCCTGCAATGGCTATTATAGGAACACATAAGCAGGTTAGAAACATTTACGACACCTATCTGGGCAGATCATCTTTCACTCTCTAAACACCAAATAGGAATTGGAGAGAATTACATCTACTGAAAGCAACAATGTTTTTCAAAAGTAAACTTTAAAAACAATATTATTTTGGTTTCTTCAAATACTGATTTATTTTCACTAATCAGTAACTAACTAGACAAACACAACCCTATTGTATTTATTATTTTATTGTTCTGTTACAAAAATGATGGCAGAAAGTCATCAGTGTTTTATACAGTTTATTGCACAATATATGGCAATACACTTCTAATACGCAGTCTGAGGTCGTGCCATCTGAGGACTTTTCTTGCGCTGCCCCTATTCTCTGGAACTCCTTGCCTCGCTCCAACAGACTATCCTCCTGCCTGAAATCCTTCATAGTTACATAGTTACATAATAATTGAGGTTGAAAAAAGACTTTTAGGCCATCAAGTTCAAACTTTTAAGATCTCCTCTGATCTGCAATATGAGGATTAGTTGTTAATTGATCCAGAGGAAGGCAAACAGAAAAAAGCCCAAGGGTAACTTTGCCATGTGTCTAAAAAAAAACTAAAAACTAGGGGCAAACAAAAACTCTGAATTCTAAAAGGGCAGATTTTAACGGTCTAAGAGCAGCAATACAAATGAAAAGACTGGGACAGAGATCTGGCAGGTAAAAATACTGAACATAAATGGACAACATTTAAATCCTTATTAAATATACATACACATCGGCATATACCATGTGGGAATAAAAGTAAAAGGAGTAAATTACATCCAACATGGCTTAACAATGATTTAAAGATGAAGATACAGAGTTAAAAACAGGCATTTAGATTATACAAACAAGAGGGGACAGAGACTGCTTTACTGGAATACAAGGAAATCAACAAGGCTTGCAAAAGGGCGATTAGACTGGCTAAAATAGAAAATGAAAAATTAGTTGCAAACGAGACTAACCCTAAAATATTTTTTAAGTATATAAACAGGAAGAAGGGGAGGAAGGAAGCTATAGGAACATTACAATGTGACACAGGCCATCTGTTAATTAGTGACCAGGAAAAGGCAGATGAGCTAAATATAGTGTCATCCTTTCCCCTAGCACAGTAGCTCCCTCGTCATTAAGGTGCAATCCATCCCTGCTATAGAGATCCTCACTAAAAATGCACCTGTTTAAAGAAACCAATCACCGGCCACCTTAACAAGCACCCTCCTGTTCCTTTGCCCAAACCTTTAGATTGGAAGTCTGCGAGTTTTCAGTCTTGCACAGCGCTTTGGATAAAGCTCTATGGACACAGGATTCTAAATTCAAAGACAGGACCCTCCATATTTGTAATGTGTTCATTTTGTTTTGCCTTGATCACAACGCATGTATAGCGCTACAAAATATGTTGGCGCTTTACAAATAAACAATAATAATAATCTGTGGCTCAATTGGTTGATTTAATTGTACTATTTATCCCCTCAAAGTTTTCTTTAATCTTAAAGTGCCACTGTAACCATCCAGCTCTCATAACTTATATTCATACTTTTAACTTGTACTCATAACTTTTCATTTTATTGAGATTAATAAATGTTGATGTTTTGTGAGAACAATTACACTGAAAATAGTCAGACATTCTGGGAGCCTCATTTGAAAAAAGTATTACATTACAAAATAACCTATTTTAGATGCAACAGAGGAAAAAAAGCTTGCTCCTTTAACCTCCCTGTCATTCTGACTGTGTCAGTGCCCCTGAAGCGGTACACTCGGGGCTGCTGATGTGGCCAGACCGCCTTATTCCTCCCCCCTGCGTCGCCTACGCTCGCAGGGAAGGGAACCTAGAAGACAAATGCGTGTGATCCCGAGCGGGGCTCGGTGTTGCCGCTTTAGGTACTGAACATTAACCCTGAGCCACGCTCTGGATTACCGCTAAGGTGGTTAAAGAGACAAAGTCTAGCTATGGTGGGCAACTCAATCCTACAAGATCCACCAACAGCCCAGTGTTTTAATATCTCCCTGTCACTCCCCTATCTTCCTGTACTGTCTGACCCCAATCCATTTTCTCTCTTTCTTTCAGTGCAAATTCACTCTGGTTTTAAGGCCTGCTACATCTGTGAGATTCTCAGAACTGCATTTAGAACACCTCAGCAGTGCAAATTCACTCTGGTTTTAAGGCCTACTACATCTGTGAGATTCTCAGAACTGCATTCAGTGACACCTCAGCAGTGCAAATTCACTCTGGTTTTAAGGCCTACTACATATGTGAGATTCTCAGAACTGCATTCAGAACACCTCAGCAGTGCAAATTCACTCTGGTTTTAAGGCCTACTACATATGTGAGATTCTCAGAACTGCATTCAGAACACCTCAGCAGTGCAAATTCACTCTGGTTTTAAGGCCTACTACATCTCTGAGATTCTCAGAACTGTATTCAGAACACCTCAGCAGGTATGGAGGATACTATGGAAACTGCGCCATCCCTGGAGCCAATATGTTTATTAATATCACTACTGTATGCATGTTATTATATCTTGGCAGATAGAAATATTTCTGACATTTTGTTTTCAATTTTTAACTGTTTTCTATACCCTGCTTTGGCGTCCCCACCTTCCCCCAACCTTCCCCCATTTATGGCTGGCATAATTACCTCAAATCTCCTCCCCCCTCCTCACATACCTTCCTTCTAAGGTCTCTCTCCCATTTCTTTCTTACTCCCCTATCTTCCTGTACTGTCTGACCCCAATCCATTTTCTCTCTTTCTTTCAGTGCAAATTCACTCTGGTTTTAAGGCCTACTACATCTGTGAGATTCTCAGAATATTGCCCTCCCTCTCCCTCACCCACCCACCCCAACTCAGATTAAATTTATAGAGCCATGGAAATCACCTGACTTCCTACTTGCAGATATATCATCTCAACACTAGGGGTCAGCCAACATACTAGTCTTTCACTTCAGATCCCTCCCCTCTTCCTCTAAAATAAAACTCATTCTATCTTTCACCTGCTTCCTGACCCTTTCTATTCCTATTTGTTACTCTTCCCCAGTTCTCTGCCCTTGAATTCCCTTTAGATTGTAAGTAGCGAGTTTCCAGTCTTGTAGGGTGCTTTGGGATAAAGCACTTTCTGCTAAGATTCTAAGCTCAAAACAGGGCCCTTCAACTTTGAATTTGTTAAACGTGTATTTCCCCTGTTCTTATCCCCTGTTCAGCGCTACGGTATATGTTGGCGCGATACAAATAAAAGATAATAATAATTCTGGTTTTCTCTGCTTTAGTTTACCTGAGTTTTTCAGTTTCCTCCTGATTAATCTAACTAAAGCAGAGAGAGTGATTGAAATTCTGGTCTCTTGGTGGCCCTAGTGGGACCACCATTGCCCACCACTGCAGTATTAGTTCCAACTATGCTATCATGTAGAAATATAGGTAATAACAAAGTACTTTATCAATTCAACAATGGTGTGTTTATGCCTAGGGCAGCACATTTTCAGGGGGCAGCAGGCTGCCTGAAAATGCTGGTGAATGACATGAAATACTGAGTACATATGCACAGAAATATGTATCTGCAATGAGATATCTGTCCGTGTGTCTGACATAAACACACTTAAACCTATGATGTGGATTATATCAAGGGCATAGGAGATGTAAGTGGGGCACAGAAATCGGAGTATGTAGGGCAGCATAAAATCTAAATAAGATCCTGCTATAGAATTATTATTTCATTTTTTTAAAGACAATTTTCTTTGACTGAATGTTATTAAAATAATTTTCTTACAGTAGACTTTAATAAAGTGATTATTGAAGATATTTGCTAATTACCCCCAAGGCATGATTGCCTTGTGTAAGTGTGTGCAGCCAGTTGGGCTAATTTACCCCTTTGCAAAATGCAATTTTTATATTCAATTAGCTGTGAAGTTCAATGAAACCATATAAAAAAGTTATTAAAAGTTATGAATGTTGGACCATTATAGTTGTATTTTTTATTAAAATATTTATAGAACAGTGTCCTTTCTCTGGGCATTCTTCACTATCAAAATGTCTTTTGCAATCTATTTTGAATAACATTAATATATATTCTTATATATATGAAATACTGTGAATTTTGACTTCATTATTACACATTTGACATAACCCTGGTGTAGTTAACTGACTAGCCCTGCTGCACGGTATCTTGCATTAGAAAACAGTGTGTCCAAATAGCTAATAAATGAGTGGGTGATTTCTGGTTTAATTTGCATACATCTCTAAGAAAAATACAAAAAATACATATTTTTATACCTTCTTCTCCAATCTGTCAATCAGTTTCTGGAGTCTGTTTATCTGGGTCATCCACTGGTTATCTTCCTCTAACAAGCCTTTGGGAAGGATAAATAATAGAACAGTAAATATTTCAGATTTTACGAGAGTACTCAGGATCATTAATTGAAATCCTTGAATAATATATTTTTAGAATCTAGCATTTTGACTAGGTTAGTATGCATTCTGCATCCTGCATCCTGTTGTTGTTGTTTTTTGCTTATTTTAATTATATTATTTTATTAAACACAATTTGCACAGAGGATGAAAAGCGTAAATATGGACATTCTCTTCCTTCAGCTGTTTGTATCTTAAGACTATTTTGTGGACTGGTAAAAGTAAACAACAGAAGTGATGGAAAAATACATGTTCAGTGCACAGCTTGTAGGAACAACTGTTTTCTTGATACTTGAATTTCCCTGGAATAAATCATGCAACTAACAAGGATGTAACTTGCTTCAGGCTAGGATGTTTATGACATGTCAGATTTTTTTCCTTGCCATTATTATCATTACAAAGCTAATTTCAATATGTTTTAGCTTACTCTGATTAACATGCATATTTCAGCCTTTTTTTTTTGATTTTGTCATATTTCAACAATTTAAGAGCATATATTGTCATTTTTTATGCATGTTGTTACTTTCAAAAAACACATTTTATGAAAATGATATGGCAAGTTTAAGTTACTGATTTTGTGACCTGGCAAGAAATATATTTCTATTGCTAGAGCCAAGGGAGGAGCTACCAGTGGTTCACGCGAGGCAATGCACAAGGGCCCTACTCTGGGGCGGGCAATGTAATGTTTTGGATTTCATTTTTTATTGTATAGCATTTCTACTGAAGCTCCAAGTGGTAGCAGTGTGGAGGAGGTCAGCATACTGGATGTGTGTTTAAGGGAAGAGGTGAGAAAGAGCAAGGGCTGGATGACAGCAAAGTACAGGTTGATGGGTCAGGTGGGTGCTGAGAGAGGTCCGTTGCTGACAAGGACTTAGTGTTATGTAGGGATGGATGCTAAGAGGGGTGGGTGCTGTGTAGAAGTGGATGTTGATAGAGACTGGGTGCTATGTGATGATGGCTGCTGAGAGAGGCTGGCTAATATGTAGAGATAGTATATATATGTGTGTATATATCTATATATATATGTCTATATATATATATATGTGTATATATATGGGCTTCAAGCAGGCAGGAGGTAAGGTTAGGGATGCAACCCTTTCCCATAGGGTGAGCAGCTATGAGAAAGGGTCTTAGGGAGGGGTGTTGATATGGGAAGGGGTCTTGGTGAGTGAGTTGGTACCAGGGGCCCAGCGCAAAAAGAAATTGTACAAACCCCCTGGGGGGAAGGAGGCCACTGGCTAGAGTTATGGTTAATTTCCAAACAAACAATTGAGTTGGAGAAGCTTAAATAAGCTATATATTTTGCCTCCACAAACAAGGAGGTGCCACCAACATCACAGGTAGCTCATAGGTAAATTAGATTTGTGATTGCAGAGAAATACAGCTAAAAATGTTGACAACTCGAATCATAATGCCATTAGTTTGCAAGGGCAAACCATCCATTGAAATGTAGCAGGAAGAAGAAAAGTAGTAAATAAAATACAAGAAAGAATAATTGCAAATAGAAGTTACACATTTAAAGGTTGTGATTATTATTTCTGCACATTATTAAGTTGAATTATTCAAACAACCAGTTATCCTTTAAAGGGAGAATTAATTCACAAATGTGTTCTTAATTTAAAAGAGCAGTGTTAAACATTTCAAAATGTTAGATTACATAATAAATGATTGCGGCAAGGGTTACAAAAATATGTTCTTTTAACACAAATACAAACTGTTTTTGGAACAGTCATGTCCTCCTTTGGACAAAGTTTAATTAGAGAGTGTCACTACACTGCAACAGTTGAGTTATACTGTAGAACTCTTCGGAAAAATAAGCTGCTCCCTCTAAAGTTGTGAATTTCCAGTGCCATTAAATTAGAAAATGCTGCGAGTTAAGGGCTTGAGAGGCAAACCCGTAAACCATTTTTATCTCGGATGTGCGGCCGTGAACGTGATCAATTAGTATAACTCGTAGTAACGAGTTGAGATGGAGCCAATAGCAACAGAGATTGTTAGAATTACGTTACTTAAAAATGGAGGTGGGATTTCAAAGTCTTACGGGGTTCAATTACGAGTTACGATTGGACCCACATTCTAGATGTAATGCAATATGGATAAAGCTGTAAATATGATATTCTATTACATGCAAGTTCCATTATATGTATTTACACATTGATTGACGGGATCGATATAACACAGAAAATAAACATGAAATCAAGTATTTTATATTGCCGATTTGCGAGCTTTAGAATGTTGTGTTATTAATTCTAATATCTAACATCACTTTACCTTTAATTATAAGTACAGTAGGGTGTGTATATTTGCATTTACAGTCCTTTGGATAGGGCTTTAACACCTTGCAAGTCCTCTATGGCACTCCTTGGCTTCTTGCCTCCATCTGCGAGTTACAAGTTTAAACGCCCAGTGATTTGGATGCAATTTAATAGCGCAATTGAAACGTATCTGTTACGGGCTTGACAGATCAAAGGATTTGCGAGCTCGCAAGTCGAATTCTTACGTCCCGTAGGGTTTTCTCGATCCTACCCCGCAAGTTGTCAGCGGGCTGGTTTAAGAGGCCAATTTAATAGCCGTAAGTCTTGCAAGCTACGTTTTTACACATAGAGGGAATTTAATAGGGCTGCTAGTTTGTACAAGGTACAAGTATTAAAATAACATGTTTAACAACATTCGTTTTTCATGCAAATTAATTTCAAATGTTTAAAACCTGCTGTTTTTAAATGTGTGATCACAAAATGGCTATGGGAAAAACATTACTACATATATGTATATATCTATATCTATATCTATATCTATATATATATATATATATATATATATATATATATATATATATATATATATAAAGAATGCTAATTAATGATTTGTACACCTTGTGACACCCCTTGTATGTGTCAAATAAGAGAGGTTTGAAAAATGTTATTTATTTAGTTTGATATATTAAATCTCATTTATAATTATTACAGCATTGTGTTACCAATAAATGGCAGCTGGGACACATTATAATTCCCTCTACTACAGAATATTACTGGTTCCCTGTAGACTTGTATGATAAATATTTATTTCCATATATGTCAAAAAGCAATCTTGTTGTAGTATGTGACACTTATTAGAGGATGTAAATCGTGCATAAATAAGTTATAGAGCATTGATAACCACAAACGTGTCTTCTTCATGTGATGTAAAAAGAGAAATCACACATATCATAGCGTAACCATGATTTTTTGAATTCCCATCAAATCTCTCTCTCTCAACAGCCCCTGATATCTATCATAGGATAATTTGGAATCTATCTTTGGGCAAAATACTGGATTTGGTTGTTTAAGATTAAAGAGTTCAATGCAACTGAACTTCCAAGTTCTCCTTTCTAACACTGCATTAGTTTACATAAATCAGATCGTTATTTCACTTCATAATCATACCAACTATGTGACTCAACTTCTTAAGTGGACAGAAACGAGCCATGGCTCTCTTTGCTGTTAAAAGTTCAAACCATATTGGAGAAGTAACCAGCTATGTACTCCTCTGTATTACATTATAACCTTTACCTTTCTTAACATATCTCTAAACTCTTCTCACAGACTGAGGCGCATCAGGTCTGTCCCTGTTGTCTTATCAATATTCTGTTCTATTATAATGTTTGTAACTAACCTAAATGCAGTGTGTTGCTCTTTCTTTTCCTTTATCTTGATACAGGCCCCTCAACATTCAATATAACCGGAAATAATTAGTAAGAGAGACAGCTAATCTCCTACACCTGTGTCTTTCTCAGCACTTCTACTTGACGCCAATTTGTTTTTATACCTCAAGTCTTCACTCTGTAGGTAGTTTGCCTGTCAAACTATTCCTGACTCTGGCATTAACTTGACAGGAGCTATGATTCATTCCAGAAATAAATCTAATTTCATCTGATCAGATGCAATTTAAATGTGCATTCTATCTATCTATCTGTCTATCTATCTATCTATCTATCTATCTATCTATCTATCTATCTATCTATCATTCTATCTATCAATATATATATCTATCTATCAATATATCTATCTCTATCATTGAAGAAGAAGCATTTGAGTATTCAAACCTCTGCATACATATATTTTTCAGTTTGTCCTCTAAAGACAGCTAACTGATATCAGGAGCACAATCAGATAACACAAACTCACAATAAGTATCATTTTTCATATCAATAGCTTCACATTGGTTGTGTTAAAGTATTTTTCCAGTGAGTGTTCCCCCAGTAAAACCTTAGTAGTTTTACATTAACATTAACATTACTGTTAAATTGACCCTTGACACTCACTGAATTGTTAGTTTACATTAGCCCATTAAATTATAGGGACTTCCCTTTAATGAAAAATGAATTAAGTCAAAATAAAAATGTATGATCTACATGTTGCTTTAGAAACGAGTTACATTTATTTCCTTTACCACTTGCCTTAATATCACAAACCCAATGGGTTTGTTTTTAATGGGTCATTTTTAATGTATAATAATCAGAATTAAAGTCCTCGCTAAGGAAAATGGATTAATGTGGATTTAGCCTGCCTAATTAGTTTGAGCCTTAACATTTATGGAGGAAGTAAGATTTGTATGTTGGAATTAAAGAACATCATTGATAGATTGATTGTACAAACATTGGAATTAGAAGTAGTCACTTTTTGACATGTTTGAGAATAATTCCATTCATTAAAGGGTCTTTAAAAAAAATCATTCAAAATTCTCCAAATTTACTCCAAAATAAATATACAGTTGTAGCCATTGATATAGCGTTGATTATATGATCTGTAGAAGAATTATATACAGCTCATTACCTGAATGCTATGATAAGCTTTGCATTACGTGCAAGCCTACTATGAATCTCCAGTTTTCACTTTTGTGTAGATTGTTATTTTCTCTATATGTAGAAAATAAATGTCCTTCTTATTTTATTAAAGTATATGAAGTTCTGCATTCTATGTATCCCACCATGTGTTTGCCCATACTTCCATTTAATACAATATTAGTTTCTAATGAGAAAAAAGCATTATATATAAAACATTTATGTTTTCTGAACTGCATTAAGTAATGATAAAATAAAACATACCAATATTAAACTGAGGGCTGTTTGGAGAGAAGCTGTTGTTCCTCTGAAGTCTTCTATTTGACCTTTTTCCTGACCATGGAATTGAAAGCACCGCTGGCTTTGCTGGAACCTCTCTGTAATTAAACATTGGAAATAATGCATTTCTGTGCTTTTACTTTGCAAAGGTTAGTGATAGTAACCTATTATACATCTTAATGACAGGTGTGAATGACCACTGTAGTCCCCACCTTTCTTGAACACATTTGAAACAGTATATTTTATATATAATTGTGCAGAAATATATTTCCAAAAACTAACATTAAAGCAGCACAAGTATATGTCAAGTATATGTGTTAGTGAATTCAAAGAAACTTGAGATGAAGTATAATAACAACTTATTTGTTCAGCTAGTTTTGCATTAAAAGAATGGTAATAAAAATACAAGTTTACGGAAATTTCAAAGATTTCAAATATTCCCTGCTGTTTGTTTCCCACTTCCAGTCTATAGTATATTTTTCTACACTATGAACCAGTGGTAGTCAACCTGGTCCCTACTAGTGGAGCTTTCATGGTGGGCAGGGGTAATCTCTAGGTGGCGTTACTGACGAGTGACATCACACTCTGGAGACCCGCAGCAACACGATTGGCTGGTTGGAGAGCTGGTGAGAGAGCCCAGAGACAGCAGTCAGTATCGGATCACTATCTAGTAAGTACAGGGTGACACATAGCTAGGGTCATATGATTTATTTAACCAGAAATTAGATAAATTGAGTTACTGCGGCACCGGTGGACGGAAAGGAAATTTTACCATCCAAAAGTAGGTGGAAGGTATTAAAAGGTTGACTACCCCTGCTATAGACCATTGCTGTGTCATACAGAAGAAAATGTTTGCAATGTTTAAAACACAAACTTTTAAATGTATGGTAGTAAATCTGGTGCTACAGTGTCCCTTAATGAACAATAATTCTGATACACCAAATCAATAAGGTGCACATAATGATGCTCGGAAATACATACCCCAAGGGGGTGCATTCATTCCTTTGTGAGTGTCTGAGATGTTCACATGCCTGCTCTGAAGGTAGAAAGGTAAAACAGCCATCACTGTAGTGACCTTCTAAAACATTATTTATATCTATGGACACAGATATCGCCAATGTTATCTCTGTTAAGAATTTTCCTCACTAAACTGATTTATGCTTTATGAAGGTGATGTTTTGTGAGACCTGGGAAAAAATCGTAATTTAAATTAACAAGCTTCCAGTGATGATTTTAGACATGGTTAGTTAAGGTTCATAATGAGGTCTAATGGAAAAATATATTCACCCTCAGGGCGCGGATGTCATACTTTGCACATTCTTTGGTACATATTTATTTTTCTCCAGTTTACCCTGATTATGTATTAAAATTAAAAATATAATAAAAGTGAATTTGCACAAATCATGAGTCAGGTTAGTTCCGTCACAACCATTTTGTATTTCATTGAACCAATAATTGACATGTCCTGGACATTTTCAATTATGCTGATTTGTAGATAATAACTTTTGCTCACATCTCTTAGTTACATACAATTGTATTGGATGGTAACTGTTTTTGCATTGACTGCACAACCAAGCAAGACAGAATTTGTTTCTCTTTATTTAACAATGTTTGCATTAACAAAACAAAAGAATTAATAACCTATATTTTCCGGAAACTTTACTTAAATTAAGTGAAACACAAAGGTTTTGGTGTGGGGGCTGACATGAGAAAAAAAGGACGGAGTAAAGAGAGAATCAAGATAGATCAGTCTTGTTCAACATTAGCCCTTTCAGGAACTCCCTGTATCAGTAAAGATAAATATGTTAAAATAGTAAATTAATTGATTGATCCATCTATAGTTAAAGGATGATAGTTTTAAAATTTATTATTTTGAAGAACTTACCGTATATTGATCTTGATATACAGTCAACATGTTTTTAAATTCTACAAATAAATACTTCATTGCTTTTTATGGGCAGCTATACTTCTGTGGAATCTACCATTTTGGTTTCAGGAGACCAGCTTTCTGAATACAGGAACTTTATGACTGGAAGCATTAGCTTTCTAAAAATCGTTTGCACATTATGTTTAGTTTTTAAAAAGACCATGTAGTCCTTTAAACATTTCCTGAATATGTGGTCTGGATATAGCCCGCCCTGAAGACTAACATTGATTGGACAGCCAGGGTTAGACCATCACAATGAGTAATCATAGAAGTATAAATAGATATTGTATGGTATGGTGATTAGGGACTAATATGCTTAAAATAGATTACATATGACATAATTTAAATTATATTATTAAATGCTGCTTACAGCTGTTAAAGAGGATGGCGTCCCAAGAGCCATTATACTTGTTATCCCTTCATATCACATCACATTAATATGGAAGTTAAAGCCTTCGGGAAATAATTACCGTAGCATATCAGTTATACATGTAAAAGTCATATATTTTTCTTTCAAAACAAAGCTATGTCATTTTAATTAAACTGATTTTTAAATTGTTTTCAGCTGTGGATAAAGTATACAGTCCAAATAAGAAGCTCTACAACAGTTCCACAACTAGGAAAGTCTCAAATGTAATACCCAGTGTTCAATACCTATCTCAATAAATGAATATATATAAACAAGCGACTTGCCCGTCAAAAATGACGGGGCAATAAAATGTGAAGCCATTGCCAGCCTCTCCTCTCATGTACTTTTGCTCCTCTGAGCACCGTCGGCGCTCATCACAAAGACAGACATATATATATATATATATATATATATATATATATATATATATATATATATATTTTATTTTTTATTAATTTGTTACTTAATAACCTATTTGTAATTAATATCTCTAATATAATTAATATATCCAGCAATCAATAGCCTGAAGAGCTAACAATCTCTTTTTATTTTCCTGCAGCATAAAAAGTTGGACTGTTGCTACCCTGAGGAGAAAGAGTCAGCAATGTCCCAACTGTGCATTAGAAATATGCTGCGTGCGTGAGGGCAAACGGTTGGTTTAGTTGTGTAAAGCGCCATTTTAGATTTATAATGTTATTAGTTGCAAGTTAGTGTTGTAAAATTGCGTTGTTTGTCTATGTCCTACGTGGTTCGCGAGCATTTGCCGTCCTTTGTAATAGTGTATTTTGTACCTTGTACGTTTCTGTGTGAAAGTGCTACGCGGTTGGTGGTGTTTTGCGCGGTCTGGGGTCGTGTAACCTCGTTTTCATTTTTTTGGGCTTCCATTTTTTTTCTCGCTTAGGCGATTTTCAAGTGCCGAAACTCGGCGAAATCAAGTTAAATTTCTGTCCTGGCTGTTCCCCTGTGCTGTGCGTGATGTTTTTGTTGTTTTGTTTTTTTTGTATTTTTTGTGTTTTTTGGTTTACGTGGTTTGGCCGTTAACTTCATAGTTTTCCTATCTCGTATTTTTTTTTCTAAGTTCCGCATCTCGTATTTTTTTTGCTAAGTCCCGCGTCCGTCAACCGCTTGCAGCCTAAGGCGATGTCGCGTTTCCTAAGTGTTTTGTGGCTAAGTCCCGCGTGTTGCAATGTGTGAGCGGCTCGCCTCGCTTTGTGAGGCTCGCAGGAGGCGCCTTTGGTGCTCCTTTGTGTCTAAGTCCCACGTGTTTCATTGCCTTCACTGCTCGCCTCGCTTCGCAAGGCTCGCAGGCAGTCCACAAATGTTAGTATGCCTGAGCTTCTCTCAAGCATATTAGCCTGTATTTGCACACATACAGTCAGGTCCATAAATATTGGGACATCGACATAATTCTAATCTTTTTGGCTCTATACACCACCACAATGGATTTGAAATGAAACGAACAAGATGTGCTTTAACTGCAGACTTTCAGCTTTAATTTGAGGGTATTTACATCCAAATCAGGTGAACGGTGTATGAATTACAACAGTTTGTGTATGTGCCTCCCACTTTTTAAGGGACCAAAAGTAATGGGACAGATTAACAGTCATAAAACAAACTTTCACTTTTTAATACTTGGTTGCAAATCCTTTGCAGTCAATTACAGCCTGAAGTCTGGAACGCATAGACATCACCAGACGCTGGGTTTCATCCCTGGTGATGCTCTGCCAGACCTCTATTGCAACTGTCTTCAATTCCTGCTTGTTCTTGGGGCATTTTCCCTTCAGTTTTGTCTTCAGCAAGTGAAATGCATGCTCAATCTGATTCAGATCAGGTGATTGACTTGGCCATTGCATAACATTCCACTTCTTTCCCTTAAAAAACTATTTGGTTGCTTTTGCAGTATGCTTCGGGTCATTGTCCATCTGCACTGTGAAGCGCCGTCCAATGAGTTCTGAAGCATTTGGCTGAATATGAGCAGATAATATTGCCCGAAAACACTTCAGAATTCATCCTGCTGCTTTTGTCAGCAGTAACATCATCAATAAATACAAGAGAACCAGTTCCATTGGCAGCCATACATGCCCACGCCATGACACTACCACCACCATGCTTCACTGATCAGGTGGTATGCTTTGGATCATGAGCAGTTCCTTTCTGTCTCCATACTCTTCTCTTCCCATAACTCTGGTACAAGTTGATCTTAGTCTCATCTGTCCATACGATGTTGTTCCAGAACCGTGAAGGCTTTTTTAGGTGTTGTTTGGAAAACTCTATACATCTAAATACATCTTGTGGTGAACCCTCTGTATTTACTCTGGTGAAGTCTTCTCTTGATTGTTGACTTTGACACACATACACCTACCTCCTGGAGAGTGTTCTTGATCTGGCCAACTGTTGTGAAGGGTGTTTTCTTCACCAGGGAAATAATTCTTTGGTCATCCACCACAGTTGTTTTCCGTGGTCTTCCAGGTCTTTTGGTGTTGCTGAGCTCACTGCTGCATTCTTTCTTTTTAAGTATGTTCCAAACAGTTGATTTGGCCACACCTAATGTTTTTGCTATCTCTCTGATGGGTTTGTTTGGTTTTTTCAGCCTAATGATGGCTTGCTTCACTGATAGTGACAGCTCTTTGGATCTCATATTGAGAGTTAACAGCAACAAATGCAAATAGCACACTTGAAATGAACACTGGAGCTTGTATCTGCTCTTTGTAAATGGGATAATGAGGGAATAACACACACCTGGCCATGGAACAGCTGAGCAGCCAATTGTCCCATTACTTTTGGCCCCTTAAAAAGTGGGAGGCACATATACAAACTGTTGTTATTCCTACACCGTTCACCTGAGTTGGATGTAAATACCCTCAAATTAAAGCTGAAAATCTGCAGTTAAAGCACATCTTGTTAGTTTCATTTCAAATCCATTGTGGTGGTGTATAGAGCCAAAAAGTTTAGAATTGTGTCGATGTCCCAATATTTATGGACCTGACTGTAAATGCTTGCAAACTTCAGGTTTTAAACAGACAATGATAGGAATTGCTTACCTACCAGACCTGGCTGTCAGAGTCTGACCCGTTAGGAGGAAATCCTTCTCAGATGATATCCTAGCCTTGAGCATCTTAGTGAATCACAATTCTCATCACTTCAGCCAAAGTACACAAGATACTTAGTGCTATTTGCAGTTAACACTGTGGAAACCCATTCAGTTGAGCTTTCGGGAGATTTGGAGGCACGTAAGTGAGCTTGCAAGTTATTTTGCTATTCAATTGGCGTCTTTTTGCGGGCTCGGATCGGCGTCCGAGTTACGAGCTTGATAAAATGGCGATCGGCAAACTTGTAATTTACAGCCTCCAGAAGTCTTTGATCTGTCACTTTCGCAAGGCTAAAATGGCAAATCGCTATTCAATTGCTCAATTTCCCCAAGCCCGCAAATATTTTCACACCCGTGAATGGCAAATTAAGTAGAAAATCCTATGAGTGCTAGAGAAGACCCACAAGGGGGTTAAACACCTACTCACTGTAAATGCATATAAAAAAACAATCTAAATAAATTTTTATGTGACATTTCGGGGTTAAATCGATCTCGGGTATCAATGAGTTAATACATATCAGGCCACCCATCCGGACAAGAACGGTATTGGCATTCATTTAAAAAATTTTTTTTAGGGTTTGTGAGTCTGATTGCATATCAGATCCCCAAACTTGAATAATTGACATGTAACCTCCATGTTTTACTGCCGTAATTATGACAGTCTCATCTCTATTGGCTGATTTGAAATGGAAGGTTACGGGCTTGCTGAATTGATCATGTTCCCGCCCTGAACTGCTCCGACCCAGTGCAAGGTTTACTGTTTTGGCTTGGGGCCCGTAACCTGTGGCATTGAGCAATTGAATAGCATCGAAATCGGAGACCAGCGGGAGCCCGCAACACACCCGCAGACATTGGGCTGCTATCGAGTTGCAGGCTTGGAATTGAATATGGCCCTGTGTGTCTGGTAATCAATGTATGTAGGAGAGCCCACTACCATTATACTAATAAAGCAGCAGTGCACCTTGTTGAAAGTAGCCTTTTTAGACTGGATTAGCCTGCTATTTGAAACTGAGACAAGTGGAGTGATTTACTGATTTCCCTTCCTGATACACAGAGCTTTTGGGAGGTACTTATGCAAATGTGCTTGAGGATGAATAACCATTACAGGTGCATGATAACTTAGTGACCAATGTTGGTATTGATTTGCTGGGGTAGACCATTTTCCTTTACAGGTGGAAAATAAATTCCATATCTGTCTAGTCAGCCCAAAAGGGACTTGCCTCTAAAATATATGTGTATTGGTGTAGTATGGTTCTAAAAAGGTTGAACTTGATGGACTTTTTTTCAACCTCTATGACTATGTAACTATAATTTTTTGCAAGCTTGTCGATGGGTTAATATTGTCTATGCTACAGATGATCGAGGTTTGCCCATCTTATGAGGTCAAATTGTAGGTAAAAATATATGGTGTTGTTATGTCAGTGTAAGTTTGTAACAAAGGAAGTATCTTATCAACTATCACACCCTGTAATGGTACCTGAGGCCTGTTTATTTAACAAAAATAGTGCTTTTATCATCATCAGTATAACTTCCTGTTTATGATTTGGTATAAATATGGGGACCTTATCAGGTTGCATAGACTTCATCCTTGAACAAATTCTGCCAGGCTCTGTGCCTCTCTTGCCATTCTGCTGAGCCAATCGATTTGGTGGGGTCCCTCAGATTTGTGTGATTGAACAACTAAAGCTAAGTATAATAAACTTTGCTATATGATTATTATTACTTTTGTGTTGTTTGATTTGTCAGGGTAGGATACATACACCATCCAAAGGTAACACGGTGGGTGAGAGTCTTGGCAGTCTCCTCACCATATTGTAGGACGCGGAGGCTGCACAGGCTCCCTGGGTCAGCCCGTAGCGTCGCGTGACCCAGCGGAGCCTGCGAGGCACGTCAGCCAATCAGCTGCAACGGGGGCGTGTCGGGAAGCCCGTTTTCGCACCGTTTCAGTGCAGCGCGGTCTCCCGACTGAAACGGACGGAGGTCTGAGGTCCTGCAGCTATAGAATACAGTAGGAAGGTTTAATACTGAGAATTGATCCTCAGCTTACCAGCACATAAGGGGCTATTATCTGTTGAGGCTACTCTTATTGTTGTGTTTTTCTCCGTTTTTGTGTTGTGTGTCTTGTCTGTGTTTGTGCTTGTTGCTGTGTGTGCCTGGTGCTGCTGACTGGGTGTTTTCGCCCTGTGTGTCCCCCTTTTAGTCTTATTATGGATCCAGAAGGCTTTGAGGCTTTACTGGCTGAAGTTAGGACCCGTGGATCATGCATGGGTCATGTAGGACGCGGAGGCTGCACAGGCTCCCTGGGTCAGCCCGTAGCGTCGCGTGACCCAGCGGAGCCTGCGAGGCACGTCAGCCAATCAGCTGCATCGGGGGCATGTCGGGAAGCCCGTTTTCGAGCCGTTTCAGTGCAGCGCAATCTCCCGACTGAAAATGTAAATTTTAAAAGCTGCCTTTAATTTATCTTCTTTAATTACAATTTTTTTCTCTAATCAATTACTAAATAAACCCCTACTGTATAACCACCACAGTGGTCTTTTTATATATAAAAATGCAGTGATTTATCAAAACAGAGTGTCAACAAGGGACAGGTTTGCTAGTTAAAATCCTCAGTGTAAAAAAGCCTAATCTTAGTCATGCGTTTTTGTGTAAATGTGTAGTTTTTATTTTTTATTTTCATACTCTATGGGCCAATTAATTTGTGAAACTCATTCTCTTCTTCTTATTTTGCTGTCATATATTGTAAGTGGCCTTAAAAACTGATTATTTAGTATAAAAACCTGTGTCTGGTAATAAATATAATTCTTTATAAACATATATGAAACCCCACCAGAGACCATTTGTCTGCCTTCAACATGTAGCAAGCTGAGCAACTACCTCCTACATTCTGTTCTCTCATCTTCTGGGGTTCATATTGACAGCTGCAGAGGTATTCCGGCTGAGAAATCTCGCTAGGTTACTACATTATGTTTATAAACTGTTTTCATTCTTTTATTTCAAGACAGCACTATTTTATTCAGAATTGTTGTATTTTCAAATACATATATATGCCAACAAAGTAAAAAATTGGAAACAAAAATACTTCATTGAAATATACTTTGGAAGGATATATAGTTGCCAAACAAACACTTTTTTCCATTAAGTCAAATGGATCCTAATGTTATCCATACCATAACATCTCAAATGTTTAATCTTAATGGATCACTATACAATGAAAAAAGTTTTAAAGAGTCTGACTAAGATCATAATGGAGCTGGGAAAGGAAAAACTACCTTCATGAACCAGCTCTTAGGAAGTGATGTAACAAGACAGAATGGATTATTTTATTCATAAAAATTAATTTTCTCTTTCAATCTTTTTATGTTAATTTCCTACACAGCTGATAATATTATTAGTTTGTTACATACCAGCAACCAAGGATCCAGAACCATGACATGCTAATATATCTTCTTTAAAATAAGGTATGCACACGGCGTTATAAGGGACAACAAAGATCCCGACACGCTTTGTGCAGTACAATGTACTTGTTGTTGTTTAGTCAGTCAATCGTGTTCGATTCTCCATGACTCTTTGTACAGCAGGCACACCTCTCAGTCACTGCCCCTATGAGCTCCGTCTTTTCTAAAGAATCCTGCCATCTCATGATATGGCCAAAATATTTTAGCTTGAGTCTCATGATCATACCTTCTAGTGAACAGTTTGTCTTGATTCCCTGAAGTATTGACTTTTTGGATGTTCTTGCAGTCCAAGGGACTCTAATCAGTCTTCTCAAACACCACATTTTAAAGGCACCAATTGTACGGCACTCAGACTTCTTTATGGTCCAGCTCTCACATCAGTATGTTACTACTGGTAATGCCATAGTTCGAACTATGAAGACCTTTGTTGATAGTTTAATATCTTTACTTTATACCAGCTTGTCCAAGCTTGCCATAGCTTTCCTCCCCAGAAGGAGACATCTTTTCATTTCATGACTACAGTCACCATCTAAAGAGATCTTGGATCCAAGGAAAATAAATTCTGTCACTGCCTCCACTTCTTCCTCTTCTATTTGCCAGGAAGTGAGATTGCAGTTTGTCATGATCTTCATGTTTTTAATGTTAAGCAGCAGGCCAACCTTTGCACTCTCTTCTTTTACCTTCATCAATATGTCCTTTAGTTTCTCCTGACTTTCACCCACCAATGTAGTATCATCAGCATATCTGGGGTTGTTGATATTTCTTCCAGCAATATTTCTTCCAGCTTTGGATACATCCAGTCCGGCCTTACGCATGATGTACTCTACGTATAAGTTGAATAAATTAGGTGACAATATACAACTTTGTCACACTAATTTTCCGATCTTGAACCATTCTGTTGTCCAATATTCGGTTTTGACTGTGGCTTCTTGGTCCACATACAGATTCTTTAGGAGGAGGATGAGATGATCTGGTACTCCCATCTCTTTAAGGACATGCCACATTTTGTTGTGATCCACACAGTCAAATGTTTTAGAATAGTCTATGAAGCAGGAGTATATGCTTTTCTGGAACTCTCGTGCTTTCTCTATTATCCAGCGGCAATTTGATCTCTTGTGTCTCTGCCTCTGAGAAACGCAGCTTGCACATCTGGTAGTTCCCTGTCCATATATTGTTGGAGTTGAGCTTGTAGAATATTAAGCATTACCTTACTGGCATGTGAAATGAGTGCAATTGTTTGATAATTAAAGCACTCTTTGGCACTGCCTTTTTTGGGGATTGGGATGTAGACTAACATTTTCCAGTCTATTGGCCACTGTTAAGTTTTCCAAATGTGCGGGCATAAGGCAAGCAACATTTTCACAGCATCATCCTGTAGAAATGTGAATAGGGATTCCATCACCTCCTGCAGCCTTATTATTAGCAAGGCATCCTAAGGCCCATCTCACTTCGCTCTCCATGATGTCTGGCTCCAGCTGATTGGAGAAAGTAATGAGGTCTTTACTCCTATTAAAATCCTCCATGTATAGCTCTTCAGTGTATTGTTGCCACCTCTTCTTTATCTGATCTTCTTCTGTTAAGTCCCTACCATTTTCGTCTTTTATCACACCCTCTTTTGCATGAGAGGTGCCTCTTAGGTTCCACATTTTCTTGAAGAGATCTCTTGATTAACAGTGAGGGAAGAAAAGTATCACGCTGATTTTGAACGTTTGTCCACTGACAAAGAAATGATCAGTCTATAATTTTAATGGTAGGTGTATTCTAACAGTGAGAGACAGAATAACAAAAAAAAAAAAGCATGTTAAAAAAAGTTATAAATTGATTTGCAGGTCAGTGAGGGAAATAAGTATTTGATCCCCTATCAATCAGCAAGATTTCTGGCTCCCATGTGTCTTTTATACAGGTAACAAGCTGAGATTAGGAGCACTCTCTTAAAGGGAGTGCTCCTAATCTCAGCTTGTTACCTGTATAAAAGACACCTGTCCACAAAAGCAATCAATCAATTTCCAAACTCTCCACCATGGCCAAGACCAAAGAGCTATCCAGTGATGTCAGGGACAAGACTGTAGACCTAGACAAGACTGGAATGGGCTACAAGACCATCGCCAAGCAGCTTGGTGAGAAGGTGAAAACAGTTGGTGCGAATATTCACAAATGGAAGAAACACAAAATAACTGCCAGTCTCCCTCGGTCTGATGCTCCATGCAAGATCTCACCTCGTGGAGAACAGTGAGGAATCAGCCCAGAACAACACGGGAGGATCTCGTTAATGATCTCAAGGCAGCGGGGACAAGAGTCACCAAGAAAACAATTGGTAACACACTACACTGTGAAGTCCTTCAGTGCCCACAAGGTCCCCTTCTCAAGAAAATACATGTACAGGCCCATCTGAAGTTTGCCAATGAACATCTGAATAATTCAGAGGAGAACTGGGTGAAAGCTTTGTGGTCAGATGAGACCAAAATCAAGCTCTTTTGGCATCAACTCAACTCGCCATGTTTGGAGGAGGAAGAATGCTGCCTGTAACCCTGAGAACACTGTGGAGTTGGAAACATTATGCTTGGGGGGTGTTTTTCTGCTAAGGGGACAGGACAACTACACTGCATCAAAGGGACGGACAGGGCCACGTACAGTCAAATCTTGGGTGAGAACCTCCTTTGCTCAGCCAGGGCATTGAAAATGGGTCGTGGATGGGTATTCCAGCATGACAATGACCCAAAACACACAGCCAAGGCAACAAAGGAGTGTCTCAAGAAGAAGCACATTAAAGTTCCTGGAGTGGCCTAGCCAGTCTCCAGACCTTAATCCCATAGAAAATCTGTGGAGGGTGCTGAAGGTTCGAGTTGCCAAACAACAGCCTCAAAACCTTAATGTCTTGGGCCCTTATTCAATTGCGATTTTGCAAATTCAATAGGGCTCAAAATAATCACATAACATATATTTTTTAAAGAAGTTTTTCGTTAGTGAAAACCTTGCTTTTGGATAGATGCTTAATAACTAAAAACTTCTTTAAAAAATATATGTGATGTGCTTATTTAGACCCCTATTCAATTTTCAAAATTGCAATTGAATGAGGGCCTAGGAGAGGATCTACAAAGAGGAGTGGGACAAAATCCCTGCTGAGATGTGTGCAAACCTGGTGGCCAACTACAAGAAACGTCTGACCTCTGTGATTGCTAACAAGGGTTTTGCCACCAAGTACTAAGTCGAAGGGGTCAAATACTTATTTCCCTCATTGACCTGCAAATAAATTTATAACTTTTTTGACATGCATTTTTCTTTGTTTTTTTGTTTTTTTATTCTGTCTCTCTTTTCATCTTTTCATTATTTTCATTCCTTCACTTAGTCATAGGTAATTAATCCTAATGCCACATGCCATTTATATAATGACATTCATTAATAGATCCAAAACCAATAAACATACTATTCTGTGGCCATTATATTTTGCCGTCGCTCAGTTGTGTCGGACTCTCAGTAACCCTATGGACCCCAGCACTCTGGGCACAATTATGTCTCTGTTTGTGCTTATCCATAATGTTTCTTGGCAAAGATACTGGATTTGATTGCCAGTTCCTTCTCCAGTGGATCTCGATCTGTCTGACCACTTCGATATGACCTGTCAATCTTGGGTGACCTTACATGGTATAGCTCAAAGCTTCATTGAGGTACACAACCCCCTTCACCACAACAAGATAGCGATCCAGAAGGGGGGAACAACCATTTTAGTTTCAAGCAATTACAAAATTAAAAAATTGAACCCTTAATAGCTACTTAACTGCATGATTATCAAATACTTTTAATCATCAAAATAAGGTTAAAAAACAACCTAAAAGCACTAAACATAGAAATGGGAAATATACCAAACTCAATTAAATCTAACTGGATGTCATGTTTCAAGAAGAAATATCCCCAAAATTACTTATCACTTTTAACCACTGATTACTTTTTTTTGGAAGTAATAGTAATAATCGCAGGAAATAACATATTTCCTAAAATAAAGTTCCGTCTTGGCAATTTACAAAATCAAAATCTGCCAAATAATCATCTCCTCTGAAAATGGAAAGAGCTTTCCTTTTAACAGAACAAATGTGATCAAAACCCTATTTTTATCCATGGCATTCTTGGCCTTGTTGCTGTTGTTTCTACTATTGTTATGCAAATGCTAACCTCTAGAATGACACTTTACCTCTTTGTACGCCTGATTCTAAACAGCAGATGAATCACCCCTTTGCTTCAATCTTTCTTCCAACTCAGGTGTCCTGGTACCAGGGATTGGCAAGTTTGGTCCTGGAGAGCCATACACAGGTCAGGCTTTGAGG
The DNA here is from genome assembly GCA_027410445.1 of Discoglossus pictus. Taxonomy (NCBI): domain Eukaryota; kingdom Metazoa; phylum Chordata; class Amphibia; order Anura; family Alytidae; genus Discoglossus; species Discoglossus pictus. The sequence goes on from CM050166.1 coordinate 66,178,063, forward strand.
ATATCCTTGCTTTGTACAGGTGAGACTATCACATCTTCAGTCATTCTGACTGACCTATCTGTGCACAGAAAATAAATTCTCAAATCCATGCCTGTGTGCGACTCTCCATGATCAAGTTTGCCTACCTCTGCCTTACGCTCAAACTTGTCCTTTGGAGATGCCATATTGAAGATATTTAGGATGACAACACGTTCCCTAAAAAAATCTGTTTCTGTAAACATCAGTACATACACACCCTGCATTTGCATCTCCTGCTATATCAACATCTAGATATTATATACTAGCGACTTGCCCGTCAAAAAATGACGGCAGTAGAATTGTAAGTCAGGGGATGCTGTTTGGCACACAAAGTAAGTGTTTTGGTTGTGTGAGTACCTTCGTTGCTCATTGCAAGCCTCTGGGTTGGTATATCTTTGGTTGTCAGAGCCCTTTTGGCGCTGATTGCAAGGTCCATGCTTAGCGCCTTTTGGCGCTCATTGCAAGGCTCTCCCCTGGTGTAGTTTTGCTCCTCTGAGCACCCTTGGCGCTCCTTGTGAGGCATGCGGTGAACGGCTTTGGCGTTTATTGTGATACTGTTGTGTGATGTTTTATAATTTTTTCTGTATATGTATTTTTGTAATTATAATTAATTAATTACTGAACTGATAAATTAATATACTTTACCTATTTGTAATGAATATATGCAGCAACCAATATGCTGAAGAGCTAACAATCTGTTTTGATGTTCCTGCTGCATACAATGTAGATTTGTAGTGTTGTTGAGCTGAGGTGTAAGTGTCATCAATGTGTGCAGTTTGTAGTGTAAATAGGCTGCGTGCGCGAGGGGAAGCCGTTTGTGTAGCTGTGTAGTTCCGCATTTTGTAAGTTAGTGTTGTAAAATGGCAGCGATTGTGTATGTGGTACGCGGGTGTGGATGATTTTGCGTCCTTCCTAATAGTGTATTTTGTAGCTCGTACAGGGTTGTGTAAAAGTTGTATGTGCCTGGCTGTGTTTTGCGTTTTTTTCACCGGCCATTTTTTCTCTCGCTTCGGGGATTTTCAAATTCCTAAAGTATTGAAATTGGACTTAAATTGAGGTGTAACCTCACTTCCAGACGTCCCTTGCTGTGTGTGATGTTTTTATTTTATTTTTGTTTGAATCTTTGTTTTTCGTGTTTTTCGGTGTGCGCAGTTCGGCCGTTAAGTTCGTATTTTTTTGTGGCTCGTATTTTTTATCTCTAAGTCGCGGTTTCCTTTTGTAAGTGTTACAGGCGTTATTTTTTTTTTATGCAATTTTTTCAAAGTGCTACGGGTATTGCACCAGCGCAGTGAGCGCCTTTGGCGCTCCCTGCCTAAGTGCTATGGGGTCGTAGGGATGAGCGCCTATGGCGCTTATCTCCACCAGCACAGTGAGCGCCTTTAGCGCTCCCTGCCTAAGGTGTACGGGGTCATAAGGATGAGCGCCTATGGCGCTCATCTCCACCAGCGCAAGGAGCACCTTTGGTGCTCCTTGCCTGGCCGCAACCGCTTTGTAAGGGCCGCAGTTTCCCCGTTGAGTTAGCAACAGATTTTGGCAAGCCCGCACTGCTGAGAACTATATATGTGATTACTAATAACTTGCCCGTCAATAATGACGGGAATAAAATTGTAAGGCTGGCAATGTTTCTGATCCTTTGAGCACCTTCAGCGCTCATTGCAAGCCTCTCCCCAGTGTACTTAAACGTTCCTGTTTTGCAATGGTTGCGTTCGGCGTGGATAGCTACTACCGGGATGAGCGCCTATGCCACCTATCCCGTGTCTCGCAATGAGCGCCCTCGCCGCTCTTTGCAAGGCTCTCCCTCCCATTGCGCTGCTCTCAATGAGCACCTTTGGCGCTCATTGCAAGCCTTTCCTCTCGCCTACTGTACGGGCTGCTCATTGCAGGGTTCAATAACCTGCAAGTTTTGTGCTTGGGAATGCCATGTGTCTCTTTGCAGCATCTCCCCCCTGTCCTTTGCCTGTGTGTTTCTCCTCTATGTGTGTGCTGAATGTTTGTGTGGCGCGCGCTGTCATTTGTTTTATTTTCGTGTGCCTGGCGTTGTTCGTGTAAGTGTTAGTGTGTTTGGTGTTGTGTATTTTCTAAGTCCCGCATGCCTGGCGTTGTTCGTGTAAGTGTTACTGTCTTCAGCATCGTGTATTTTCTAAGTCCCTCGTGCCTGGCATTGCTGAGCATCGTATTCATGCAGTTTCAGAGATTTTACGTTTTTTTCTCCGCCATTTTTTGCCTCGCTTAGGCGATTTTCGAGTGACGAAAAACGCCACATATGGGCATAAGTCGCTTGCAACCTCACTCCTAGGCTTTCTGTGTCTCCCCCTGTGCTGTGTATGAGTGTGTTATAATTTTTTGTACATGATTTCTTTTCTTTTTCGGGTTTGTAGAGTTACGCGCTTGAACATAATTGCTGCGCCGCTGCCGAACCTTTGCGAGGGACGCAACTGCATTACCAACATCGCAAACGTTACAAACACTGACAACTATTATAGTGATCCTTATGATGATTAGCTGGTTGTTACATCATTCACTAGTTGATTTTTTGTATGAACTACAGTGGTCCTTTAAAGGTCACTTTCCCCACTGTTTTTGATTAACTAAACTTCATAATAGCCAAAGCATTTGTAGATTGTAAAAATTGCAAACTTGTAAACTAATGAACTTTCAACTTTACTAATGGAATCACCAGTAGGTGTAGCTGTCATATTTCTATTGTGCAGATAGAAATTTCCTGTGTATTCTCCTCCCACCTCAGGAAGTTGGTCAGCAGAAACCAAAATGGCAGATTACACTGTAGCATATTTGCATGTAACAGATATTTTTTCTTGAAATCTAGTAACATTTTCCCTGTTTTCAAGTGTAGTTTTGCAAAAGAGTATATTTTAAATATATGACCACAGTGATCCTTTAATTTTCACAATGCTTTTGTTTCCTTGGCTCTATTTAGTTGTCTGCACTCCATCGGCCCTATCCTATTGCCCAGTTCATACATTTACACACACTTAAAACTGCTCTTAATATTGCCACATATATTAGCACCGCTCGAATATTATGAGCTCTAAATAATTAAAATTACACAAAATTGATATTCTATTACACCTGTATCTCTAGCTCGCAAATAAAATCTAACCGCAACTTTAAAAAGTATCACTTTTCTGTCAAAAATATTACGAGTACTAAATAGGACTCACATGGGCATTTTCAAACTGAACTGTAACAGCAATTAAACACACAATACTGTACTTTAAATGCTTGGGAAAGGCATGGAAACACATTAGAATTAATTGCAGAATAGTATCAAACCCACAAGGGTTAATACATATCATGAAACCCACATGGACCAGATCATATAATCTAATGCCTTTCATAGAGTGCTTGATTGTGAGCCTGATCAGCAAATATTACCTATTTGCACTAATCAGTTCTCAGCCTCCGATTGCAGATTACGTGTAACTTCCATGTTTTACTGACATCATGATGACGGTCTCATTTACTATTGGCTAAGAAGTAAATTACAGGCTTGCTTAAATATTGACAGATTATGTGATCATGCCCCCCAAAATCCTAAAAAGCATGGTTTACAAGCCTCAGTCAATTGGATATATCTAAACATTTAGAGAAAAAACACCCACGGCCAAAATTATGAGCTAGAGGCATTTGCGAGCAGTTAATAAAAAAGGGCTCTATGTCTCTTGATCCGAAGCTCCAGATCAACAAAAAGCTATTTATATTCTCCTAGTGACTTTATGAGGTGGTTACCACTGTAAATTAAAAAAATTGCCAATTGGCTTAAAATGATACATTGAAGGTGCCATAAAGCGATATTAATACATAAAATGTTCAGGAGACATACAAAATATACTCATGAGGTACATATCTTAGAAGATATTTAACAATTACATATACAGTTCCCTTTAATGTGATAATGTGATAACTTAAAACTTGACAAAAAAGCTAAACATTTATAAATATTAAATCTAAGTGGACAGGTCTGGCTGTGCAATCAGCAACTGGGGGTCTACCTTGAAGCACCTCTTATTATTTGAGGTCTAGTGTTTCCAGATAATGTATTAATACAGGGGCTCCAGTTCCTTGAGCATTTTTTTGTTTGTTTATTTGCTTATCTTCATATATTTGTGTCTCCATCAAGTCCATTTGGAATAATACATTAATTTTATTAATTATCATGTGGAGTCGTGGAGCTAGCATAAGTAAAAAAAAAAAGTAATAACAAGTACTTTATCAACTGAAGATAAGATTAAAGTTTACCATTTTGAGCTATCAGTCATCATTTGTGTCCACCCACCAAAAGGAGGTTGAAATGTTATGTTAAAGAGAAATGGTTGCATTTAATTTTTGATAATCTACTTAATTTCATCTGTCTTATCTTCAACTTTATAGCATAGAGCCACCTCTAAAACCCAGATAATTTGGCTAATTCTAGAATGTTTACTTACATCTTACTCTTTGATTTTCTCTGTAGGAAAGCATTTGTATACAAAGTATTGGTTATACTATTATTGAACAAGATGACAGTTATCAATAATCTTAAATGTCCGGTGTAGCCTGGGAGTTTTGGGTGGGGTCCAACCTTTCATAAACTCTTTCTGAAACATATTATTTTGCTTTTGAGTCTGTGCTTGGAGGGTGCTGCCCAGCAATTTCTTGTCTTTTTGACTCTCATCATGCCCTACATTGCAGTTTGTGGATCCTATCAAGCCCTACGTTGCAATTTTTGGCTCTCACTAAGCCCTACAATGCAGATTGTGGACCCTATCAAGCCCTATGTTGCAGTTTTTTGGCTTTCACCAAGCCCTATATTGCAGTTTTTGTCTCTCACCAAGCCCTATATTGCAGATTGTGGACCCTATCAAGACCTACGTTGCATCTTTTGGCTTTCACCAAGTCCTACATTGCAATTTTTGGCTCTCACCAATACCTATATTGCAGATTGTGGACCCTATAAAGCCCTACATTGCAGTTTTTGGCTCTCATCAAGCTCTACATGGCAGATTGTGGACACTATCAAGCCCTACGTTGCTGTTTTTGGCTCTCATCAAGCTCTACATTGCAGTTTTTGGCTCTCATCAAGCTCTATATTGCAGTTTTTGTCTCTCACCAAGCCGTATATTGCAGATTGTGGACCCTATCAAGACCTACGTTGCATCTTTTGGCTTTCACCAAGTCCTACATTGCAATTTTTGGCTCTCATCAAGCTCTACATGGCAGATTGTGGACCATATCAAGCCCTACATTGCTGTTTTTGGCTCTCATCAAGCTCTACATTGCAGTTTTTGGCTCTCATCAAGCTCTATATTGCAGTTTTTCACCAAACCCTACATTGCAGCAGCTCAGCAGCTTCATACCCCTGGTGCACATTGGCATCCAGCCCGATCCCCTCTCCCTTGACACACCAGTTCTCCTTGGTCGCTCTCTGTCATCTCTTATGCCTCCGCTGTCACTCCTTGCATTAGATCATGGGGGCACAAGTACAATCCTGGAGGGCAACAAACAGGCCTGGATTTGAGGATTTCCTTTCTGTACACAGGTGGGTCAATCAGGATGACTGAAGAAGCGATTGACTCACCTGTGTGCAGCAGGGATATCCTCAAATCCAGGCATGTGTGTGGCCCTCTAGGATTGAACTTGTGCACCCCTGTCCTAGATAATATTTTCAGAAGCCTAATGGCTTAATTGATTACCATTGATAATTCACTTCTGGTAACTTGAGTACTCTGAAACATGGTTATCTGTGTTATCTAAGGATTCAAAATAAAACATAACTCTTATTGAATTTCCTTTTTTTTAAATAAGAACAATTTACTATTTGAGGGTGGATAAGGTCCGTTAAAGCAACATATACTGGATATTCCTAATTTCACAGATCTATTACAATAATTACTCTCCACAATAATAAGATCAAGCTTACTCAGTCTTACTTACAAAAATGTACATTATTACAACTCAAATGTCCTCTTTATTATTGAAGTTACACACATTAGGGGGAAAGAATGGATATATTCTAAGAACAAAGAGAAAAAGTAGCTAAAAAAATGTCCTAAAAACATAATTAAATACTACTCTAATGGCATAACTTACAGGACACCTACATTGTAGAAGATACAAAGTGTACATGAGGTGCTCTTTGGCCACATATATTAAGTGTGAAGGATATTTTTTAAACCTGTTAAATTCTATTTTGTGCAGTGATAGTATCAGTTTCCATACATTTTTCTTCCTGAAAAGCAAATATTGGTTCTACATGTGCATAAAATAGAAATGTCATCACATTACACTTATGCTGAACACAAGGATGAACATTAGATTTCGATATACTGTATAAATGTCATATACACATTTTTAAGAGCATTGATTATTGATTTCTGACCATTTTCTGCTAACTGAATGTAAGCTCCAAGGTTCAGCCTATGAAGGAAGTTCTTGAAGGACCACTGTGGCAAATGTTTAGAATACACTTGAAATTAACATCTGCTTCTAATTCATCAGGATGGAGGCATATGCATCTGCCAGTGCTATTATTAGTAATAATCGAAAGCACAGTAGTTTACAAGGACACACCCTGATGAGCAGAAGCTGCAAGAAGTAGGCTCAATAAACAAAATAGAAGCCTGTAGTAAATAACCACATGCCTCATGCCTGTTGGCAGTTCAGGTTTCTTTAATAAGGCTTATATGATGTATTTTTATTGATGTTTTTGTACCAAGCATGTTTAATGTCTCAGAGCAGGTTCAGACTGTATTCCCCTAATTGCTTATGGTAGGCAGACCAGCTGAGGCAGCTAGTTAGTTAGGTCCAAGGCTGTGGGCTACTATTGATTTTGCTCAAAGGGATATGCATTATTAACCAGCCTGGCCAGTTTGTTATTATATGCTGGGTATTATAGTATGTACTAGCGAATTGCCCATCAAATAATGACGGCAATACAATTGTAAGGCAGGTAATGCTGTTTGGTGGAGACGCGCGGTGAATGGGTTTTGTGTTTATTGTGATAATTTTTTTATTTTTTTTGTGTATATTTGTTTTTGTATGGTAATGAAATAATTAATACATTAATAAATGAATATACTTTACCTATTTGTAAGTAATATAAGCAGGAAGCATTGTGCTGAAGAGCTGGCAATCTGTTTTGATGTTCCTGCAGCATATAATGTAGGTTTGCACTGTTGAGGTGTAAGTGTCAGCAATGTGTGCAGTGTGTAGTGTAAATAGGCTGAGTGCGCGAGCGGAAGCCGTTAGGGTAGCTGTGTACTTCCGCAATTGTGTAAGTTAGTGTTGTAAAATGGAGGCTAATGTGCTACATGGCTGTGTATGATGTAGCGTCCTTGCTAATGGTGTATCTTGAACCTCGTACAGCTTTTTGGAAAATCTGTATGTGCTTGGTGGTGTTTTGCGTATTGAGGGGCCTGTAGCCTCGTTTTCGTTTTTTTTGCCGGCCATTTTTTCTCTTGCTTAGGGGATTTTCGTGTGTGTAAACTCTGGAATTTAAACTTAAATTCAGGTGTAACTTCACTTGCAGAGGTCCTGGGTGCCTCCCCTTGCTGTGGATAAGCTTTTTATGTACCGTTTATACTCGAGTATAAGCCGACCCGAGTATAAGCCGAGGCACCCATTTTACCACAAAATACTGGGTAAAAAGAGTGACTCGAGTACAAGCCGAGGGTGGGAAATGTGCTGCCCCCTGTGTCCCTCTTGTGCCCTCTGTGTCCCCCTCTCTCTCTGTGTCTCTTCTCCCCTCCCTGTGTCTCTTCTCCCCTCTCCCTTCCCTGTGTCACTTCCCACCTCCCTTATCACCCTCCTCAACCCCACTCCTCAACCTCCCTCCTCATCCTTAACCTCCCTTGTCATCCTCAACCTCCCTCCTCATCCTCAACCTCCCTCCTCATCCTCAACCTCCCTCCTCAACCTCCCTCCTCATCCTCAACCCCCTCCTCAACCTCCCTCCTCATCCTCCATCCTCAACAGACACGGGGGGGGGGGGGGGTAGAAAGACACACGGGGGGGGGGGGGTTAGAGACACACGGGTGGGGTTAGAGAGACACGGAGGGAGAGTGGCTCAAGTATAACCCGAGGGGGCCCTTTTTTGCCTTAAAAAAAGGGCTGAAAAACTCGGCTTATACTCGAGTATATACGGTATATGTTGTATGTATTTATTGTGTTTTTTATGTTTTTTTGTGTGCGTGCTTCGGGCGTTAAGGTCGTATTTTTGCAAACTCGTAATGGCTTGAAAGTCCTGCGGCTCGTATTTTTGGATGCTAAGTCCGTAAATTTTTCGTTGTAAGTCCCGCCTGTGGCTCATTGTAGCCGACGTGGGAGCCTCCACCTCCGCAAATGCATCCCATTTGCGGGCCGAAAGTCGTAGGGGGACGCAGGGATGAGCGCCTATGGTGCTCATCGCCAGCACAAGGAGCACTTTTGGCGCTCTTTGACAGCAACTGCGGCCCTCGCTTTTGGAACAACCCGCATTGCTGACAAATATATATGTGATAGCCTTTCTGTTTATGTTTCAGATATCACTAATCTGTGGTTAAATGCGTGTCTATTTATAAAGGTAAGTTTGGAGATGGTATTTTCGACCATATTCTTCTAGTTCAAGCTTCCCTTTAGTAGGTCCAGGTATCTGATTTTATTTATAGTGTACGCATTTTTAGTGACATTTTCATTAAAACTTATATTTTAGGTCCTTTTCTCTTGATTTACTTATGGTGCTTTAAATAGAGTTCTTTACAGTTCTAGGTTCCTCTTTAATCATCACTTGCCAGTAGTTTAATCAATATCTGTAATATCAACAAAAGCTTGGATAAGTTCTAATAATTATATTTAATTGGTAATTTTTAAACTTTTAGATTTATTATGTGTTGCGGTAGTTTGACCTGCTACCTTCTAGATTAACAGCAAGAAGATCATGTATTCTTTAATCTTTTTATTAAAAGTCCAAAAAGTCCACCACATTATGGCTTACATCAGCCAAAGGTATAACAAAACACACAGTTCTCTTGTAAATATCTTCTTCAGTAGAAAGGGGAGCATTTGGCCCACCCATCTCTCAGAAATGCTCCAACCTCCAGGGACCCTTAACATGCCTTTTTAGCAACAGTGCTGACAAATCCTCAGCTATACTGCTGCCTTCTCCCTGGGGTAAATTTACAGTCTTTACATTTTGAAACCGCTTTCTCTGTGGCCAGGTTCCAAGCAAAAACAGTTTTATCCTTAAACCGCTTTCCTATCCAATCCGTCTTGGCTCTGCTCTGTAGACCGACTTGGCTCTTCTCTGTTCTGCAGACTGACCTGGCTTTGCTCTGCTCTGCAATCCGACTTGGCTTTGCTCTGCTCTGCAATCTGCCTTGGCTCTCCTCTGCTCTGCAATCCGACCTAGCTTTGCTCTGCTCTGCAATACGACCTTGGCTTTGCTCTGCTCTGCAATACGCCTTGGCTCTGCTCTGCAATTTGCCTTGGCTCTGCTCTGCAATCCGCCTTGCCTCTGCTCTGCAATCTGACCTGGCTTTGCTGTGCTCTCCGACCTGGCTTTGCTCTGCTCTCCAACCTGGCTTTGCCCTGCTCTGCAATCCGACCTGGCTTTTCTCTGCTCTGCAATCCGACCTGGCTTTGCTCTGCTCTGCAATCCAACTTGGCTTTGCTCTGCTCTGCAATCCAACTTGGCTGTTCTCTGCTCTGCAATCTGCCTTGGCTCTGCTCTGCAATCCGCCTTAGCTCTGCTTTGCTCTCTGACTTGGCTTTTAGCTGCCAGCAGCAGCTCACCAAAAGGACCTCTTTCAGCAGATTTCACACACTGCTCACACTGCTCACACTGCTTTGGCCCAAGCCTAAGTGAGGACTCCACCCATCTCTCTGCTGTTGTCTTAAAGGCAATCCACAGCTGGGCTTCAATTAGCCTCTGATCACTGCATGGAGTTAACTCTTTCTTTCTCCAGAGACATCTTCCAGCCTCTTTAATTAAACCCATCTCTAGGTGCATTCTTTGCTTGACTCTGTTACAGTGTATATGTCGTTCAGTTGTGTCCAACTCTCCATGACCTCATGGACCATAACATACCATGCTGATTATCTTGGTATTCATGGCAGAGATACTGGAGTAGGTTGTCAGCATACAACAACTCCTGGCATTCCTAGGTGGTCTCCAATCCAAGTACTGATCAGGCCCAACCCTGCATGGCTTCAGGGTGGTGTGACCTCTTGGTTCCCTGACTGGAATTGAACCCAGGTTACAGTGGTGAAAGCACTGAATCCTAACCACTAGACCACTAGGGAACTCAAGATTTATTATAGACTTAATTGTAAATATTATTTTTTATTAATTTTATCTAAGTGATAGTGTTTAGAGGGACTCTATCACTCATGGTGTGGCTCAATATGCTAGTTGACAGCTCAGAGTGCTTGATAAGGGGGTCACTGTATTTGGGAGCCACTAATTTGCAAACAAATGCAGGAGCAAAAATATAGAAATTCACAGGAATGATTCACCTTAGAAAAAATAGCCAATTTTTCATGAACTTTAAGAATAACCTAAAATGACAATTTGATTTTGGTATAAGACTATTTAATTTTGTTATACACTGAATTGGGTTACTAAAAAAATAAAAATGTTGTTTTAAAGTGATTCATTTATAGTATATTCTGCAAACAAATATTACAATAATTTCACATATTAGTTACAAAAAATGTTTGAACAAGAATTGCAAAAATATAGTCTAATTTAAATTGTGTAATACAACATTTTAAATACAGAACATATTTATTTTTAAATTGCCAAAGTTTTCACAACTTGTCAGATTCTCAACTGTTGATTGAAGGTTTAGATCAATAGTCTCAATATGCTCTGAGTATTAGCAGCTGCCAGCACATATATTAATCATTGTAGCTTCACACATGCATGTCTAAATTGATTTATTTCTTGAAAATGCAGAACAGCAAAAGCAAAAATATTGTTAAGTCATTTAAATATGTCCAACTCTTCGTGACCCTATGGACCGCAGCACTCCAAGCTCAGTTGTTATGTCTCTGGTGGTGCCTATCCATAAGGTATTCTAGCCACAGAGTGGGTTGCCTGTTCCTTCTCCAGTGGACCGAAATTTGTCTGATCTGTTTGCTTTGACCTGCCCATCTTGGGTGACCCTACATGGTATAGCTCACAGCTTCACTGGAGTACACAAGCCCCTTCACCATGACAAAGTAGCGATCCAGAAGCAGTAAAGCACAATATTGTATTGCTTTCACTAAAATGCATACCAAGTTATTGTTTGATTGCAATTTGGTGGCTATGAACTCTGAACAATTTAATAGAAGAGCCCTGGAGAGTATGTAGGGGCAGACTCTGTCATGCTCTGCAACAGGTGTAGCAAGTGTTTCCATGTTGGTCAATATGGGATACCACTGACACAGCGCTTAAATTGCTCAGGGTCTGTATGTTCCAATCCCCACATTATAGGCCAGTCACTAATAGTTCCATTGTTTTCAATTGGAAGGTATATATTTTAGTTTAATTCTAAGTCTAGAATCTAATGATGCTGCAACCTCCAGGCTTGTTATTTTTATCCCTGTTCCTCATCACCAGTTGTGTCTGTTTCCCTCCATTATCACAGATGAACATCTTGACAGACAAAGCATCATTCCTGTTAGATTGAAGTGATTTATTGATAAAGCAAATGAGGAGAACTGAGAAGGTGACATGGTGGAGATGCAGGAATGTGAGCATGTGATGGTCAGGGTGTGAGGATCGTGGTGTACACAGCTCTACAAGATGTGTTCTCCATGAGATACCTTGTCACATCACTGGGACCGATTATACATTTCAGCCTTGAGATATTACAACATTTTGGTGGGGTCCTCAAAATTATTTTGCAGGGGGTTACATCATTATATATATATATTGAGATTGGCGGTAACAGTTGGATTTTTTTTAGAAGAAGTAAGAGAGCATGCTTCACACAAGTCCATAACTTGATATATATATATATATATATATATATAGGCAGTAATAGTTGGATGCTTTTTTAGGGGCAGTGAGAGAGCTTGCTTCGAACAAGTCCATAGCTTGCCTGATATATGGCTGTTTCTTCTGGAAACAATATTTAGCAGCTGTTCAGCCTTTGAAGTTTGTGAAAACATCCTCAGGAATCAGTCCAAATTTTAGCACTTTCATACACATCCACTTTTCATCTTCTGAAATTGAATCCAAGATTATGTCGAGAAATCTATTATTTAGAACAAGAGCATATGTGCCTTCATCTATAATGCTCTGCTGCTGGTAACCTTGGGTAATGATGCAATGAATCAATTCTGCTACTATTTACAGCACATTACATATTATTTGTATGTATTAGTGATATTTAGTTTGTTTTCAAATCTATTGTTGCTACAAATTAGGAGACAATAATTTAATTTCACACAGTTAATTTATATACTGAGATGCCATCACCAGACACCCTAGGCCAGTTGTGCTGAAGGGTGGAGTGTTGGGGAACATCTCAATTCAGAAGCAGCAAATCAACATGCTAGGAGAGCTGGTTATTATAGCACTGTAGCTTAACAGGCCAAATAATGCATGGTACAGACAAAGTAAGTGTCCCTGGGGCACAATAAACAGTATAAACCTTCAGGTTTATTCTTGGACATTCAGTAGCTCTTGGTTATACTGCCAGAGCCTCATCATGTTTGAGAATATAGGGCTCCATTCGATTAACATCCTCAGGAATCAGTCCAAATTTTAGCACTTTCATACACATCCACTTTTCATCTTCTGAAATTGAATCCAAGATTATGTTGAGAAATCTATTATTTAGAACAAGAGCATATGTGCCTTCATCTATAATGCTCTGCTGCTGGTAACCTTGGGTAATGATGCAATGAATCAATTCTGCTACTATTTACAGCACATTACATATTATTTGTATGTATTAGTGATATTTAGTTTGTTTTCAAATCTATTGTTGCTACAAATTAGGAGACAATAATTTAATTTCACACAGTTAATTTATATACTGAGATGCCATCACCAGACATCCTAGGCCAGTTGTGCTGAAGGGTGGAGTGTTGGGGAACATCTCAATTCAGAAGCAGCAAATCAACATGCTAGGAGAGCTGGTTATTATAGCACTGTAGCTTAACAGGCCAAATAATGCATGGTACAGACAAAGTAAGTGTCCCTGGGGCACAATAAACAGTATAAACCTTCAGGTTTATTCTTGGACATTCAGTAGCTCTTGGTTATACTGCCAGAGCCTCATCATGTTTGAGAATATAGGGCTCCATTCGATTAGCCAAATTGCAATTACTTAAACTCGTAAAGCAGCTGGTAAAAGTTACAGATATACAATTGGCTACATTTAGCTACTCACATTCCAATTGCGAGTTACCCGCCCACAATCACTAGGGGCCAGTCAAAGCAGCAAAATTGGCCTTAGAACTCCATTGGTTTTAGCACAGCTCAAGATTTACGAAATCCCTTCGCTATTGTTTGCTAATAAAGTCTGATAAAATCAAGTTTCTGTCAAAAATGTTACAAGTACTAAATAGGACTCTCAAGGGCTTCTTCAAACACTTATCACAGCTGTAGCAGCAATTTAAAACAAACCAATGTACTTTAAAAGCACGGAAAGGCATATCAATACATTATAATTAATTGCACAACTGTCTCAAACCTAAAAATATGCAATTAAAAAATATATTTATTTAAATGTTTTGTGTGAAATGGATCCCGGAACTTATGGGGTTTATACATATTATGGAACCCGCATGGACAAGAACAGCTACTTTAATGATTTTTATTGATTTCTACATTGCTGGATTGGGAGTCGGATCGTAAAATTTACTTCTCAACAATTAATTTGTAGTCGCTGAGTGAAGTTTAAGTATAAACTCCATACTGAGGTCATGATGACGGTCTCATTTATTTGGCTGTGTCTAAGAAGTAAATTACAAGCTTGCGTGTATATTGTCAGATCAAATCATCACGCTCCCTAAAATCCGACTTACAAGTGCATGGTTTCCTTATGGAGTCTGTGAGACTGTAGTTGCGGGTTACAGACAATTGAATGTGTCTAAATGTTTAGAAAAAATGTAACCCGCATCCAAAATTGCCGGCTAGCAGTTGAATGGAGCCCATAGTGTGTATTATAACTGTACATGTTGAGCCTAATTTGCATGTCACTAGCCAGAATGGTCCTTTGAGCTATGAGAGGTGCGCCCGAGGCCCTCAAGGGCCAAGTGCCCACGCCGATCATAGCGATGGCCTCGCTGTCGATTCAGCACCGACGAGTTGTTCCACGTCACATTTTTTCCTGCAATACCTTCAACCGCAGCGTTCACAGTCTGTGCGGAAAGATAATTGAGAAAGGTCCGCTAGAGTCTTTAGTTACGGTAGAAAATCTGTTTACCGTGGGGAAAACACGCCTTTTGTCCTGCTTGATACATCTAAGTGTTCTCAGAATGATCTTTCATTTCATAACTGTTATATAGGGAAAGTGAGTGTGGAGCTAGAAAAGATTCTAAATTGAAATTATTAGATAAATATTCAGAAAAAAATATATATTCACCTAGATATTGGAAGACATACTTCTGACGCTCAGTTTGTGAATTATTTTAATATTATGTTTTTTATTTGTCACATTCGTTCAGCAGCTGCAAAAGACCAGAAAAAGAGGGCAATGTATTTTTAAATCTGTTTTGAACAAACTATACACCAGCTGCACATATACATTATTAATTTTCTTATGAAAGATCCAATTTTCAGTAAGGGTCAATGCTTATTCGGTTATGTGTACATGACACTATGATACTTATTTTTATTCTATCATGGAAACTTAATATTTATCTATAATTAAAACAAAAAACTGTAGAGCAAGTGTGTGAATGGATCCATATGTGTACTCTTTTTTTCTGTAATCAGGGAGGTATGTAGAAAGATAAGTGGGTTTTATTGTTAAAATCCTTCTCTTGTTCATAGTTTTATTATTTTAATTAGTTTAAGAAAGTATTATAACATTCAGGCATTGTTTTTTTCTCACCAAACAAGCTTTATTTTCTACTGCTGTTTTATATTAGTATATTAGGCACCCATTGGATTACAAAGAGTAAACAGTACAACCTTCATATTATTAATTATCACATACAATTACTCTCTAGTGGGAACCATGTGTGCACTTCTACAAATGGGATGTTATCTAGAACACAGAGAGGCATTCAGATGCTTCTATTGAAATCCTTAGGGTCAGCACTTTCAATAAGACTAGTTGAAATCTCCTCAAGTGGGCCATAGCATACAGCTCCTGGTATTACTAGATGGTCTCCCATCCAAGAACTGACCAGGCCCGACCCTGCATGGCTTCAGGGTGGTGTGTTTCTTGGTTCCCTGACTGTAATCAAACCCAGGTTGCAGCGTTGAAAGCGCTGAATCCTAACCACTGGCCCCACCAGGGAACTCCTTGTTTCTTTTACTCCTGGCTATTCCCATCAACTATTATTTGTAATTGCAGCTGATTAATTTTCAGGCACAGAGTTCGGTAAGGTCCACCTTGAAATTTCATAATTTTTCTAGTGTCCATTCTTACTTTCGAGATCTTGAACTTTTGACTTCTGAGAAGATCTATTGATATCTCACCAGACTGATTCTGGGTGTACTCTACGAGTTCTTATTATACTACAGCTATCAGAAACCAATAGAGTCAAAACTATTAGTTGGTGATAATAAAGCAAAGGTTGAGGTCTGCTTTATTTCATTTGGAACCTGTAACATATTTCATATATTGTGAGTATATTTGGAAAGCATTTCAGTTATTTAATGCTTATTTTGTATTATATCTGCTATAATCTCTGGAGATGTAAGTATAACATTTTTAACATTTGTTAGATGTCTACTTCTCTTGTCTAGTCAACATTAATGGTATGAGACTTTATAGGCTGATGATTAATATGTTGGCATGGTGCCTGCATTATGGGGTTGATTCTTACCATTTAATTCCTCACCATCACATGAGTCCTGTATTCACTGTGATGTCAGTATTTTTATTTGAACGTGTTTTAGATATTTTGTGTGTGTATTTTTAGAGTGTCTGGATATTAATACAATATTTGTGCCATTTGAGTTTCTTCTGCCATTACTTATTTTACATATTCTCATCCATTGTGTTTTGGAAACTGTTTAGTTCTTCTTTTTTTACTTTTACATGTCCTAATGATATGAGCTAGAGGTTTTATTTACACATTGATTATGTATTTAAATCCATATTGAACCATCTAAAAAAGGCAATATTCAATATTAACCATACTTTCAATGTTGCGACTCAGCGGACGCTGGTATCTACCCACTATAAAGTCTACGCAGTGAGGAAGCTTTGTCTAGTATGCAGCTGCTAAATTTTGGCTGGTGACTTCTTGTGTTAAAGAGGTTCCCCATGTCAACAAGATTGAGTTGAGTTTGTAGACCTTTCTCTCAGCCAAACCCCACATACTCCCCTTTAGGAAATAATCAGGATGGAAGCAAATACTCAGCTGGAGGTTGATTGTTCTTTAAATTAATTATATTTAATACTAACTATTGCTATTATAAGATTTCCATAGTTTCCAGAACACATTTTAAAGTCATGATCCTAATGTATAAAGCCCTCAACAATAGTTCACCCTCTTATATCTCTGCTTTCATCTCAAAATACTCAACCCCATCTGGCATCTTCGCTCTGCTAATGACCTTCTTCTGTCCTCCTCCCTTATCACCTCCTCTCACTCTGCCTTCAGGAATTTTCTTGTGCTGCCCTTACTCTATGGAATTCCTTGCCTCGCTCCACTAGACTATCCTACTGCCTCGAATCCTTCAAAACCTCCATTTAAAGAAGCTTATCATCTTCACTCCTAATGTGCACAATGCATCTATCATCCTTCAATACCCTGCCCATACCCTTTTGATTGTAAGTTTGCGAGTTTTCGATCTGGTAAGGTGCTTTAGGGAAAGCATTAGTTATGTTTAATTTTAAGCTCAAAGACAGGGACCTCCATTCCTCTGCAATGTGTAGCGCTAATGGAATATGTTGGCATGTTAAAAATAAAGGATATTTTTATTATTAGTAATATTAGTAATACAAATAATAATAAGAATATATTATTAAATATGAGCTTTAGTAATGATTAATGCATAAATAAAATAACTAGCTCCTCTTGCTAGAGCAAGTGGTCCATAAACACAGTGGAATTAAGAAATCATATACAGACTTTCCAAAAGAAGATTATTTGATACTTGAACTTACATGTGAAGGACTATATTCCAGAGAAATAGGCCTCTTATTCTTATATATAGGTTGTCCTATATAGAGCATTCTCTATATTTAAGCGCCATCCAGTTTTTTCATTTCACTTGCAACAATTAAAAATGACATAGATACATTCTGTTCTGATATATAACATAATTATCAAAACAAAGGTATACTGATAATGAAATCATTATGATAATTCTTGTCGTAATTGGTTATAAAACATGACTATCATATCTGCACTGTACCTTTCTTGACGTGTTTGTTCTTCAGTAGTTTCCATGGCACATTCTAGAGAGTTCTGTAGAGATTGTAGCTGGTTCAGTGTTTCCTTCAGCAAAAAACGTGTCACAAACTGTTCCAATTTTGAGGCTTTTTGATATTGCTGGAATTAAAGAAAAATGGTTCACTTTTTAAAAATATTTTTGCTTAATCATTTAATGACATACAATAAATATGCATAGTTTGCAGAACGTTGCTATTTTTTTTTTGATCATATAAAGGATTTATCTAAAAAAGGAAAAATCATAATGAGAAAATATTCAATTAATTTAATTCACTAAAATATTAACATTTAAAGCAGTAATTAAAAATGCAATAGTATTTTTTTTATACAAAAATGCTTGGTAATTTACAGATTGGCCTCTAACACGTTATATTTATTTAAACTATAAAACTATGTGTACTCTTGTGTGCCTAAACAAGTACCCAAAGTAAAAAAGTGTTTTTTATTTTATATAGGTTTAACCTTTTAAAGACTCTGAATAAACGTTATTTTTTAACTCGTGATTGTCCTCTAGTGTCATATCCCACTTTGTGACAAACACATTTTCATATGTGTAAGGATCAATAGCTTTTCAGTATGCTTTTTATTTCTTTGTATTACTCTTTTCCATAAAATCTCATATGTAATGGCTCAGGATAATAAATAAATACAATAAATGCTCTCATATAGACCAACCATCTATACTGAAAAGATTTATTAATACTCTCCACATCAATCTCAAATCGATGAATTAATACAAGAGTGTGGTATCAGATAGTATATACCCTAGCTCCATAGTTTTTGTAGTAGAACATATAATTATATTATTATTGCAGCATTGGACTTTGCCTTATAATGCATGACTGTATAATACCCTTATATCCTCAGCCAGCACTAGCACTTTACTTATATTGTATCCAATATTATTATATATTATTTACTCGATTACCATTGGCACTAGACACTTTATGAAAGTGCAATATACACTTTTTGAAAGTGCAATATATATAAGTGCAAACCCATAGGTCTTGCATTTGGACCTATGTTTCTGCTACTCATTAGTATTACACCATAACTTTATGCACTTTGTTATTATAAATGATTTATCACTCTATATAAGAGGATATAGGGTTTATTTGAATTACTTCAGTCCAAAAAATCCAAGCCAATATATAAGGAAGCCCTCAATAATCCCTGATTTCCCTACCCACTTTATCTCGTCAGAATTTCAATATTTTAATAACAAGTTTTAACACTATTAATAAACGTTAAGTTTTATATTTTTTTGCTGCTCTATATTGTTATTTGGGTAGAGGGCGTGCACTTTAATCCCAAAGGATACTTGTTCTGTACTTTTCTTTTTTGTTATTTAGTTAATTATATCCTCAAGTAGCACCCCTTCCTTCCATCACAGAATCTTTTGATACCTAGAGCCACCTATCTTTCCTATTTTGTACCAATAAATGCTCTCGAAACAATAATTAAATCATAGCACATAGAAAAATGGAAGTATCTCCTTATATGAACACACTCACCGAGTACCACATTTAGTTTGTTTTTATTCAAGGCTTGTTGTAAAAATCATATACTTTATTAAAAAAATGCTAATAGAAGAACAATATTTAAAACAATTCTCTAAACTTAAAATAATATGACTTACTGGGTTATTGAGGGTCTATACTAATGTAAAGTATATCAGGATATACATAATAACAATTATTTTAATTGTTTAGGTAAAATGATGTCTCGTTTTCCAGAAGGTCTGTATAGTAATATTCAATTAAGAGAGAGATTGCTCTACAGGAACCAAGACAACCATTGCTCTTTGGGTACACTAACATGCTCATTCTAATCTTTATAGCTTATTCAATATAGTTAGAAAGTACAAGAAACAATAGTTAAAATGTTCAGGCTAGAATGGTTGAATGTTAAAATGTTAAAATATGCAGAATAAAATGGTTAAGAAGTGCATAATGATTAGAATGTGCCACCTAGAATGGTAAATACATGCTGGACAGAATGGATAGAATATTCAGGACAGAATGGCTGGATTACCTCTTCCTCGTGCATCTTGACAAAAACTTATAGAACTCCCTTCCTTCAACACTTTAATCTTATTTCCCACCTTTCATATCTCAGGGCTTCAATCTGCTCAAGAATGTCTCTTCATACAGTTTTAAGGTAATTTCTTAGATAAAAAGCTTCTCACTGATAGCCTTAGTGTTTTGAACAATACTTTGATAGTGACTATTAATGAGGGGCTCTGTGCCTTGATTTATAGTTCTAAACAACATGTTTTAAAGTCTTTGTAATGACATTAATTATTTTTTGGATGCAGGATAAATGTTGAGAGTTATTCACCAATGAAATGCCCTAGCCAATATTTATGTTCTTTACATGGAGATATTAGATAATTACACCTAGGGATTTATTGTACTCAAATTAATGCAATTACATATATTAATACATTGAGGAAGCAAGCAGAATATGGGCCCTATGTAAATCTCTGCAAAATAAATAATGAGGGCTGTAGCAGCACAGTAAACCTATGTTAATCCCCCATCACTAAAACATTGCAAGAGAACTTCTACGGGTCACTGATATTAGTGAACGTCACAACACAGCTAAAAAGCAAGGCATACAGCTCCAGTGATTTTTGCTCTAGATATAAATTACGAGTTACTCCCTTACACTTTGACACCCAAACTGTTCGCTAATAAGAATTTACGCATCACTTGCAAATAAGGTCACTGCCATAACTGCAGAAAGCAGAAGAAAGATTTACGTGTAAAAAAGACCACCCAAGTACTCCAGAAGCATTTACAGTGACACTATAGCACATAAATCACTACAAAATTATGAAATTTCAACATTATTTGACACGTAACAATCTGATATCAACATATATGTAATAAAAAAATAGGATATGTTAGTATTAAGCCAGTTTTATTATATAAAATCC
This sequence comes from Discoglossus pictus, assembly GCA_027410445.1. Lineage (NCBI taxonomy): Eukaryota > Metazoa > Chordata > Amphibia > Anura > Alytidae > Discoglossus > Discoglossus pictus. The sequence goes on from CM050166.1 coordinate 66,198,575, forward strand.
AACAAACAACCCAATACTCAAGGGGTTAATACATGTATCAAAAACCACGTTGCCTGTGAACAAATACTCTGATACGTTGTCTATAAATATATTATATTTCAACGCAAAATAAACCCATTTTTTTGAAGCTATAAATACATTTTTTTAATATCAAAATATATTTTTAATAAAAAAAAAACAATTACTTTCTATATATATCTTTACATTTTCCTTGGAGCTACAGCTACTACACTTGTTAATGCACTTCCCACTCATTATAAGAGTTATGATCGCATTTCCTATTTGCTCCTAGAGCCCTGTCTCATCCGTAAAGTTTGGTTTGGCTGCTCCCTGCACAGTAATCTGCAGCGTCTAAGGCAGGATTTATGGCTGTGCACTGAGTGCTCTAATCTGGGGAGTGAAAGATTTATATTTGCATAGAAGCTCCCGCCGCCGATTTACTTAGAGAACTTTATTTACATGGGGCTCTATGTTGGTAAATTCTAGTGCAAAACAACAACACCACATATATAACAGACACATTTACCATAAAAGCAATAGAAAGATAACTATTTCCTCAATCTTCAATTACATTTTAGTTATTTCTTACACTAGTACTCTAATTACTCATCTAGTCCTGTAGGCTGACATACTAATTTTTGAGCTTTCTCAGCAACATATGAGATTTCCATTAGCCTCATAAAAAAAGGCCATTTTCCACAATTCCACTCTGTATTCAAGGTCTCCTCCTACTTGTAAAAGCAATTGTGGTTTCCACTATAAAGTAATTGCATATCACTACAGAATATGTTGGCCCATTACAAATAAACGATAATAATAATAATAACAATATCATAGAAAACAATTTAAAAGCTGTATCCAATTATTAAAAGCAGTCATTCAAAAGAGTAAATTATACATATAGCGCTAAAACAATATGTTAAGTAAAAACTTTCAGCCATAGCCAGATCTAATATGCCACCTTCTTGCAAACCATGCTTGACTAACAGTTAACAAACAAGCTATTTCCTTGCAAAACACTGCAAAGCCTTTGGTCTTGTTGAACAGTGTGTAATAATTTTACAGAGTGAACCTGACAAATATGTTTCTTCCAGATTTTCATTGAAATGACACAGTGCCTCTTGTCAGACACCGACTTTGTAAGTCCTGTCTCCCAGTATACACAGCTTTAAGGCTCAAAGACCTTGTAGCGTATTTCATGTCAATTGTTGTTTTTCACCACCAATAAATTCTATTTTACTGTCTCCTGCAATTTAGGAGCAATTATATTTAGTCATTTAAGATGCCACCACATCCATGTATTAGACTTAATTATGCATGAGAGACATAACTGTTTTGCAAAACATTTTTGCAGTAAAAACCTTCTTAATTAAGGATGACCAAAATACAAGCAATTCATATTTGTTTTCAGCAAAACAGAAGGTTTTACAATAGTACAAACATTTAATGATGTGCGATTTGTGTGTGGTTCACAATTATTTGCACTGTGATCAATATGTTTACCCTAAAAATTGGTTACTCTTTAATTATTTAGCATGCCCAATTCTTATATTATCAGAAACAGATAGGTTTAGCCTATCAGAGAGACAATCTGTAGCTGAATTCTGCCGCAGTTCCTTTCTCTGCGGTGCCATGCTGTTCTTTTCAAATACAAATATTATGAAAGATAAAGTGAACTACTGAGATCATAGTTCATCCTCTGTTAAAAGCAAAAAGTGATATTTTAAAGAGGTTGTGAAAGATCCTGTGCTGCAGGAGTCTGTGAGCAGCTAATATAGCAGTGCTATTGTACTAATATTCTGGTGGTCTGATTAAAAAAACAACTGTGGAGTATTATATATATATCCAAAGCTTAAAAAGGGAAGATATTTCTTATAAAGTTTAACATAAAAAGTAGTCTCATAATTTTGTTTTTAGGATGCCCAGGGCCGTGCTCTTGTGAACTGTGCTCCAAAACATGCTAAACTGTAGTCCATGTAGATTGTGCTCCAGTGAAGCCTTCAGGTCCGTCCGCCTTGATGTCTTGAGGACCCCTTTGTATTCCGGACTCTAGCCATGAGGTCCAGGGAGCATGATCGACCGTCTCTCCCCCTCAACCCTATAGGGGAGTCTTTCCACCATCTTCCAGCCAGAGCACTACGATGTGGACAGGCTCTTCACCAAGGGTACTACCAATTCACCCTAGCTCAGACTCATGAGGGAGCAGCTGCCACTAACTCTGCCCAGGTCCTTTCCAAGGGTTCCTTGGCCAACATGCTATGTCCCTCAAGGACTTGAGGGACCCCTCTGCCTTTACTGGTGTGAAGATGTTCAGTACCAAAATAAATAATTGTACTCTCATCGTCTGCTGTGCCAAAGTCCAATACCAAAAAAACCAAAAGGTGATGGGTGCCAACATCAGATGGGTTATCTATCACCTACCCCATCTGACTTAGTGCAAGGCCAGAAAGACTTCTCTCACCAGTCTCTCTGGCTAAGTGGTTTGGGTGCTCTAATAAAAGTGCTCCCAGAACCCATAGGCTAGGGGGTAAAAGTAAAAATAAGACCCAAAAGATCCTGGCCGTGGGGGGCCATAAAGTGCTTACAATGCATAGAGCTCAAGTGCCATGATTGGGGAGCACTACAGGTTACTCCCCTAGGCCCCTGGTATTGGGGCCTACTAGGCACCTGTCCAGACTGTTTCCCCCTCTGACTTGACAGGTACAGCCCCTTCATCTGCTCTTTCAGATGTGGTACTACACTTGGGGCCTCATTAAATTCAAGCGATTAAGTTAGACAAGCCCGCAACATACGTGGCTGACATCTAAATCCGTAAACCATGCTTGCGCACATTGGATTTGCGGCCGTGAACATGATCAATTAGTCAAACCTGTGGTTACCGATTTAGACGGATCCAATAGTAAAAAAGATATCATCATCATTATGTTACTAAAAAAATGGAGGTTAGATTTCAATCACTTACGGGTTTGAAGTATGAGTTGCGATCGGGCCAGCATTCATGAAGTAATGCAATATGAAATAATCAATAAATATGATATTCTAGTCCATGCGAGTTCTATTATATGTATTACCACATTGATTGCCGGGATCAATATAACACTGAAATTAAACATGAAATAAATGATTTACGGGCTTGAGAATATTGTGATATTAATATTAATACCTTACATCAATTTGCTTTTATTTTAAAATACAGTATTGTGTTTATTTTTGCTTTTATTGTGCTATGGACAGGAGTTTAACCCCCTTGTAGGTCCTCTCTAGCACCCGTAGGATTTTTGGCTCCATCTGCAGTTTACGGGTTTGAACGCGAGTGCGTCCTTGGGGATTTGTAGCAATTTAATAGCGATTTGCAATAATAACAGTTACAGGCTTGACAGATCAAAGGCTTAGCTGGGACGGAGTTCAGATTTTGACTGCCTGTAGGGTTTTTCCGCCTGTAATCAGCAGATTGTTTGCGGGTAGCTGAAAGAGGCCAATTTAATAGCCGTATCTCTTGCAAGCTCCTTTATGGGCTACAATTTCTGAAATCATACCAACTTAATGGGGCTCTTGATCTTAGCCAAAATAGATAGAGCAGCCTCATAATGGTTAACTTAAAAATATTACTATTGGAACTTATTGATGATCTTATTATTTAACACACAAAATAATAACATCTGTTAACACTCAGATTGTGCTTATGGAGAATGCAGCAAGGTTGGGTTAACACAAACTAGACACATTTTGCTAAAGTGAGTAAGTGCTGTAGATTCTGAATACGAGATATAATCCTACAATGATGAGTGACAACACCTGCCTTTTTATAAAAGACGGAAGATTTTTCTATTATATGTTCAAATCCAACAGCTGCTGTTAGGAACACAATAGGACGATTTGGTGAAAGAGCATGAAGAACGCAGGCAGAAAACAGACTGAGTACATTGTGATAAAGTGAGCAAGTACAATTTCATAAAGAGAGAGAATCATACAAAATGTCATTGTTTACATTGAATACTTTTCTATAAAGATAGAGAAAATATTTTTTTGATGTCTTCTTCCAAACTACCAAGTACTGTTAGTTACACACAAATACATTTTCCCTGAAGAAGAAATGTAACAGTAATGTGGCATTATTTTGGAAGAATAGACAAATAAGAAATTATATTTATATGAAAAAATTAGGGTTTGAAAGAAAACCCAGACTGAAGGATTCTTGTTTGCTTTGGGCAACGTCAGCTGTAAGTAGGATGAAAATAACATTTGCAAATAGCATCCACATTTAAAAAAAATAGATCACATATATAGCTAGTTTAGAAATGTAAGATTATTTTTTTGTTATAACAAAATTGGTTAAACCCCCAAAAAGTAGGAAGATAGCATTAAGCACTGGAATCTGATTGTTGTGGAGCATCCTAAGATTCTAGAAAAGGAGGTGCAAACAAAGAAAAGTATTCAATGAATTCCTGTCACTATAATTCATAACAGTGGACAGGATGGTACTAACAATAATATTTCTCCAAAGTTTGGAAGCTACCATCTTGTTCATCTCTGCTCAATATGTGCAATATGGCAAGCAACTGATCATTGGTATGACGATGGCTCTTTTGTCCTTGAAAATGGACACATAATTGAAAATATATATAATGATATATTCCCCAAACCCCCATTCTTGCATTTAGGCAGCCACCAAATGTAAGACAAACATTGGTGAACAGAAGATTGCCAAATGATCAGCATAACAGAGAAAATGGCACCAAACCCTGCAATAAAAGTCGCTACAAAAAAAAAGACTTCAGAGGCTCATATTCATGTACATCATCAAATGTAGTGTACATGATACAATGTACTGTATGTTTAAAGGGGGTGCTACATTTGGGAAACCAGCCACAAACTACACATGCAAATGAACCTCCACCAAAGCTCCATCAAAAAACACCATGAAGACAGCTATTGTACTCCAGTTGGACACCATTTCACCCAGAAGAATCACTCAATCCAAAACCTCAAACTCAAAGTACTCAGAGGGAATTTCAGAACTATCTAACAGCGGAAAACTTTTGAATTAAAAATGATTCAATTTTTTAATACAAAGGATTTGGGCATTAACATCGACTTAGGCTTTCTATCCCACTATCTTAATGTCTTATAGCTAACACATTCCACTTACCTCCCCCTTTCTATTGTAAGCTACATGCTATGCTGAAATGTATTGCTCTTTATTTTACTCTGCTGTGTTCTTATCTACAACCTGATTTATAGACTTACTTACTGACCTATCAGGACATTATTCACAATGCTGGTCTGTTTCTCACTTAACTCTGCCCAATGAATTTTGTCTCTTGTTTTTCCAATTTTTTTCCATCTCTTTCTGTTTGCTGTTTTTAGCTCATACTTGTTTCAGTATCGCTTTTTGACTTGATAAAGAGAGGCATTATCTCTCGAAAGCTCGTCGCTTTATTATGAATACGCTTGTCCAATAAAAAAGGTATCACTATTCACTGCAATATATATATATATATATATATATATATATGTGTGTGTGTAAGGAGACAGAAAGAGAGTCTGATACTACAACACATTATAGTTTTTACTACTTTCTACTATGCAGCAGATTGGTGTAGTGGTAAGGGAGGTAAGAGGTTCTGTCTAATATTTTTTTCCCATTGCAAATTCATTTATATGTAAGTAAGTACAGTGGTTAAATGAAAATAAGTGGGAGTCATGAGATTCTAATCTACAATTTAGGAAAAACACTTAAGCGATATATTTAACCTCTTAGCTGCCCTCACATATTAGGTACATTCATCTCAGTTATGCCAAGCACATATCTAATACATCTAAGACACCTTTTACAATAATCTGTTCAACCCTCTGGGTTAATAGTGTCCGTACATTGTATCCACATCAGCCCCTCCACTTGGAGGACCTTATTTGTTGTACAAGTAGTGCTGCTTCTCCTTCATTATACTTCCGAGTGGCGAGTGACAGCGGTGGTGTCACCTGACATCATGAGGCATTGTCCCTAGCTAATCTGTCACCACAAGGACTGTAATGGAGTAGAAGAAGTGCTGTTTGCAACTCCTGCAGCATTTGATTTCCCATTGATTACAAATGAACTATAAACTCACATGTACAAGGGCTGTTTTAGAGATAATGTCGGGCCACTGGCCACTACTGTTAAATGTTCTGATAGCCCAGGTGGGTTATCAGGTTTCTTTTAAGGTTAAATGAACACAAAGCCATCAATTAGTATAAATTAAAGGGACGCATAAAATAATAAAACAATTATGAAAATAAATGAAAAAAAAAATAATAATGTGTACAAATGTTCTAAAACATAACTGATCACACCTTAATGTGATCAGAGCATTTACGTGTTATATGAATAGCCTCCCATAAAATCACAGGTTGTGGGAGATATGCATATAAAGTAATAAAAATATTAGGGTGATCAGTTATGTTTTATAACATTCATACATAATCATTATGCATTTTAACAGTTTCATTCCTCTTTAGAAGATGGAGGATTATTTTATTTTGAAAGACTTCAATTTCAACAATGTCAATTTTAATGTACTGCTACTATTTGGTGGTCTCTTTGCCAGAAAAGTATGATTAACTGTACATATGTAGTACCTATAAACTCCGTAGACATGTGGCTTTCATATGTACTGTTGTATCTATCTACTATCATAATTGGCAGTTTCTTATATCTGTCATGCCATTAACCACCTGGCAGCGCAGCCTCCAGAAACCACTCAGTAGACACAGGACAGCGAGAGAGACATGACACAGAGAGAGACAGAAAAGAGAAATAGGGCAGAGAGAGACACAAACAGAACAGAGAGAGAGACAGGAGAGAGAGAGAGAGAGAGACAGGAGAGAGAGAGGACAGAGAGAGACAGAAGAGATAAATAGGACAGAGAGAGACACAAACAGAACAGAGAGAGAGAGAGACAGGAGAGAGAGAGAGAGGACAGAGAGAGACAGGAGAGAGAAATAGAGATCGAAAGGGCGAGGGAGACAGAAACAGGACAGGGAGAGTGAGAGTGACAGGACAGCGGGAGACAGGAGGCAGTAACAGGACAGGGAGAGAGAGACAGGTCAGAGAGAGACACACAGGACAGAGAGAGGACAGAGAGATAGAGAGAGAGACAGGGCAGAGCGAGGACAGGGAGAGAGAGACACACACAGGACAGAGAGAGGACAGAGAGAGAGAGAGAGACAGGGCAGAGAGAGGAAAGAAAACACATGCCTTTATTCGTTTTTTTTTTGCTTTTCCTGTTAAGAAATGGGTATGGATCCAAAAAAATGAAATGTAGTTTTGTGATGTTGCCTATTTCTGCAATTTGTTACTAACAAAATCAATGTATTTCTGGTAAATATTTCATGCCAGTGTACTCTGGACATCCATGACATATATTACAAACATTGAATCATCTGATTAATTTTGGCAATGATATAAAGACACAATGTAATAGCTTTTTAAAGTTTTTTATATTTAAAAATGTCATGACACTTTATCCCCCCCACACACAAAAAAATGCCAACATAAAGCTGAACTTGTCCTGAAACAAATAAAGCTTACATATGTATACAGGGAGTGCAGAATTATTAGGCAAGTTGTATTTTTGAGGATTAATTTTATTATTGAACAACAACCATGTTCTCAATGAACCCAAAAAACTCATTAATATCGAAGCTGAATATTTTTGGAAGTAGTTTTTAGTTTGTTTTTAGTTTTAGATATTTTAGGGGGATATCTGTGTGTGCAGGTGACTATTACTGTGCATAATTATTAGGCAACTTAACAAAAAACAAATATATACCCATTTCAATTATTTATTTTTACCAGTGAAACCAATATAACATCTCAACATTCACAAATATACATTTCTGACATTCAAAAACAAAACAAAAACAAATCAGTGACCAATATAGCCACCTTTCTTTGCAAGGACACTCAAAAGCCTGCCATCCATGGATTCTGTCAGTGTTTTGATCTGTTCCATCAACATTGCGTGCAGCAGCAACCACAGCCTCCCAGACACTGTTCAGAGAGGTGTACTGTTTTCCCTCCTTGTAAATCTCACATTTGATGATGGACCACAGGTTCTCAATGGGGTTCAGATCAGGTGAACAAGGAGGCCATGTCATTAGATTTTCTTCTTTTATACCCTTTCTTGCCAGCCACGCTGTGGAGTACTTGGACGCGTGTGATGGAGCATTGTCCTGCATGAAAATCATGTTTTTCTTGAAGGATGCAGACTTCTTCCTGTACCACTGCTTGAAGAAGGTGTCTTCCAGGAACTGGCAGTAGGACTGGGAGTTGAGCTTGACTCCATCCTCAACCCGAAAAGGCCCCACAAGCTCATCTTTGATGATACCAGCCCAAACCAGTACTCCACCTCCACCTTGCTGGCGTCTGAGTCGGACTGGAGCTCTCTGCCCTTTACCAATCCAGCCACGGGCCCATCCATCTGGCCCATCAAGACTCACTCTCATTTCATCAGTCCATAAAACCTTAGAAAAATCAGTCTTGAGATATTTCTTGGCCCAGTCTTGACGTTTCAGCTTGTGTGTCTTGTTTAGTGTTGGTCGTCTTTCAGCCTTTCTTACCTTGGCCATGTCTCTGAGTATTGCACACCTTGTGCTTTTGGGCACTCCAGTGATGTTGCAGCTCTGAAATATGGCCAAACTGGTGGCAAGTGGCATCGTGGCAGCTGCACGCTTGACTTTTCTCAGTTTATGGGCAGTTATTTTGCGCCTTGGTTTTTCCACACGCTTCTTGCGACCCTGTTGACTATTTTGAATGAAACGCTTGATTGTTCGATGATCACGCTTCAGAAGCTTTGAAATTTTAAGAGTGCTGCATCCCTCTGCAAGATATCACACTATTTTTGACTTTGCTGAGCCTGTCAAGTCCTTCTTTTGACCCATTTTGCCAAAGGAAAGAAAGTTGCCTAATAATTATGCACACCTGATATAGGGTGTTGATGTCATTAGACCACACCCGTTCTAATTACAGAGATGCACATCACCTAATATGCTTAATTGGTAGTAGGCTTTCGAGCCTATACAGCTTGGAGTAAGACAACATGCATAAAGAGGATGATGTGGTCAAAATACTCATTTGCCTAATAATTCTGCACTCCCTGTATATAAAAATTACCATTGTAAAGAGATGCATAGCAAAAATGTTGAAATTCAGCCTGGCCTCTGGTGTCCTAAAACTTAACCTTTCGGCAGTCAAAGGGTTAAGCAATACACTAATATGCAACAAAATGGTATAAAAAGTAATATAAATCTAAAATATATATATGATCTAAAATAGAATGTGTCACAGTTACTCCAACCTTATTGGTTATGAATATTGTTGGGAAGGTTTTAATGGCTAACAATAACTAAAGTGCTAATATTTACATTTTAAAAATGTAAACTGTTTTCCCACTTGTTTTTAAAGCCTCTACCAGATGGTGCAGAGTATATCTAGTGGCTTCAACTACCCTTTAATACAACACAGAAATGTTTTAAAAAGTACAGATATGTATTAAGAAATTGCTGAGATATAAGGTTTCAACTGGCATTGTATCGGGAAAAAAATGGGTGAATAATAGAGAAATGTTAATACGAAGTTTCGATAAAATGTAAGTTTGGGGAATATTTCCATTTCTTACTCTGTCCCTAAGTCTTATGCGTATTTTTGGCATTTACCTCTGCACATCTCCTATTATTTATAAGGGAGACACAGGCCATGGAAATAGACTGGGAGAGAATTAAGCTACATTTCTAAATTATTCATACACTTTTCAACGCAATGTTAAAGGGCCACTGTCGTCCAAAAATGTATGTCATGCATTTAAAAGATCGTGTTTCACACCTTAAAATTGTGTGAGTATGATAAATAATTGATCTACAGTGTAGAACAACCCAATAAATATCAATAGTGTGGGCTTGTTTTCTCGACATGATAAAGGAGACAGATGAGTCTTATGGATGTCTTAACTGTTTTAACAAATTTCTTAACACATGTGCTTTTATTTCCATTGGTATGAATATAAAGCAGTCTCCATGAGCCCTTGTTTACACTTCCTCCTAATTCGCTGATCGGACAAAAACAGATTACCGTAAACACTTTTTTAAATAAATCTGTTGTTTTTACGTTAATTTTCTTACATTAATATTATTTTGAAAAAAATAACTTTTGTAATGTACAAAATATGCTCTTTGACATGTATTTTAGAAAGTTTTGGACTACAGTGGACCTTCATTTTAGCAGACTCTGCTAATGTATGGATGCTGCCAGGACATTCCTACTTCCTGCTTAAGACATGAAGGGGCAGTTACAGAACAGGGCAAGATAGGCTATCAAGTACATTTGCAGACTGCCTTGACTGAGCCTATGGGAAGGAGGGGAAGTGCCCTACTCTGAAATCTTATTTAATCCACCAAACAGTCAACAAATCCCCCTATCTCCTTACTCTTCTACAATTGAATAGATAATAAACATTATAACAAACACCCACTCAGTCATCAAGGCAACACGAAGTGTAGAAAACACAAACATGGTGTTGTTATTCAGGCACAAAGAGTGTCTACCAAAATAAAGATTATTTTCTGTACACATCTTACACAGCTAATAATGTTGCTAATTTGTTACAAAATTCACAAATATTTTTTTTCCCCACACTAAAGAGGAAGTGTTAATGGTATTTTGTGTCTGATTTACATGGATATTAATGGATGTATGCAGCCAATTCATCCATAAGGCCCACTGCTCCTCTATTTCTTGCACTACTGATCAATTATTTTTCATACATTTAATGCTTAAAATTTAATCTTTTAAATGAATGCTAGACATTTTTAGACTATAGAGGCCTTTAAACTGCCAGCCCAGGGATTGATGCAAGTCTCTGAGACTGTATATGGTGGAAAGAAAATGAATTAGAAATGAACACTTGGAACATGTCACAAATGTTAGTAGTTTTTGATCCTAGGCCCTGTCAACAATCCACAGATAATCATAGTTGTGGCCAAGTTATTGAACAACTGACCTGCAGTTACCCTGCACTTTACTCAGAATACTGCAAAAACTAAATGTAATGTGCCATATATACCATATTCAGTGGTGGATATAATGAATGGAGGGTCACAGTGCAAAATAATTTGGGATCCTGATATGATAGGGTTAACGTATGAGAGAAGATTCATGTGTTTCTTATGTGTTAAGTTCTGGACAGAAAACTGCTAAGAAGTTTCTCAGGAGGATTCCACAAAATGTTTACACTACAGGGGCACTTGGCTTGCAAAATGTTCTGGGGGAAAATTAGTATACATGTTCTTTGCCAACAAGAAGGCTTGGGTATGCACAAGATGTTTTTACATACTATTAAAGCAGATATTTTCCCGGTTTGTCTCAGAAGCCTCACCTACCAGTGGACGCACAGTGTAGGAATTTTCCCAGTGAGAATGAAGTCTCCTGAGAAGGGCTGAAAAAGTGGCATCCCAGCTTGTGTATAGAAGATGTAGCTTACATTGGGTATTTTACTGGTGATGTATTTTGTTTTATTTAACCTTATACTATCTATAATTCATCATTATAATATCTATTAATGTATTGCTTAGTTTGTATAATCTAATAATCATATGCATAACCTTACTGAGAAATTATTAATAAATCAATACATTTTGGTTCTGTTGCACTTATTAATTTGCTGCTCAAGTTGATTAAACAAAACCAGAGCAAACAGGGCCCTTTCTTGGAAAGGTGGTGTCTGTACGTGGTCAATATGTATGTTCGTGTGAAATTCCTCAGTTTACCCCTAGAATGACCCCTTCACCCTACTATAAAAATAATTTTCTGACCCTCACCCTACTATAAAAATAATTTTCTGACCCATGCAGCATAGGACCCCTGTAGTAGCTCTGCCACTTAACCCTTTGAGTGCTTCTGTTAAATTAAATTTTACATAAAAATGGGTGGTTCCAGAAGCTGTCAGGCTGTTGGTCTGTTGGCTTGTTAAAAGTAAATAAAGTGTACATTTATATTATAATTACATTGATGAGAAAAAAATATTTAAATAAACAAGGTTAAAACATTTATATTGTTACAAAATGGCCAAAGAGTATTTTTTAAGTGGTTTACTTAGCTATCTGTAAATGAAAAATGATGATAATAATTCAGAGCATTGTAATAGAACAATAGATTCCTAAGACTTCCTGGCACTTTGTATAGTTAAAAGTCCCGGTGAGAGAACATTTCACTTTAATGTATTTTTTCTAAACAACTGGTGTATTATTATAAATTCATGATATTATAAATGCATGGTAGCAAATTTAAGACTAGATTTTCTTTAAAGTACCAAACTAGTTAAAACATACTACTCTGAAGAGCTACACTTGAAAATAGGTTATATATATATATATATATGTATATATATATATATATATATATATATAAAATAAAAAAAAGAAATACTAATAAAACCACTAATGTATGCCTGTGTTTTCAACTGCACTAATGGCAAGCTCATTAGTTTAACAAGACACACCCTTACTAAAAAAAAGCAGGCATAATCAGGTGAGAAAACAAAAACTGAACCCCACAGTAAAGATTAATTGCATATAAAAGTTACAATATTTTGCACACTATCAACTTTAATTATTCAAAACAATAGATAATTCAATACATATAATGGATCCATTCTGCATAATTAAAGAATGTTAGAACAATTAGTATGTGCACAATTAATATTAGTAAGTAATATTCTTGAGTTTTATATGACCGAATCCTTTTACATAACATTTATAGCGATCACCAAACGGGTGAATAAACTGTGCAAGTGTCGGAATAAATTTGGCTTTGAATTCAAGCACATTACATGACCTGTTTACTGGTAACGGTGTAAGCCTGCCACGTATTTGTCTGCTTTAATTTGATGCCCAAATTGTTTTATACTCTCTGACACTTCGTTACGCCTTGTGAGACTTTCTTTGCAGAACAAAACAAAATTCCATTAACATTTGCATTTGGAATCTACATAATACTGAATGTTGCACAAGTCATTACCAAGACTATCATTACCTTCACAAATCTTTTCAGGTTAAATCAAATACGGCCTGTAGCTATTTTTATCAGAATTACATAAAATTATACAATTTTATGGCAAAAAAAAAAGTTTGGCCATTTAAAACTCAATCATGTTTTAATTTCTTTTAAATCTATTTACTAAGAACATAATTATGCAGAAAAAAAATATAACTAGTTTTTTAATTAGAAAACAAAAATATGATGCCTCTACTGGGTCCTGGTGGAATCCATGATGCAAAGTTGAGGTACACAAGCCCCTTCTCCACGACAAGGTAGTGATTCCGAAGGGGGTCCATGGCTTACACCACTGTTAATATTGTTAGTTTGTCTTTCTGTGTTGAAGCTCAGTGGCCCTTTAAGCTAAAGAGACCTGGGACGGGCCAAATATATTAAATAGTACCTCAATATCCAGCTGTTTAGCATAAAAAAAGCTGGCTATATGTTACACTAGTCCATTTTTTCTAAATAAATTATTTTTTAAAATATTCAACATTGTCTATGGCTCTTTATTATGCTCATGTCAAGCTTTGGCACACTAATAGGTATATTTAATATGTTAATTTGTTTCACAGTGTGCTTATTTGTTTCTGTGGTGACAAATTTAAGCAGTACTACTTAAGCACTGAGTCACAAACTAGCTTACTAAGCAACACATTAGGATATTTAAGCTGAATGGGCAATATTGTATATTTACTAGAATTATTTACATTGGAAACAGTGACCAGTACAAGCTAAATACAGTTTTAATGCTCTTTAAGAATAACCTGACTATGGGCCCCATGGTAATCCCCAGAAAATCAACTATGAGTGCCATAACTGCAGAGTAAACCCTACGTAGCTATGTAAATCCCCCTCCCCTAAAACACTGCAAGCAACCTGCTCCGGTCACTACTACCAGTGAACTTCATGACACAGCTGAAAAGCAAGACAATAAATTACAAGTTACTCCCTGACACTCTGATCTCAAAAACCTATGCTAATAAAAAATCTCCCCTCACTCACAAACAACAGCATTTCCCTAACTAAAAAAAACTGAAGAAATCCATTTGGCTACCAAAGACCACTTGTAAAGGCTTGAAAAGCCTTTGCTGTGTGATGTATTAGCACTTAAAGAGACAGAAAATCCCAACTCCTGCAAGAACTTCCTTGACGGGGTTGACTTTATTTTCCATGGGGTCTGTATAGACCCCATGGTTATGTAGATGGGGTGATCAGGCAGTGAGCTGGGGTAGGGGATGTCTTGGGGCACCTTCCAGTGGGGATTTAAATGGCAGTAATCCCCAGGGCATGACGTTAGGGCTCTCTATTGGCTCCTAGAGCTGATTCTCTTCCGTAAAGCATGAGTTTTCATTCGTAAAAAGGACACTCTCACAAGAAGACGGCTCACAGAACCAGTTTCATGCGGTTAGGCAGCAAGCAGACAGTGATGTACTTTGTATTAGATGATGAAGAAACATTACATTGATCTTCACATTAACAGAGCTCCATTTTTACTTTATATACCAGCAATGTATTATTATAAATGATTACATACAATTATTATAATTGAAAATCCTCTCATTACAGTGTTTTTCACAGCAAAATGGCAGCCTGCAGGTGAGCATATTGGAAGAAAATGCAATATCCAGGAGCTGAGAATTTGTGGCCCCCCTACATGCATGTGAGTGTAAATTTTATATAAAATTACATTGATATGGATCAAATTAATCAAACTTAGATAAAGCATTTCATATAAGCCAAAATGTGGTGCCTAAAGAGTCCATTTAACACACCAACAAATAAGACTTTGTTTTTGTCTACCAAGATCCCTGTTTCAACTGAAGCTGACTGTTTATTTGTATTCGGCTTTCAGTGATCTGTTTCAAAGGTCATACAAAGCATAGTGAATCTAGCCCACTTTGCAAACCATTGCAATTAAAGACCTGCCTTTTAACATGTGGAATATGGAATTATAGGAGCTATATCAGATTTACTAAGCATTTAAATGTGAGAAATATTTCATAAGCTAATTGTTTAATTTTACAAATACTCTGAGGAACTGCCCTCAGTGAGTTTGGTGGTAAGTAAAACATTTTTGTTTGAATTAATACAGCAATAGATGTATACTCAAGGGATACAATATTCCTGCCTTCATAAATGATAAAAAATGTAATCCTTTTATATACTTCATAATATATTTTTTGCATAAAACTGTAAGGTAAGTCAATTTAGTTCAAGGCGACAATGGGTAGCTATGAAAGCAAATGCATGCTCTATAGAGTGCTACATATTGTGCAAACCTGTCAGTAAAGCACAGCTAATTTAATTTATTAACACCTCCAAGGATATCTCACACTTTGTATTATGTAATATGCCAGGCTAGGAGACAACCAAACACTTGGCTCTTGGCGTGAGTGCCAATGTTGATTAAATGCTCCAAAGGTTGAAAATTACTGGCAGAGCTAAAATCAACAATCGGAAACCAACAATCTTTATTTTATCACATTATTGATCAGGTTGATTTTAATCAAGGTTATGCTCAAAGGTATTTGGCCCAATGTATGGCATATGAACCCATATGGCATATCAATAGTTTTAGGGCGATATCATGTACTGTATATGATGAAGAGGAGCATGCAGTGCCACTCCAGAGAAGAGTCGGGGGCTGACCGTTTGAATTCAGAAGTCTAATGCCTCTAATGCAGATTATCTAAATGTTACCTGGGATTATTGCATTGGAGAGGATAACAGATTAATTAAAGGTTTGTGAGACCACTCACTTCTCACTTGGAAAATGTAAGGGTCTTTGTCCAAATGAGTTTGATATTCTTAACACTAATGCAATTACCTGAACATATTTAGGGACATGGAGGTACAACAAAATGCCAACATTTTGTCCCCACATCCATATTAACAAAAACAAATATGTCTATGTATTGCAAAAGTCCTTTTTCAACTTTCCAATGTGATCCTTGTTTGGAACCACAAAGCATCATTAGTGCATTGCCATCAGTCACCACCAAATGAACCGAGGACAGTGTATTATTCTACTTGTTTTGAAATAAAATAAAGAGTTTCAATTTTTCTGTATAGCCTTAGGCAATTTAAGGAGCTTTAGTATTTGCTATGGGGTAACTATATGTGGAAACATACACATATAAAATATTCAACTGTCACAGAGCTTTAAGGTAAACTGTAAGATTGCATTTTGCATTACAAAATAATTGCTAAACCAATGAACTATTTGCTTGTCTATTTTTCAGAAGCATGCATTTATGTGTTAATTTATAATTTTATTTTACTGTAAAATGGAGTGCTGTAGGTTTTCAATGAGGAAACTAAATACAGCAGATGGTTATGTGCATGGTCTCCAAGACACCTCAAACTCATCCCTTCCTTGTGACACATTTTAGCTTCTGCAGCTCCTTAACTGTTCATCCAATCAACCACCAATCCCCACTCAAATCCATTCTATAACTTTTCAAAGGCTCATCCATCTAACCCTATGATCCTGACTTTCAAAGCTCAACCTCAAAACATGTTAACTCGTCTCCAAATACACTCCAACTTACCCACTCTACAAAGCTCCTGATTGGCACCTCATCACTCATCATTACCTTCTCCCATGATGGCCCACTGGAACTCTCAAGAACAGCTCCCACTCTGTGCAATCCCTACCTTTTTCATTAGACTCCACTTAGTCTTCAGTTATTTCAATCTTCTCTGAAACCCCACTTGTTCAGAGCCCACCACTTACCCCATTAACCCGTTACAAATTTCAAACTAGTTTATTTCTTCCATATACACATATCTCTATCAAACAGTCCCCTCGCTTCATGTCTCTGTAACCCCTATTACCTCTTAGATTGTAAGCTCTTATGAGAGCAGGTCCCGCATGTTCCGTCTTGTCTTATTTTTACTGTCTTTAATTGTGTGTCAAATTTCATCCATGTGTTTATTGTACTCCTAGCACTGAGGAATCTGATGATGCTCTACAAAAATATAATAATAAAAATAATAATGGGGAATGAAGGAATCTAAAGCGTATTGCTTACCAATGTTTAGATGACCAGTGACAGATGTTTAGTATAACATTATTATACTGTATATCATTTTATTTTCATATCTGTCATCTTTGTTGCTATGGATAAGAAGTGAAATATTGCCAGAACGTATTCACTAATTCTTTTCTTAAATATACATTGTGTACATTCTCAAAAAAGCACTATTGCAGGTTTTTTTTATTTTATTTCTAATCACTGTGTAAGGGGAACACATTGTGATTCCCATCACGAAAAGTGAAGACACTGTTAATTCAGATTTTACACAGATGTAAATTATTCTTCTATCTTCATAAAATGGTTAATTAGGAAAACTATTACAGATGGATAAATGCAGATGGTGATAAATATTCATACAAACATACCCCTTCTTATAATTATGGATCTGATAATTTACTAGAAGGGCAGCCATTAGTGTCCTTCTAACCATCTCCTGCAATTAAGGTATACTTTTAAAGCTATCTGTTGTAGCCTCATGGCACTCAGTTGAACTCTAGATCTTGAACTTGCTCATGATGAACTTAAGCTCTTTTTAATGGGATTTCCTACCACTTACTTAGGAAGAATACTTTGCTCAGAAATGTTGTCCCACGACTGTGCTCATTCTCTCATTATGTAAAAATAAGCAATAAAAGTTCCCTCTTTCAAATGATGGTAATCATGTTAGAGAACTTTTTGATATGGAGGCACTGGTGTGTTTAGGCCCATGAAGACCAGGTCACGGGGCAGTAGGCTTACTGTAGTTGCCTGTGTATGTCCATAATGTGTACAGATTTGCAGAAATGTCCACAACACAGGCTGAGATCCTGCTCCATGCTGATGATAGCCAGTAAGCTTGAAATAGCTGTACATGGATAGGATTCTTGGCTTGTGTAAAATCCAGCCTCGGCTTTGCATTAAAGCTGTGTAATACAGCAGGCATAATCTTTAAGCAAGCCATGTTTGAAAATGGCTAGGAATTGAAGAACGAGGCATTTGTGGGCACATTAGCATGTCCCAGCTCAGCTTCCCAGTATGCATTGTAATAACTAATAAAATAACTAATAAAATATTTTTTTTTCCGGAACTCTGAGCTGGAAGCAGGTTTTTTAACTTGCTTTAGACATTCAAATGTGAACACAGATGCACTATTTATTTACTATATATATATATATATATATATATATATATATATATATATATATATATATATATCTACACAGAGTTCAGTCACATTATTATGACCACTGCCTACTTTCAACAGCGTGTAGCCAGTGAAATGTGTCAAGAGCTGGCTTGGTGGGTATATAAGGTGACATGTAGGCATTCTACAAACATATCAACTATTGCTGTCATTGGCAAAATGTGCGATTTATCTGACTTTGAAAAAAGGAATGATCATTGGCTTTCGGGTTAAGAGTGGCAGTATTTCTGAAACAGTGCAGTTTGTGAACTGTTCACATGCAAACCCTGGGGCTACCAAATGTGTGTCTAAAACGAAAATATAGCGAACGCTGTTGTAAATGGGGCTCCGAAGCAAATGGCTAGTCACTGCACCCATGCTGATGAGGGTTCATCGTCAGAAATGGCTTCAATTTGCATGACACTACCTAAATTGGATCTCTTCTGATTGACAAAGGGTTGTCTTCTCTGATGAGTCACGCTTTTTGCCCATCAACTAGATTGTGTCAGTTGTAAAACCTCCAAGAACAAACACCAATTGTTGGAAGAACACAAGGCTGGTGGCGGTATCGTTATGGTCTGGGAAATGTTTTTTGGGGATTGTCCTGGTCATAACTCTGGAAGACACTCTCAATTGATTCGGTTAACTATCCATCCTTGCAGATCAAGTACACCTGTACATGTTGACTAACTTCCCTAGAGCAGATGGGATATTCCAACAGGACAGTGCAAAATGTCATATGGCCAGAATTGTCCAGGAGTGGTAGGAGGATCACGTCAAAGACTTACAAGTACTTCCCTGGCCTCTAAATAGCGCAGTCTTGGACCCCATTGAGCACCTGTGGAACATAACAATGTTTGCCATATGGATACTCCACTACACAGTCATCAGCAACTGTTGGATGCACTGCAGTCGGCATAGCTCCAGAAACCCTTGCCAACCTTTAATATCTTATTGACTCATTACTATGCCGTCTAGCTGCTGTCCGTCTTGCATGTGACATTTATTCGGGATATTGGTCATAATAATGTGACTCGACTGTGCATATGTGTGTGTATATATATATATATATATATATATATATATATATATATATATATATATATATATATATATAAAAACACACATAAATGATTTTACATATATTTCTATGTGGTAATCTTATGATTGAGCAATATGTAAGGTCTCCTTAGTATAGTGGGATCCTACACTGACAAACAGCCGAAAACAGTAAATTATTTTATTTGTTTTGAAATAAGATACAGTATACATTTTTTCCTGCAAAGCCTAAGGCAATTTAGGAAGACATGAGATTCCACATGGGACTATGATTTTAGTTAAATTATGTAGTTAATTATGTGTGCAAATATACGCATAGAATATATACAATTGTCACATAACCTCAAGGCATCCTGTAAGATTCTATTTTGTAATACAAATGTATTTCTACATCAGTTAACACACCTTCCTGTTTATTTTCAGAAATATAAATATATTTGCTAGTTTATCTGTTTTTATTTTAATGTAAAATGCAATGTTGTGGGTTTAAATCAGGGAAATTCAACTCAAATTCAACTCCAAGGAATTACATGTTTTGGGTAAACATTTTAAATTCTTATATGTGTTGTCATAACTAGATGGACAGCTGGACATGGTGCACGTAAAGTACATCACGGTTCTGGGTTAACATGTATGTGTTGTTATTGATGTATTGTGATCAACCATTTTGTCTAGCTGGGGTCATGTTGACTGGTTCTTGACCCCAAATTACATAAACTCCCCAGATGTCTTGACAACAAGAATTACAGTCCTGTCTCTTCCCCCTCCACGACCTGAGCAGAGCAGGTCACATAGTATAAACACAGGATCTAGCTACAGATCAAAGCATAATACATTACCAGACCCCTCTATCTGGTCTAAGTAAAAGTGAAGCAGCCCCCTAACAATTACCCCCCCAAGCCTGAGACAGCTGGTGTGAGTAAAGCCAGGAAAACAACAAGGAAAACATGGGTCTATGAAAGGAGGGATGGGTCTGAGACGAGTTAGCTGGTGGGTGGGGAAAGTGGGTAAAACGATACTGGATCTGAAATAATAAACTGAGTCTGCTTGAACTACACAAGGATATGGATGTTCTTTTTGTGTCCTAAACCAAGGGATGTAAGAGGGACAGATTAAACCTACAGCAATGGATCCTATCTGATACTTTGCTCCTACACACTGGGAGAACTCTGCTGACTTGGATTCCTGCCAGTCCTGGGTACTGTCATTGCTGCTTAAAGGGATTTGCAAAAGAACCCTTGGGCCTACAGTGGTAGAGTAGGATCATAACATGTTTCTTCCATTTTTATTTGAAATGGATAAGAAGAGAAACATACATAATATCATTCAGTAAACATTTTTTAATTTTCTTAAAAAGTACCACTGTGCCATCACAAATATAGAAGACGATTTAATCCAGTTATTACACACATTTTTCAAATGAGCCTGCTTTATTTATAAAATAATTTATTTAGAAATCTACAGATAGATAAAGCGCAGCTGGTAATACATATTCTTATAAACATATCCTTCTTTGAGCTTGTGGAGCTGAGAATTTATCAGAAGGGTGGACATTAGTGGTCTTTTTGCCATCTTGTACAAGGAAGGTCCTCGTTTTGTACAATCTGTGGTAGCCTCTTTGCATATAGCTGTAATTCTCAAGATGAGCAAATACCTTTTTTCATTGGATTAATTATATTACTGCAACTATGGCTGTTCTATTTTCATAAAATATAAGCTATATATTTTAATTAATGCTTTTGTCTAAAAAATATCAAAACTTCTACCTAAACTTTAATTATAGGGTTGTGTTATTATAAGGTTGTGTGCATGCTCAGAATAGGTTTGTATGCTGTTGTAAGGATTTTGTTTTACAAAGTTTTTTATGATCTTTATATAACAAAATGCATTAGTTTGTGAAGTTGTATGAAAAGTTCATTGCTGCTGCACATTAGCTCTCAAGATCGAAAAATCACACCATGGAGGCACAATGATGCTTTAAAATGAGTGGAGGTTCCAACGGGATATTAGCTAAATCATAATAATAAAGTACTTTATCAATTAAGTGTTATTAAAATGCACTTTCCTATAATAAACATAAAAAAAATATTTTAAGCTGTAAGCTGATCAAGCCACAAACTAAGATTCATATTTCTTCCACTGAGACATTGAATGCTTTGTCTTCAGTGCAGTCACCTGCACATTGAGCATGCTTAGTCACTTTTTTCCACTTCCTATTAAACAACTTCTTCCATACTGTACCAACCCTGAAAAAATCTCATACACCCTCTGTTAGACTTTAATTTACTCTTCACAGTTTAAAACTTGCTGAAAATTCCATGTTCTCTAAGGTCATCTAGTCAAAATCTCCAATAAGACACCATAACTGCCTAGTTATATATCTATATACCTGTATATACATATATATATATATATATATACATATATACATATCTCCTGACTAGTCGACCATCAAAAAGACCTTCACCTTTGTTTCTATCGTTTCTAATACCTTTAACATACAATTAAGTTGTATCCTCTCAGAATAATAATTAAAAAAAAATTGATAACGATAATATTAAAGATTTTTAAAGCTTACAGGTAATGATGAATTATAAGACAAATGGCACAAGATCTCTGTGTTTAAAAAAAAATAAAAAAATATTTATATATTGATACATATATATATATATATATATATATATATATATATATATATATATATATATTCAGTCAGGTCCATAAATATTGGGACATCGACACAATTCTAAACTAAAATGAAACGAACAAGATGTGCTTTAACTGCAGACTTTCAGATTTAATTTGAGGGTATTTACATCCAAATCAGGTTAACGGTGTAGGAAATAAAAACGGTTTGTAAATGTGCCTCCCACTTTTTAAGGGACCAAAAGTAATGGGACAATTGGCTGCTCAGCTGTTCCAACGAGCAGGTACAAGCACAGTGTTCATTTCAAGTGTGCTATTTGCATTTGTCGCTGTTAACTCTCAATATGAGATCCAAAGAGCTGTCACTATCAGTGAAGCAAGCCATCATTAGGCTGAAAAAAAACAAAACAAACCCATCAGAGAGATAGCAAAAATATTAGGTGTGGCAAAATCAACTGTTTGGAACATACTTAAAAAGAAAGAACGCACTGGTGAGCTCAGCAACACCAAAAGACCCAGAAGACCACGGAAAACAACTGTGGTGGATTACCAAAGAATTATTTCCCTGGTGAAGAAAACACCCTTCACAACAGTTGGCCAGATCAAGAACACTCTCCAGGAGGTAGGTGTATGTGTCAAAGTCAACAATCAAGAGAAGACTTCACCAGAGTAAATACAGAGGGTTCACCACAAGATGTAAACCATTGGTGAGCCTCAAAAACAGGAAGGCCAGATTAGAGTTTTCCAAACAACACCTAAAAAAACCTTCACAGTTCTGGAACAACATCCTATGGACAGACTAAGATCAACTTGTACCAAAGTGATGGGAAGAGAAGAGTATGGAGACGGAAAGGAACTGCTCATGATCCAAAGCATACCACCTCATCAGTGAAGCATGGTGGTGGTAGTGTCATGGCGTGGGCATGTATGGCTGCCAATGGAACTGGTTCTCTTGTATTTATTGATGATGTGACTGCTGACAAAAGCAGCAGGATGAATTCTGAAGTGTTTCGGGCAATATTATTTGCTCATATTCAGCCAAATGCTTCAGAACTCATTGGACGGCGCTTCACAGTGCAGATGGATAATGACCCGAAGCATACTGCAAAAGCAACCAAAGAGTTTTTTAAGGGAAAGAAGTGGAATGTTATGCAATGGCCAAGTCAATCACCTGATCTGAATCCGATTGAGCATGCATTTCACTTGCTGAAGACAAAACTGAAGGGAAAATGCCCCAAGAACAAGCAGGAACTGAAGACAGTTGCAATAGAGGTCTGGCAGAGCATCACCAGGGATGAAACCCAGCGTCTGGTGATGTCTGTGCGTTCCAGACTTCAGGCTGTAATTGACTGCAAAGGATTTGCAACCAAGTATTAAAAAGTGAAAGTTTGTTATATGACTGTTAATCTGTCCCATTACTTTTGGTCCCTTAAAAAGTGTGAGGCACATAAACAAACTGTTGTAATTCCTACACCGTTCACCTGATTTGGATGTAAATACCCTCAAATTAAAGCTGAAAGTCTGCAGTTAAAGCACATCTTGTTAGTTTCATTTCAAATCCATTGTGGTGGTGTATAGAGCCAAAAAGTTTAGAATTGTGTCGATGTCCCAATATTTATGGACCTGACTGTATATATATATATATATATATATATATATATATATATATATATATATATATATATATGTATATTATTCTGCAGCAGGTTCACATTGATAGTATTTTAGCTATATAGCTTTGTACATAGTATTCTTAGTAATGTGGAAAGATATATCATTGGTAGAATGTTTGTCTTCTATGTCATAGGTGCATAATTTTAAATACTGTTTTTAATAAATAATCAAACACATATGAAGAACAATTATAAATTGTAAGGAATGGGAGTAACAAATGATAGGCTCTGTTCTGCATTAAAAGCTACAATCACTCTTACCCCTAATATACATATTCAGAATTTCACTCTTGCCCCGCTTGCAAAGTATTGCATACTATCACTTCTCCGCCACATATCTGGTACAGGAGAAGTGATGTTCTGCAACAATCTATTTTTTTTAATTACAAATCATAGCACAGAGGTTGCGCAATTTAGAAACAGAAGAAGTTTTATGTTATTCACTCAAATGTAAAATCTAGGGACTTAAATTATGTGGCATCATTTATTTAATGTAAAATGGTTGTACTTTTTTTTTAGCAATAACTGTCAGCATGATTTCATTACATGATTCGAAATGCATGCTCACTAGCTATTATGCTCTTAATTAACTTGTCATTTTAAGAATCAGTCAGCAGAACAATGAGAATTGAAATTAGAACATATCTGGACAAACTTTAAGTACATGCTATTTAAGGGGGAAGTTACCTCACTACTACAACTCTGCTGCAAGTGGCAGAGCAACTTATCTATAATATAAAAATGTTGGTTTTGTTTGTCAATTTTATTGTATTATGGAAACAATATTTACAATGTTTTTGTTTATTTACCTAATTGATTCCTCCCCCCAGGTCCTACCTAATCCTTTGCAAAAAGGTTTAGGCGATGCAGTTGGCCACTACATCACACTGTGCAGTGTTTCTTTGGTGCTATGAGGGAAATCTGACTGCCTCTTCCTTATTGGCGGAGAGAGAAATTGGATGCTTTGGATGCCTACTAGGAACAGGAAGTGTGTGTGTGTGTCTGTGTGTTACATAAGTTATGTTTCTGTGTTTGAACAGGAGAAAAAGAAGTTGGGGAATAAATAGAAAAAAAAAACAATCTTTATACAGATACATTGATTTGTTTTCTCACTGTATTTTTGTAACTGATAATCATGAGTCAGTCCAGTGATAACCTCGCTCAGTGTACATCCTGCCAAATGTATGCACTACTGGAACAGATGACCCAGGGTCCATACCTCTGTGACAGGTGTGAGCATGTTGCCTCTCTGGAAGCTCAAATTAAAGATCTGGATCTGGAGCTAGTGAGGATGTCCAGGGAGGTAGCTGGGTTACAGTTAGAAGGGGAATAGGGAGGAACAGGAGGAGGCAGGCCTGTTCTGAGTTGGCAAACACCAACAGATTTGCCAGATTGAGTGAAACTGTTGGGGATGTCCATTCAGGAATGGCAATGCCAGATAGAGCTGTTCCCTCTAACAGCCGGGAGAACAGTTCTACTGGAGGAGAGGGAGGGCAGAATATCAGAGCAACAGATATGTTTTGGTTGGAGTCTAATTTGTCACCCAGATCCCAGCAAATGAACAGTTAGTGAAGATGGAGCGTCCTAAAGAATGATTTTAGAGAACTAAGGAATAAGCTTAAAGCAAGGACCTCCAAGGTAGTATTTTCTGAGATACTACCAGTGCCACGTGCTAGCCCAGGGAGGCAGAAGGAGCTTAGGGAGGTTAATGCATGGCTAAAAAAGTGGTGCAGTGCAGAGGGTTTGGGTTTTTAGACCACTGGGCTGACTTCTCACTTGGGTACAATCTCTATAGCAGGGATGGATTGCACCTTAATGATGAGGGAGCTTTTGTGCTAGGGGATAGGATGGGGGAGTTTTTAAACTTGTAGGTGGGGGGGGGGGGGACTATATAGAAGTATTGTGGTAAAAAGGGTAGAGAGGGAAAGGGATGAATTATTTACCCATGGGGGAGGAGAAGGGGGGGTTACAATAGACAGTAGGGAGGTATTAATAGGGGCCTCAAATACAGTGGCAAGCACTTCACAACGGCAGAGCCATAGCAACATAAAGTGTATGCTTGCTAACGCAAGAAGTTTGCCTGGAAAAATGGACGAGCTAGAAATATTAGCAGTACAAGAAAAATGGGGCTTAATAGGCATTACTGAAACATGGTGGGATGAATCTCATGACTGGACTGTTAATCTGGATGGTTATAACCTATTTAGGATAGAAAGATAGGGGAAATGGTAAAAGAGGAGGAGGGATCTGTCTGTATGTTAAGCCTGAATTTAAACCTATAGTCAGAGAAGATATTTATACTGGCACTAGCGGCATCATTGAATCTTTGTGGTTTGAGCTAAATAGTGGAGGAGCTAATTCTAAATGCATATTGGTGGGAGTATGCTATAAACCCCCAAATATAGCTGAAATTGAGGAAATACAATTATTGTTACAGATTGGAAATGCAGCTAAGCATGGGCAAGTTCTAATAATGGGAGGCTTTAATTACCCTGAAGTAAACTGGATAAATGAGACCAGCAGCTCAGCCAAGGGAAGCAGGTTCTTGAGTACACTGGGGGATCATTATCTGGCCCAGGTAATACAAGAACCTACTAGAAATGGGGCCATCTTGGATTTAGTCATCACAAGTAATATTGATAAAATATCAAATGTTAAAATAGGGGAACCCTTGGGGAACAGTGATCACAACACAGTATCATTTGAGATTGAATACAAAAAACAGTTATAAGGGGCCAACAAAAACTCTACATTTTGAAAGGGCTAACTTTAATGGGCTACGGGCAGCAATACTACATATAGACTGAGACAAAGTACTTACAGGGAAAAATACTGAAAATAAATGGACAACATTCCAATCCTTACTAAATAAACATACTCATTGGCATGTACCATGTGGAAATAAAATGAATAGGAGTAAATCAGATCCCATGTGGCTTAACAAAGACTTAAAGATCATGATGAGGAAAAAGAAACATGCATTTAAATTATACAAGAAGGAGGGAAGAGAGGCAGCTTTATGTGACTATAAGGAAATCAACAACGCTTGCAAAAGGGCTATTAGACTGGCTAAAATAGAAAATGAGAAGTCAGTTGCAATGGAATGTAAGACTAACCCTAAAATATTTTTTAAATATATTAATGGGAAGAAGGCCAGGAAGGAAGCGATAGGAACATTACAATGTGACACAGGCCATCAGATAATTAGTGACCAGGAAAAGGCAGATGAGCTAAATAGGTTCTTTTCGTCTGTATACACAAGGGAGGTACCAGTGGTTGGGACACCGCAACATAATGGGGCTACACTACCATCACTAAATAATTGGTTAACGCAGGAAGAAATCCAAAAGAGATTGGAGAAAATAAATGTTAATAAAGCCCCAGGTCCTGATGGAATACATCCAAGGGTACTGAGGGAGCTGGGTTCTGTAATAGCCAAACCATTATATCTAATCTCTACCGGATCACTGGAGAAAAGCAGAGGTAATACCTATATTTAAGAAGGGATCTAGAGCAAATCCGGGGAATTATAGACCAGTGAGCCTCACATTTGTAGTTGGGAAGCTTTTAGAAGGGTTAATAAGGGACAGAATACAAGAATATGTCTATTTGAACAAGATCATAGGTAGCAGTCAACACGGATTTATGAAGGATAGGTCGTGTCAGACCAATCTAATTAGTTTTTATGAGGAGGTTAGTAGGAATTTGGATCAGGGCAACTCAGTGGATGTAGTGTTTTTAGATTTTTCAAAGGCATTTGATACAGTGCCACATGGAAGACTAGTGAGCAAACTAAGGTATACAGGAATTGAAGTAAATATCTGCTCATGGATCGAGAGCTGGCTAAAAGACAGGAAGAAAAGAGTTGTTGTGAATGGAAATTGGTCTAATGTGATAAGTGGGGTTCCTCGAGGTTCAGTATTAGGCCCATCTCCTTTTTAACATATGTATTAATGACATAGAAGTAGGACTCGAAAGTAGTGTCTCCATTTTTGCTGATGACACTAAGTTGTGCAAGGTAATAAAATCAGATAATGATGTTCTTTCCGTACAAAGGGATTTGCATAAATTAGAGAAATGGGCGGCTAAATGGCAGATGAGATTTAATACAAATAAATGCAAGGTTATGCATTTGGGAAGGAAAAATAGCCATGCAATCTACAATCTTAATGGATCAAATCTAGGGGTATCAGATATTGAAAGGGATTTGGGAGTACTAGTGGACAACCACCTAGGTAACAGCGCTCAAAGCCAAGCAGCAGATGCAAAGGCAAGTAAAATATTAGCATGTATTAGGAAGGGTAGAGAAGCAAGGGAAGCATATATAATTCTGCCACTATAGAAATCCCTAGTACGCCCTCATTTGGTATATGGAGTACAATTTTGGGCACCACTTCATAAAAAAGACGGATGAAAAAAGTACAGAGAAGGGCTACAAAACTAATAAGGGGAATGGAGGGGCTAAGTTATGAAGAAAGACTAACCAAATTAAACTTATTTTCGCTAGAAAAAAGACGTCTACGAGGGGATAAGATTACCTTATTTAAATACATCCAGGGTCAATATAAGGCTTTGTCAAGTGAACTTTTTGTAGCAAGAGATTTTCAACTGACAAGAGGACACCCTTTGAGGTTAGAGGAAAAAAGATTTCACCTTAAACAAAGAAAAGGGTTCTTCACAGTTAGGGTGGTTAAACTGTGGAATTCTCTACCAAAGGAGGTGGTAACAGCGAATTCGATAGACATCTTCAAAAAGGGGCTAGATATATTTTTGAATAAAGAGGGCATTCAAGGCTATCCTAGATAACTAGCGAAGGAATATTGATCCAGGGAGAAATTTGATTGCCGGTTTCTGGGGTCAGGAAGGAATTTTGCTTTTTTCCCCCTTATGAGACAATTGGCAAAGTTTCAATGTTTTTTTTTTCTGTTTGCCTTCCTCTGGATCAATTAACAATTAATAATAAATAGTCCACATTAAAAAGATCAATAGAGATCTAAAAAGGTTGAACTTGATGGACTAATTCTTTAATAATCCTCCAATACTATACTATTAATAATTATTTAATCAACAAATTAATTAATAACTAATCCGCATATTGCAGATCAGAGGAGATCTTAACAGGTTGAACTTGATGGACTGAAAGCCTTTTTTCAACCTTAATTACTATGTAACTATGTAACCCTCTTGTATCACACCTAAACCATTAGATTGTAAGTTTGTGAGTTTTCAATTATGTGGAGGTGCTTTGGAAACAAGCACTATATACATTTGATTTTAAGCTCAAAAACAAGCCCGTCCATTCTTTATAAGGTGTTAATTTTGTTTTTGCTGTGTACTTAACCCCTGTATAGTGCTACGGAATATGGTGGCGCATTACAAATAAAGATAATAATAATAATGATAATAATAATAATAATAATAATAATAATAATAATAATAATAAAATAGAAATTGCAGCAGAGACAGGTAAGGGGTGTGCATGGTCTGAATAGAGATGACTCAGTGTATAAGAATCTGCATATTATTGCTTGTGACTTGTATAGCTCTGTACATGCTTTATACAGAAGACTCTGTGTATAAGGATGTGCATATTACTGCTTTTGACTTGTATAGCTATGTGCATGGTCTGGATAGAGAGTTCTCTGTGCATAAGGATCTTTATATTACTGCTTGTGACTTGTATCACTCTCTGCATGCTTTTTATAGAGGACTCTGCGTATATAGAGGACTCTGCGTATAAGGATGTGCATATTACTGCTTGTGATTTGTATAGGTATGTGCATGCTTTATATAGAAGACTCTATGCATAAGGATGTGCGTATTACTGCTTGTGACTTATATAGCTGTGTGCATGGTCTGGAGAGGGGTCTCTGTGCATAAGGATCTGCATATTATTGCTTATGACTTGCATAGCTCTGCGCATGCTTTATATAGAGGACTCTGCGTATAAGAATCTGCATATTACTATTTGTGACTTGTATAGCTCTGTGAATGCTTTATATAGAGGACTCTGCGTATAAGGATCTGTATATTACTGCGTGTTAATTGTATAGCTCTGTGCATGCTTTATATAGAGGACTCTGTGTATAAGGATCAGCATATTACTGCCTGTGGCTGTTTTTTTCTGAATATGACATGTTACGAATATTACTTGAATATATACAATACATATTTATGATAACATTATATCACCAATGTAGTACCCTGAACTACTGTAATAAATAACTAAACTATAACAAAAACAAATCATAAAATATAAAATATATAAAATAGTGACAGTATGTTAGGAAGCGGAGAACGTTCTCATCACTATGTTCTTCCAATTCCATCAAACTGCATCATTATTCTCTGTGTTGTTTCAGTTACTGAATTCCAATACCATATAAATAGTTTGGAAATTACACTGTATCCTTCATGTTATGAACTATACTTATGTCTTCCTATATTTGTAGTTGGTATTTTGCTTTGTTTTGAAAAACCTTATAAACCATAATAAAAAAAAAGACATAAAGAGCTTTATTCATTAAACAGTTCTCAATGTGTGACTTTTTATAGACTTATATGTTACACACATCCCTGCAATATGAATGGTTGAAATAATTAAGGAGGCTGGACACCACTTCCTCTGACCTCTGAATCAGGCAGTAGGAAGACAGAAAAAAAAATCTAAACAGATAAATCCACTACAATTAAAATCACATATTTCAGAAATTCAAACAGTATTTCAACATGTTTTTACTGAATGCATTAGACCATGAGGGAGGATGGAGAGAAATAATATGAGAGACAATCAGCCCAATTAAATTTAGTTTTAAAACGTAGCTCGTAACATAGCTCTTAAGACTTACTGCTGTTAGATTAGCCCCGTAAAGCAGGCCGCTGCCGCTGCCGATCTGCGGGCTTGCTGCGAATAAAGCCTACAGGTTGAGCAACGTTGAACTTTGCGGCCGTAAAACCTTTGACCTGTCAAGCCCATAACCACTACGTTTCCATTGCAACAAAGTCACTAGCCAGCAAGCCAGTAACTCGCAAATGTAAACCAAAGCCCACAGAGTGTTGGAGAGGACTTGCAAGGGGGCTAAAGTCCAATACGTAGCACTTGAAATGCAAATAAAAAAACACTACTGTACATTTATTATGATGTTAGGTCTTAGAATTAATAGCACAACATTCTGAAGCCCGCAAAATGGCACAGGAAAATACTTTATTTCAGGTATCATTTATGTGTTATATCAATCCCGGCAATCAATGTGTTAATACATACACTGTAACTCGCATGTGATAGAATATCATATTTATGGCTTGAGGCACCATAATGTCTAAAGAGAGGTTGGCTAAATACATTGTATGGCAGGAACATGAAAGACACACACTACCCTGTATAATACATACACAAGCCCTGCCCTGTGCAAAGAACATCAAATAGTAACCCCAACATTAATTATTGTGGCCTACATTACATTACTTGCTTTGTGTGCCAACAACCGGGCATCTCAAACAAGACTGTCCCTATGTCTGCACAGGACATTCCGGGGATACCCTTGCCCTGTCCTGTTTATAACCAAGTGGGTAGCTGACCCCACAGCAATGCAGGACCAGTTACATAGTTGCATAGTAATTGAGGTTGAAAAAAAGACTTTCAGTTCATTAAGTTCAACCTTTTAAGATCTCCTTTGATCTGCAATATGTGGATTAGTTGTTAATTAATTGAATCCAGAGGAAGGCAAACAGAAAGAAAAAAAAAGTGAAACTTAGCCAATCGTCTCAAAGGGAAGGGAAAAAATCCTTCCTGGCCTCAGATTCTGCATCAGATTCCTCCCTGGATCAAAACTCCCTCTCTAATTATCCAGGATAACCCTGAATGCTCTTTTTGATTAGAAATATATCCAGTCCCCTTTAAAATGTATCTATCAAATTTTCTGGCACCACCTCCTTTGCTAGAGAATTCCACAGATTAACCACCCTTACTGTAAAGAACCCTTTTCTTTCTTGGTGGTGGAATCTTTTTACTTCTAACCTCAAAGGATGTCCTTGTGTCATTTGGAAATCTCTTGGCACAAAAAGCTCACTTGACGAATCTTTATACTAACCATGGATGTATTTATATAGTGTAATCATATCTCCTCTGATACACCTTTTTTCTAGAGAAAATAAGCTTAATTTGCTTAGGTTTCCTTCATAACTTAGTCCCTCCATTCCCCTTATAGGTTTTGTAGCCCTTCCCTGTACCTTTTCCAGCTTTAAAATGTAATTTTTATGAAGTGGTGCCCAAAATTGTACTCCATAATGAGGGCATACTTGGGATTTGTATAGTGGCAGAATTATATTTGCTTCCCTTGCTTCTATACCTTTCTTAATACATGCTAATATGTTATGTGCCTTTGAAGCTGCTGCTTTGCTTTGAGCACTATTATGTAGATGGTTGTCCACAAGTGATCCCAAATACAATTTCAATATCTGATAGCCCTATATTTGCTCCATTAAGATTTAAATTGCATGGCTATATATCCTTGCATAACTTTACATGTATTTGTATTACATTTCATCTGCCATTTAGATGACCATTCTTCTATTTTATTTAAAGCCCTTTTGAGGGAAAGAACATCATTATCTGTTTTAATTACCTTGCACAACTTAGTGTCATCAGCAAAAATGGAGACATTACTTTCCAATCCTACTTCTAAGTCATTAATAAACATGTTAAAAAGGAGAGGACCTAAGACTGAACCCTGAGGAACCCCACTTATCACATTAGACCAATTGGAGTATGTTCCATTCAAAACAACCCTTTGCTTCCTGTCTTTTAGCCAGCGCTCGATCCATGAGCAGATATTTACTGCAATTCCTGTATCCCTTAGTTTGCTATGTGGCACTGTATCAAATGCCTTTGAAAAATCTAAAAAGACTACATCCACTGAGTTGCCCTGATCCAAGTTCCTACTAACCTCCTCATAAAAACTAATTAGATTGGTCTGACACGACCTATCTTTCATAAATCCGTGTTGACTGCTACCTATGATCTTGTTCAAATAGACATATTCTTGTATTCTGTCCCTTATTAACCCTTCTAAAAGCTTCCCAACTACAGATGTGAGGCTCACTGGTCTATAATGCCCCGGATTCGCTCTTGCTCCCTTCTTAAATATAGGTATCACCTCTGCTTTTCGACAGTCAATTGGTAGCAACCCTGTGGTGAGTAAATCTTAAAAAATTAAACATAATGGTTTGGCTATTACAGAACCCAGCTCCCTCAGTACCCTTGGATGATGCCTTGGTAGTCACTTTTACCCAGGTTTGGTTCCCAAGTGAAATTTTTTCCAGTTTATTCAATCAAGTTCAACCTTACTCTCTTCTGACCTTTGCGTTTCATAACTTGTGAATTGATCCAGAGGAATGCAAACAAACATTGTAACATCTAATAAAAAAAATTGATACTGATAGTAATTAGTAAAAGTACATGTTAATTATACCACATAATTGTAAATACCTTTGCCACAAAAAGTTGATTTGAAATAAATTAGAACATAGTCTTGACATTAGTAAAGGGGCAAAAAGGGAAGTATGTATGTGAAAGTATAGTTAATTAGGAATGTTTATGTTAGGAAAGAATTGGCTTATGTAGGCAATTATCAAAACCGGAGAAATAGAAGGTTACATACTTTTGGAGTAAAACAAAAACAACAGGTACCACAAATTTTACAGTTTAAACATATGAGTTATATTTTTAATAGTATCCCAGTTGGGGAATTTTTATGAGTTTTATAGAAAATGTTCTCAGGGAGATAAAGAATTAATTCAGACAATTCTAGAAAAGGTGTTAGACATGAGATTTTCTTGCGTATAAAGAGTTAGTCACACCAAAGAAGTGTAATTATTTATAGTGAAAAGAAGAAAAGGCTAAAAAATGTAATTAAGAAATAAAGGAGAATTACGATTATCAGAATGTATGTATCTATCTGATGCCTTTTTAGTTTTCTTTGTGTTATATAGGGGTGTTAAGAAATGTGGTAATACAATGCCTGTAGGTTTTCAGCATCATGTGACGTGACAGTAATGTCCCCTTAACACTGGTTACTATTACTTTCCTAGTTTCCCTCAACCTATATTCTAGTTACTTCCCATAATTATATGAGGTTGGTTGTAAATATAGACTTGCCCTAAAGTGCAAAGGGTTGATCGGTGGTAAATCTAACAGCAAGGCTTAGGCCTAAGTGTGACAATCCGAGGGTAGGGGCTATACAAGTTCAGAGCCACCTGCTATAGACTACAGGTTATCTACCCACAAGGACCGTTGGGTTCTTTGAAATCTGGGCACAGCAGCCTGATATCTGGCTTCTGTATCAGTCAGAGTCTCTCCTTTAAGAATCAGTGCTTCCAGGAGTCCCAGTAACCTTCCTGTGGTAGTGATCAGGACAGGTTACTTAGAGGGTAGAGATAGGTTCAGTATCGCAGCCACCAGGAACAAAATAAGAGAACATGCAATTTCTATATGCCTCAGAGGGAACTGATTTATTTTTGAAATGACAGCAATATTTATAGCAGTTAGATACAGAGGAGGTGTATACAATGTAACAATGAGAGGGTGTGGCAGACAATCACAAGAGATAAACTCCACATGGAGTAGTTTCCGGAGAGTAATAGGCATAACCTCCAATACACATCCTGCCGTCTCTAACACATATCACGTGATTAACTTTATCTGGCAAACAATAGAACAAAGTAGATTTACAAAGACAATAGAGGTGTTTATGCAGATAATCCATTGCTGGAACCAAGCAGTCTGTGCTTTTATGGTGGCTCAATGGCCCAACACCTAGGCAAAGAAAAGGGGTCCATGACACAATGGCATAACAATTTCAAGGGTAGCATGGTGACCCGAGCTGTAAGTCTATATGTATTATTTATTATTATTATTATCTTTATTTATATTGTGCCAACATATTCCGTAGCGCTGTACAGGGGTTTAGTCCATGGCAAAAATCAACCTTAACACTGTATAAAGAATGGAGGGCCCTGTTTTTGAGCTTAGAATCAAATGTACATAGTGCTCATTTCCAAGGCACGGACATAATATTAAAAACTTGCAAACTTACAATCTAATATGTACAGATATATCAGTATGTAAGCTTTATATTTTCTTCTCTGATTGGCTATTTCAACAGCCAGAAATAGCAACGTATTAGTATACGTTAATCCCTACCGTAATATACTCTATGGTAGGAGTTAAGGTGTCATGGGGGTACATGCTAGGTGGCTAGTATTAGATGCCATGGGGTTCCACAAAGACCCCTAGGGTTTTAGTGGTATTTATTAGACATATATGTTTTATTTGGTCCTATAGGGGATATATACTATGGAGATACATTGGCATTAGTAAGGGAGTTAATGAGGGGCTAATGCCCTCACCCAAAGCACAAGGGCATAGGGGGAATAGCAGGCCTGATGGTCCCACCCAGGTGTTGGGGTACACACATACACTTCGGCTCATTTGATATGACAGATTAATGGGTCATAGGCCGAGGGGTCATTAACCCCACTGAATTAATTTTTACTTCTATTTAACCCCTTCCCTTGCTGTGATCGTGGCAAGAAAGGGTATAGCTTTAATTTTAGTGAAGGGTGTTAATTATCATGTAACAGTTCTCAGTAGGGGTTTAGCTGGTTTGACGGGTGGTTTATTTTACACACATAGCCCTATTAAATTCCAAGCCCGTAAGTGCAAAGTGCAAACGGCTGCTGTCTTGAAATTTGGCCGAGTTACAGAGCTACTAAATTCAAGTAAGGCGCGAGTTATGGGCTTGAGACTCAAGCACCATTTGTCAAACATTGGATGCGCGGCCATGAACATGATCAATTAGTGAAACCTATAGTTACGGGTTGCGATGGAGCCAATGACAACAGAGATCGTCATCATTACGTCACTGAAAAATGGAGGTTGGATTTCAAAGTCTTACGGGCTTCAATTACGAGTTTCGCTTGGACCCACATTCCAGAAATAATGCAATATTGATAAAACTATAAATATGATATTCTAGTCCATGCGAGTTACATTATATGTATTAACACCTTGATTGCCGGGATCGTTATAACATGGAAATTAAAGTGAAAATAAAGTATTTTATATTACAGATTTGAGAGCCTGAGAATATTGTGCTTTAATTCTAATACCTATCATCACTTTCCATTTTATTAGAAATAATGTAGTGTGTGTATATTTGCATTTACAGTGATACGTATAGGGCTTCTACCCACTAGCAGGTCCTGTTTGGTACCCATAGGCTTTTTGGCTCCATTCACAGGTTATGGGCTTGAATGCCAGTGAATTTGTTGCAATTTTATAGCGAAATTGGAACAGAGCAGTTACGGGCTTGACAGAACAAAGGATTTGCGGGCGTGAAGTTCCACGTTCCACGTTTCGTAGGCTTTTTTTGCTCATAACCCGCAGATCGGCAGAGGCTTGCTTTATGATGCCAATTTATGGTACGGTTTTACACGTTAGGGGAATTTAATAGCGCTGATAATGTTTAGGCTCACGGAGAGTGCTGTAGGGCTTTCTGAGAACTTACAGCATTTGGCCAGATTTCTTAAAAGAGCCATGTAATTGCACATCAAGTAGAAAAAACAGGTATATCACAAAAGTATCACATGTAGCAATTTCTTTCTAGGGTTTAAAAGTAAGGGATTGTTACGGACAGCATGTAATAGCTACGTTAGTGCTTATTCACAAGATCTCCTATAAGAGGCATGTAATCGAGCCCTGAGTCTGTAGAGGTCCTAATTGGTTGAGTTCAGATTAAATATATTCTTCAAACAATTTTCAAAGAAAAAAACATATTATTTAGGCCATGTTAATTTAATTGCAAAACAAACATTTCCGTATTAGAATATTTTTGCTTTCTTTTTTGTTCAATTTACATATAAAAATACAGTACAGTCCAGAAACTCAAATGTAAATGTTTAATCTATAATTTTAAGTTATGTTGGAGAATTAGATCAAACTAACTTAATCATTTTAGTTGTGCTCTAAAATACTTCAAGGGCAATGTGTTCAGATAATAGAGTGAGTCATTTCAGTATCCACACAATAAGAAACAAAAACAGTATCTCATTCTCTTTAATGTTCCCTAAAGCACTGATAAATAAATAATTATCTCCTGCATTCTTTTGATAACTAACAAAATGACCAAGGGTGTTCTTCAAACCTGCATGAAAACACAGTTGGGTAAAGCAAGTTTTGTAAATTATACAGGGCCTACTGCAGACAATAAAACGATACCAACTGGCTTTATCCACTACATGCCTATACATCTTAATAGATCTTAAAATAGATCTAAAGAATGCATGGAAACATTGTTGCAATGACTTTTGGTAAAAACAGTAGTTTTGGCCTCTTTGTATATGTTCTCTTCTGGATTTCTGCACAGCCTAACATTAAATACTATAAGAAAAAAAACACTGTTGTCCTATCTTGAAAGATATTAAAAGATAATAAATATTACAAATGTACTTTTTTGTTATTTTTTTATTTTTGCTTTTCAATAACATTCATTAAAATTAAACTAGATCCAACGCCATACATCAGCAGCATTAACAAGGACTAATTCATAATATCAGAGAGGATAAGAGAAGTAAGTTCAAAAGAGAAAAAAAAAGAAGAAAAGAATAAACATCGATTTTTAAAGCATTACAAATTTTTCCTTGAATACAAATCCAAAAGATGCCATTTAGTAGGTATACATTTTTTCATAGATCCGGATTGGGCCCAATCATTCTCTAATTCTCTATTCCTTGCTATGACTGATAGGGGCAGCTACACAGGACTTCTGTGGAGGGAGAGGGAGACCACTAGACACCAGGCACAAGGTATCTACCTCCCCTACAATGGGGAGGCAGGTACTATGGTAAATATAAATGATCTTGCTATATATATATAAATATATATATATATATATATATATATATATATATATATATATATATAAATATATATATATATATATATTTGTGTAGATTATATATGTACTCTAATTATATATACAGCGCTGATTTTGAATGTTTGTCCACTGACAAAGAAATAATCAGTCTATAATTTTAATGGTAGATGTATTTTAACAAAATAAAAAAAAATAAAAAAAAGGTTATAAATTGATTTGCAGGTCAATGAGGGAAATAAGTATTTGACCTCTTCAACTTAGTACTTGGTGAAAAAACCCTTGTTGGCAATCACTGAGGTCAGATGTTGTTTGTAGTTGGCCACCCATCTCAGGAGGGATTAAGTCCCACTCCTCTCTGTAGATCCTCTCCAAGTCATTATCATTTTGAGGCTGATGTTTGTCAACTCGAACCTTCAGCTCCCTCCACAGATTTTCTATGGAGACTGGCTAGGCCACTCCAGGACCTTAATGTGCTTCTTATTGAGCCACTCCTTTGTTGCCTTGGCTGCAGTAGCATAGGAAGAGGAGTGCGCAGGGGGCCTGGCGCCCAGGGTGTCACGTCTTTGGGGGTGTCAAAAATGCCACCACCTACCTTCCACCACACATTCCCCTTCCCCCAGTCCCCTGCTCCCTGCTCTCTGCTTGTGTATGTTGGCAGGGGGAGGAGCCAGCAGAGGGGATAGCCAGCAGACCGTCAGCAGGAGGTAAGAAACGAGGGAGAGGGGGATAGGGAGGCATAGAGGGAGGGAGAGGCATGGAGGGAGAGGCATGGGGGAGGGAGAGGCATGGTGGGGAGAGAAGGAGACATGGAGGAAGGGAGAGGCATTGGGGGAGAGAAGGAGACATGGAGGAAGGAAGAGGCATGGGGGAGAGAAGGAGACACGGACGGAGAGGCATGGGGAAGAGGGGGGAAAGGGAGACACATAGAGGGAGAAAGAGAAGGGGGAGACATGGAGGGAGAGGAGGAAACATGGGGGAGAGGGAAGCATTGGGGAGACATGGGGCAAGAAGAGACATGGAGGGAAGGAGTGGCATGGGGGAGGGAGAGGCATAGGGGGACCGAAGGAGACATGGAGGAAGGGAGAGGCATGGGGAGAGAAGAAGACTTGGAGGGAGGGAGAGGCATGGGGAAGAGAGGCAAATAAGAAAAAGGGAGACCCATGGAGGGAGAAAGGGAAAGGGGAGACATGGAGGGAGGCATGGGGAAGGGGAAGCATGGGGGAGAGGGGGAGACATGGAGGGAGGGAGAGGCATGGGGGAAAGGAGGAGAAATGGAGGGAGGGAGAGGCATGGGGAGAGAAGGAGACATGGAGGGAGAGAGAAGCATGGGGAAGAAAGGCAAGGGGGAAAAAGGGAGACACATGGAGGGAGAAAAGGAAAGGGAGAGACATGGAGGGAGAGGGGGAAACATGGAGGGAGGGAGAGGCATGGGGAAGAGAGGCAGACGGGAAAAAGGGAGACACATGGAGGGAGAAAAGGAAGGGGAAGACATGAAGGGAGGGGGGAAACATGGGAGAGAGGGGGGGACATGGGGGAGAGAGGGAGACATGGGGGAGAGGGGGAGACATGGGAAAGAGAGGCAAGGGGAAAGAGGGAGACACATGGAGGGAGAGAGAGATAATGGGGGAGACATGAAGGGAGAGGGGAGACAATGGGGGAGAAGTAAAAAGAGGGATAGAATGAGAGGGGGGAGTGAAAGAAAGGGGAGAGAGGGGGAGAGGGAAAGAGAGAGAAGGGAGGGGAATAGGGAGAGAGACACGGAGAGAAAGAGAGAGGGAGAAAAAGAAGGGAGGAAGAGAGAGAAAGAGAGGGGAGATATAGAGAAGGGGGAGTGAGAGAGAAGGCGATATATCTATATATATATATATGTATTTACACACACATACATATATATATATATATATATATATACACACATATATACATATATATATATATATATATATATATTTGCACTGCGGGGGCAAACTCAGGGATAGCCCGCGGTGGCAAAGACTCTAGCTACGCCACTGCTTGGCTGTGTGTTTTGGGTCATTGTCATGCTGGAATGCCCACCCACAACCCATTTTCAATATCCTGGCTGAGGGAAGGAGGTTCTCACCCTAGATTTGACGGTACACGGCCCCGTCCATTGTCCCTTTGATGCAATGCAGTTGTCCTGTTCCCTTATCAGAAAAACACCCCCAAAAGCATAATGTTTCCACCTCCATGTTTGACGGTGGGGATGGTGTTCTTGGGGTTATAGGCAGCATTCTTCCTCCTCCAAACACGGCAAGTTGATTTGATGCCAAAGAGCTTGATTTTGGTCTCATCTGACCACAACTCTTTTACCCAGTTCTCCTCTGAACTTTTCAACTGTTCATTGGCAAACTTTCTTGAGCAGAGGGACCTTGCGGGCACTGCAGGATTTCAGTCCTTCACAGCGTTGTGTGCTACCAATTGTTTTCTTGGTGACTATGGTCCCAGCTGTCTTGAGATCATTAACAAGATCCTCCTGTGTAGTACGGGGCTGATTCCACACTGTTCTCATGATCATTGAAACTCCATGTGGTGAGATCTTGCATGGAGCATCAGACCAAGGGAGACTGGCAGTTATTTTGTGTCTCTTCCATTTATGAATAATCACACCAACTGTTGTCACCTTTTCACCAAGCTGCTTGGCGATGGTCTCGTAGCCCATTCCAGCTTTGTGTAGGCCCACAATCTTGTCCCTGACATCCTTGGACAGATCTTCGGTCTCGGCCATGGTGGAGAGTTTGGAGTCTGATTGATTGATTGCTTTTGTTGACAGATGCTCCTAATCTTAGCTCGTTACCTGTATAAAAGACACCTGGGAGCCAGAAATCTTGCCGGGGATCAAATACTTATTTACCTCACTGACCCGCAAATCAATTTATAAAACTTTTTTTGACATGCGTTTTACTTGTTTTTATTTTTGTTATTCTGTCTCTCACTATTAAAATACACCTACCATTAAAATTATAGACTGATCATTTCTTTGTCAGTGGACAAACTATAAAAATCAGCAGGGGATCAAATACTTTTCCCCCCACTGAATATATATACATACAAATAAATGATAATATATATATATCACATATATAGTTGTGAGCATGCGGGTTGTTGCTAATGCTGCGGGCTCGCATAGCGAACCTGCGGCCCTCATAAAGCAAGGGCCGCAGTTGCTGGCATGGAGTGCCGACACAAAAATACGAGACGCGTTACGACCCATTACGACCTCGCAAAAAACGCCTGAAACCCGTGCACATGAAAACATGAAAAACACAATAAATACACACTACAAATACATAAAAAGCTTACCTACAGCAAGGGGGGGGGGGGGCACCCAGGACCTCGAAAAGTAAAGTTACACCTCAATTTAACTCGAAATAGAAGAGTTTAGACACCCGAAAATCCCTGAGAGAAAAAATGGCCGCCGAAAAAAACGAAAACGAGGCTACAGGAATCTAAAGACGCGAAACACCAAACACC
The DNA here is from genome assembly GCA_027410445.1 of Discoglossus pictus. Taxonomy (NCBI): domain Eukaryota; kingdom Metazoa; phylum Chordata; class Amphibia; order Anura; family Alytidae; genus Discoglossus; species Discoglossus pictus. The sequence continues at coordinate 66,239,653 of CM050166.1, forward strand.
TACGGATTTTCTGAAAAAGACATACAAGATCCGAAAACAAGGACGCAACCCGCGCGACCCGAAAAACATTACAAACACAATAAATACTCACAACAAACACATAAAAAGCTTACCCTCAGCAAGGGGGGGCCACCCAGGACCTCTGCAAATGAAGTTAAGCCTCGATTTAAGTCCAAATTTCTGAGTTTAGACACCCGAAAATCACCTAAGCGAGAAAAAAAATGGCCGCCGAACAAAATGAAAACGAGGCTAACGGACCCTAAACACGCAAAACATCACCAAACACCTACGGATTTTCCGTAAAAGTCGGACGACATCGCATACTATTACACTACACACTGCACACATTCATGATGCTTACACAGCAGCTCCACAGCACTGATGCTGCAGCAACATGAAAACAGATTGCCAGATCTTCAACACAATGCTGCATATATTACTTCACAATAGGTAAAGTATATTGATTTTTTATTTTATTAATTATTTATTGCCATACAAAAAAAAAAAAAAACAATGCTGCTCATAGCACACAAACAACCAAGAGCCTCGCAATGAGCGCCTTCGGCGCTGATTGGGAGCCACGCAATGAGCGCCGAAGGCGCTCAGCATGAGGCTCGCAATCAGCGCCCAAGGATCTTAATACACCAACAAAATTAATTATTTCACACACAAACAACATTACCTGCCTTACAATCTTATTGCCGTCATTTTTTGTCGGGCAATCGCTAGTGTATATATATATATTATCCTTTATTTGTAATGCGTCAACATATTTCGCAAAGCTGTATAGGAATTAAGCAGAAGACAACATTTTTTAAAAAACATTGCAGATGAGTGGTGATCTATTACATCTAATATAAACTAGACACTTGCCTGGAGCGTACCATATTTAATCCTGAATTGTTTTGATTAAAATCCATAACCAGAGATTGTCACACTTGGATTTGAATATAAGTGAACCTATAGCTTTTAGGGCAAACTCAGCAAAACCAAACCTCTGACCTAAAGACAGAGTCAGCATGGGAATATTGCTTTTATTACCATAGGACAATGTGTCCAATGTGTCTGATCCCTGTCTTCCATTCAGGTAACCCGATTGATCTTGATGTAATAATTTTGGTACAATTGAACTAAGTCTATTAGCCAAAATCTAATCTATTTTTTTACATCAGAATTGGTAAGTGAGATAGGTCTATTATAAATGCATTCCTCCGAACCTTTCCCTTGTTTCAGAATATTCATAATTTTTGCCTCAGACAATTTTGCCAACATTTCAGCTCTGTTTTTAATTTTGTTAAACAAATGACATGAATGTTCACTTAATTTGAATGAGAAAGATTTGTAATATAAATATTACAAATGTTTTGTGTATGAAAAAATAAGAGGAAGTCAATAGGAATCCTTCTACACCTGCACTAATAAAAGTAAGGATACAAGAATCTGCATAAGATGCTACGTAAAGCGTGTTCAAAAACGCTAATGATGGCAAGAAATACAGCATTTGCATTATTGCAAACAATATCTTTTGTTGTCACATACTCCAATTTATATACACAGGGGACATCCTCAGGGAATATGGTGGGGCTGAGACTACTCGTTTGTTGCATGACCTGTCGATCTTCATTTAGAACTGGAAGTGCCTGCTCTCATCCATGTGCTAATCTCTTGACCCATAAATAGCTGTTCTCTAGATGTAAGTCACTTTTCACCATAATCAGTTTGTAACTCCAATCTCTGAAGGTGGCTATTCTACCTCCTGATATCCAAACACAAATAACAAGCAAATTCCCTTAATTTATGTACACATCTTAATTCTATCAGTGCAGGCGCACAGCAGTCTGGTTCCGCAGTCTGGTTTCTTTCTTAAACTATTCGCACTTTGTGGTGTAAATGTGACTGGAGCTTTCCCAAAATCTCTCACTGCTCCCAAGATAACTCCATACCAGGGACATTTGAGCTATCCAGTCTGACCTGCCCATCACATCTGTCTATTCTTAGGTGCCAGCTTCCCCCTCTCTGCCCTCCCTCCACATTGTCCTGCTCTTCCTCTATGCCTCCTGCCCCCTCTCTCCTCTCCCTCTTTCTCTTCCTCCCTTCCTCTCTCTCTCCCATTCCCTCTCTCTTTGCCTCCTCTCTCACTCCCTCCCTCTCTCACTCTCTACCTCCCTCCTTCTCTCTTTACTCCTCACTCTCTCAACCCCTCCCCCTCTCTCTCTTCCCCTCTCTATCCTTCCCCCCTCTCTCTTCTCCCTCTCTCTCCTTCCCCATCTCTTTCCTCCTCCCTCTCTCTGTCTCCCATGCCGTCTTTCTACCTCTTCTCTCTCTCTCCCTCCCTCCCCTCCATCTCTCTGAAGTGCGTCTCTGTCTCGCATGCTCGATTACGACAGAACTGCGCATGCGCAATTATGTCACAATTTAGGACAATCAGCTTGCAACACAGAACGCATCTCGCAGGGGTTACTCACAACTTACAACTGTTATAGGTGATGGTGTTCTCATTTTCTATTGATTCCTAGAGCCGATTCTCATCCGTAAAGCTTGGTTTGGGTACGCCAAACCGAGAGAAAAGGTTAACAAGTATAAACAGGTATAAAAAAAATGTATGGGTATACGGGTCCAAGAGCCCTATTCTATTGCCCAGATTGTAATCTTGCACATACTTAAAGTCGTTTGTAAAGTTGCCACATATTCTATTAGCCTCTAGCATCCTGATTGCAAGTTACCTACCCACAATCACTACTTACAAGCCAAAATCACAACTTAGGGACTAGCCTCTCCATTGCTTTTTGGAATACATATCATGAAATCCAAATGGACTAAAACAGATGCTCTAATGAATTGTCAGGAGTGCTAGCCCAATGGGCAAACATTACTTTTTGGCTCTCATTAATCCTTAGTATCCAATTGCAGGCTACGTGTACATTCCTATTTTCTATTATTTACTGATATAAGTATGACGTTCTCATTTTCTATTGGCTGTGTCTAGATGTGATAGATTATTGATACAGAGTCCCAATGGTGGCTATAGCGATTGGGATGGAATATCCCGCATCCACCAATGTCTGTCGTGACGTGAGAGATACATTTTGAATGTCAAAAATTCCTTTACGTTGGTGAGCCTAGTATATAAAAGTATATATAAGGGGGGCGATGCTTTTAGTAGGACATGTTCACTCTAATGTCCGATGATAACACTGAAAAATAAGAGGGTGGGTAGAGAAAAAGCACAGGCTCTCCTAGTGTAGATTATCAAATGATGCTGAATAGACGAATAGACTTGTAATGGTAATATGCTCACCTCGGTTTACCTCAGTGTTTATGAGGTATTTAATCACAAGATCTCTATGGTGTCTTGTCGCCCCTCAGTAACTGCTGCTCTTGATGGAGATACTGTTTATGGATGATCAACCAGTCTCACAGATGACTATATGGGTGGTTTTATATTTTTATATTTCTTAAAAATAAGAATGGTATATATATATATATATATATATATATATATATATATACAAACACCCTTGTTTTGTGATAGCAGCTCAAAAACTGGTTGAGAGAATAATAGTTTTATTTATAAAACACAATCAAAATGTTGGGTAAAATCGAGATCCAAATCCAGGATCTAAATATATAAGTAGTAAAGTTGTAAAAACAAATATTTTTGCTGGATAAAAATCAAACGCGTTTCAATGCCAATTCCACAGCTTCTTTAGTGATGTACCGCCCTGGTTTCTGATAAGTGTCCATCTATTACCATGTAATCTGCAATTATTCCATCTATTACCATGGCCAGAAATGTTTTTTAATTGGTTTGTTGTTTCATTGTTTTTAACATGCTTTACATCCCTAGCATCCAAAACAGAGTATATGTAACCAAATTCTTCTTTTGGGCCTTTCCAAGATGACTATTAGTTAAGATACCTTTTAGATCCTTAGCTCTATTACTGGTTAATCTTAATTTATCATTAAGTATTTGAGCAAAATCTTTTAATATATGCCAATATTTATTCAAAATATTCTTTATGTCAATCCACTTAGTAACTACTAATAAAGTAGATCCTCCTTTTTGGCCTTCTGACACGTCTTATATGCCCTTTTCTGTGTTCTCTGACTATATCCTCTTTCTTTGAATCTATTTTGAAATCTAATGGCCTGTAGTTTAAAATCATCTTCTGATGAACAGTTCCTTTTGATCTGCAAATATTGCCCTATTGGTATGCCTCTTATAAGGGGGGGTGATGGCTTTGTAAATGGAATAAACTATTTGTTGCTGTTAGTGTTGTCTGTATTGCGCCTCCTGCTGTCTTTCAATTTCCATGTCCATAAATGTTATTTTACTACAACTGATTTCTGGTGTAACACATAAATTTAGTTTGTTGTCACGTAATACAAAAATTAAATCATTCTTTCATTGGGTTATTCCAAAATTGTAAAATATCATTGATAAATCAAATCCATAAATCCCCATGTCCAGTTTATTTTTCATTTTCAATTGTGAACACTTTTTCTTGTTCCTGCCATCCCAAATATAAATTTGCACAGGTGGGTGAACAAGCAGTTCCCATTGCTGTACCTTATATCTGATGATAATAGTAAATAGTTGTGTGTTTTATATAAATGACACAATATTATGATTCTTGTATTGACTACCTTTTGTTCTTCTTATTATTGTTTATTTGTAAAGCGTCAACATATTCTGCAGCACTATAAATGGATTGTGTTCAAGGCATAAAACAACAGCAATATTAACACAATACAACGGATGGAGCTTTGAGCTTAGAATACAGTGTCCATAGTGCTTTCCTCAAAGCATGATGCAAGATTGAAAACTTGCAAACTTACAATCTCTTAGAAAACAATTGATGGCTTGGAGTCGATAAGTATGTTTTATGCTTTGACAAAACTCCTCAACACACAATCAACATATTTACTACATGTTTCTTTTAGACTATGAATTCCAGATACTATGGGTCTGCCAGGTGATTCTTTTCATTTTCAATGAATTTTTGGTATGGAGTAGGAAGTGGTATTCTGGGAATCAGGAAATCAAACAATTTTTTTGAAAATAATTTAGAAGAAAACGCCTCCCTCATGACTTTTAAGATTTTTTTTTTCAATTATTCAATAGAGCCATTAGGAAGTAGTCTATAACATTTTTGTTCACCTAATAACATTTTATTTTTCTTTACACAGACCTCTGTCATTTGTAATCCTATATTACCTCCTTTGTCTGTACATTTGGTGCCAATTTCTTGCATGTTTTGTAATCCTTTGCCGTGCTTCACTTTCAATTCAGTTACAGTTATCTCTCTGCAGAGTAGGTTTAAGTTTTTATAAATCTTCAATTATCTTTTCAACAAAAAGTGACAACATGGGATTAATATCTAAAGAAGGTGTAAGATGACTCTTCATTTTTTGATTAGTAAAGGGTCCTTGGACCAAGTATTCCATTTCTTCATTTTCTTTTCCTAATGCTTGTATTTAAATAAAATGATTTTTATGATACTTGTATACATCACCAGCCTCATGTTGTCCACAAAATCATGCTCTCCTATAGACAAATAACTAATTGAACTTACTACTAAAAGCTATCATATCACTCTTTCACTAGTTCACTAGCAAAGTCCATAATCTTCACTGCTTGAAATGTCACTAGCTGTCATTTGCTGCACAAATGAAAGAAAACCTGCCGACACTAAGCAGAAATATTGCTATTATAAACATAAAAGACTAAATTGGAAAACATTGGTACAGTATCAAGTGGAAAAATTTATATTTAAATTTATATTATATTTTTATAGTATTTTGGGATAATGGAATTATACTCTACAACTATAATTTATTTTTAGGTAATTTTTAAAAATTCTTGGATCTCATGAGACCAAGCCAAGGTCAGGTAGATCAAGAAAGATTTCAGCCACAACGGCTTGAAGAATTGTCCTGAATACAAAGAAAAACCATCAGGTAACCTCAGACGAAATACAGGCTGCTCTGGTCGACTTGCCAGAAAGAAGCCTTACTGTACCAATGCCACAAAAAAGCCTGGTTACAATATGCCGACAACACCTTGACACACCTCACAGCTTATGGCACACTGTAATTTGGAGTGACTAGACCAAAATAGAGCTTTATGGTCACAACCATGGCGCTATGTTTGGAGAGGAGTCAACAAGACCTTTAGTGAAAAAAATATCTTCCCCACTGTGAAGCATGGTGGTGGCTCACTGATGTTTTGGTGGGGTGTGAGCTTTAAAGGCATGGGGAATATTGTGAAAATTGATGGCAAGATGAATGCAGCATGTTATCAGAAAATACCGGCAGACAATTTGCATTCTTTTGCACGAAGGCTGCACATGGGACGCTAATGACCCTAAGCACAAGGCCAAGTTGACCCTCCAGTGGTTACAGTAGAAAAAGATGAAGGTTGTGGAGTGGCCATTACAGTATCCTGTCTTTAATATCATCGAGCCATTCTGGGGAAACCTCAAACGTGCAATTCATGCATGCAAGACGACCAAAGACTTTGCTTGACCTGGAGGCATTTTGCCATGACAAATGGGCAGCTATACCACCTGCAAGAACTATTACAAAAGACTGCACACTTTAATTGATGCTAAAGGGGGCAATACACAGTATTAAGAACTAAGGGTATGCAAACTTTTGAACAGGGTCATTTCATTTTTTGTTTTTGTTTTCATATAATAGTTGTGGATATACGGCCATTGGTCACGCTATGTGAGCATCGCAAAGCGAGGAGAGCCGTTGCCGCCTGCAGCACACGGGACAGGCTGCAATGAGCGCCAAAGGCGCTCATTGCGCTGCTCGCCTGGCAAAGCGAGCAGTTGGGGCACGCAGGACTTAAACCTTAAACGGAAACCATGACCGAACCATGGTACTGGAAATACCTAAAAAAAAAACAAATATGCCTCAAATCCACTCACACACAGCACAGTGGCAGAACCAGGAAGCCTGTAAATGAGCCAGGAAGCCTGTGAGTGAGGCTGCACGTTCATTTGAGGCATATTTGTAGAGAGGAAAAAAATGGCTGCCGAGAAAACGCAACACGAAGAAATCGAGGCTGAAGGACAGAAAACTAGCCCAAAGGACCTAAAACTAACCTGAAGGACGTAAAAACTAGCCCAAAGCAATAACATTTATGAAAGCCAGTAACACTTCATCCAAGCCACTAACATTTAATACAAGGTAGTAACACTTAACCCAACCCAGTAACCCTTAACCCAAGGCACTAACACAACCAAACAAAGTAACACTTAAGCGCGAGACCTATAAACTACACAGGGGGAGATGCTTGCAATGAGCACCAAAGGTGCTTATCGTGGGGCTCACGATGAGAGCCAAAGTTAATCATTGCAATGCAGGAAAGTTGCGGCTTGCGGTGAGCACCAAAGGTGCGCAGAGTAGTCATAGCCTCGTATTGTGTGGCAAACTGCATTGCCAGGCTTACAATTTTACTCCCGTCATTTTTGACGGGCAATTTCCTAGTTCTGTTATAACCTACAGTTGAATATGAATCCCATAAGAAAAAATAAATGTGTTTTGCCTGCTCACTCATGTTTTCTTTAAAAATGATATATTACCAATTCGCCAAGGATATGCAAACTTTCGAGCACAACTGTCCCTTAAATCTGTTACCTTGTTGTTGTTCCATCATTCAGATGTGTCCATCTCATCATGACCCTATGGACCGCAGCACACCAGGCACAGCCTCTCTGATCTACCTTAAGTTCATGTTCATTGCCTCAGTGACCTAATGTATCCATCTCTGCATGTGCCTTCCCCTTCTTGATGTGCCTTCAATCTTTGCCTTCAATCTTGTGCCTTTAATCTTTTTTTAAGAAATCCTGTCTTCTCTTGATATGGCAACATATTTGAGCTTTAGCCTCATGATCAAATCTTCTTGCAATTTTCTCCAACACCATAATTCAAAGGTATCAATTCTACGGCTCTCAGACTTCTTTACGGTCCAACTCTCGCATCTGTATGTTACTACTTATGATATCGTAAGTCTAACAATGCAGACCTTTGTTAACTAGTTAATATCTTTACTTTTTTTAAAACTTGCCCAGATTTGCCATAGAATTCATCCTCAGTCACTATCTTCAGAGATATTGGAGCCCAGAAAATACAATCTCTCACTGTGTCAGTTTCTTCCACTTGTATTTGCCAAGAACTGTGATTGCTGCAGCAGGTCAGTTTGTCTCTCCTTTCATCCTCATCAGTAGGCACTTTAGTTCCTCCTTACTTTCAGCCATCAAAGTAGTGCCATCAGCATATATATGAGGTTGTTGTTATTTATACGAAAAATATTCATTCTCGTTTTGGATTTGTCTAGCCAGCCTTACACATGATGTATTCCACATATAAGTCGAATAAATAAGGTGAGAACATCCAACCTTGTTGCACTCCTTCTGCAATCTGGAACCATTCAGTTTTACCATGTTTGTATGTGGGCCAAAAAGCCACAGTCAGAACCAGATTCCTTAGGAGTAGAAGAAATGGTCTGGTACTCCCATCTCTTTAAGAACTTGCCACATTGTGTTGTGATCCATAGAGTAAAAGGCTTTAAAATAATCTGTAAGCAGAGGTAAATGTTTTTCGGGAATTCTCTTGCTTTCTTTATTATCCAGCGGATATGGGCAGTTTGATCTATTGTACCTCTGTGAAACCTGGCTTTCATATCTGGTAGTTCTTGGTCCATACATTGTTGGAGCCAAGTTTGCAGGATCTTATGCATTACTTTGCTGGCATGTGAAATAAGTGCAATTGTTCTGTAATTGGAATACTCTTTGGCAATGCCTTTTTTTGGGGGATTGGGATGCAGATTGATCTTTTTAAGTCCACTGGGCACAGTTGAGTTTTCCAAATTTCATGGCATAATGCAAGCCTCACTTTCACAGCATCATCTTGTAGGATTCTGAACAGTTCAACTGGGATTTATTATCTCCTGCAGCTTTATTATCAGCAAGGCTTCATAGGGCCCATCTCACTTCACTCTCCAAGATGTCAGACTCCAGCTCAATTGACAAACTATTGAAGATCCTTCATGTATATATCTTCTGTGTCTTCTTTCCACATCTTCTTTATCTGATCTGCATTTGCTAGCATTTTTAATATTTTATCATTCACACGTTGGCATGCAAGGTCCCCTTCAGATGCCCAACATCCTTGCACTCTCCTTCTTTCCTGGGTTACTTTAAAAGGATCACCAGACAGGAAATTTCCCATTTTAGTTTTGTTTCTTATGGGGATATGCTTTGTTGTTGTAGCATGGGCAATGTCACAAACTTCATATCTGTCATGTCTAGTCTCTCAAATATATTCTTTACCACCACTGCATATTCACAGGCATTATTATTTATTTGGTTTCTGTTTGACCTGGAGATTCACCCTTTGTATCTGTTTAGTTCTGAACTTTGCAATAAAAAAACTAATGATCTCAGACCAGCCAGCTCCTTTGCTGATTTTAAAGAGCTCCTTCATCTTTTGCTGTAGAGTAAATTATCAATCTGATTCATATATTGTCCATCTGGTGATGTCCATGCCCATGAGGCTGTTGGAAGAGGGTGTTTGCAGATATCAGAGAAGTTTCTTGACATAGTTCTACAAATCTCTGAATTGCTTCATTTTGTACTCCAAAGCCAAACTTCCCAATTCATCTAGTTATCTTTTGGGTCCCTACATTAGCATTCAAATCTCATATGATGAGAGTAACCTCTTTTCTTTGTGTGATATATAGGAGGTGTTGAATACCCACACAGAATTGGACAGCTTCAGCCCATTCAGCATCCATATTTGGATAATAGTCTAGAGTCACTGTGATGTTAAATGACTTGTCATAAACTGACATTTGAATCATTCTGTCATGGTTAGGGTTGTAACCCGAGCAACGGCACGGCTTTGACCACCCTTTGACCGAGAATGAGGGCTATTCCATTTCTTCTGCAGGATTCTTGACAAGAGAAGAATATCTGCTGGTTGTCTGATATGAAAGATCCATTATGTTCACTAATGCCTAGGATATTAATGTTTAATCTTGTCATCTAACTTTTATCCAGTAATGTTCTAATGTTCCAGGTTCCAATACTGAATTGTTCTTTGCAGCAGTGAATCTTACTTTCCCCTTAAAACAAATTTACAGCTGGGTGTCCTCTCGACTTTGGCACAAACACTTAATTAGATCTGGTAATACTTGTACTCGCCTTCTGCTCTTCCCCAGTAATGTGGTAGGCATCTTCTGACCTGATGGGCTTTGGTTGTGCTTATGCATAAAGTTTTCTTGGCAGTTCCTCCCTCAGTGGACAGTGATTTGTCTGACCTCTTTGCTATGAGGAGTCCATCTTGGGTGACTCTACATGATATAGCTCACAGCTTCATTGAGATATACAAGTCCATTAACCATGGAAAGGTAGTGATCTTAATTACCTTATGTAACGGAGTTGGAACACAAATCCAATATCTCCGCTGGTATACAGTAAAATATCCAAGAAGCACTACAGTCTCACCATCCCCAACCTCCCATATTGGACAACACTCAATTGGGAGTCAAATAATACTGCCTTTATTTTGTTGTGCAGAAATATATATACACATCTCTTCCCACAGGCAATACACATCCCCCATATTTGGCCACACAATACACATAGAGGGACAATAGGTGTGGTCACACCTCCCTGAGGCTACCTGGCTACTTTGATACAATCAGACATTGATCTGATTATCCTTCCCTTTGTTCTATGTCTCATAATGAAAACACTTTATACAATAGACTTCCTTATCTTATGAGGAGTCTCTGTAATAGGATTATCTATTAGCCTAGTAGCTGTAATATTCTGAGCCAATATATTCTGTAGAACATAAAACAACATATCTACAGTACAGCAATGTGATCATATTTTAACTATAACCATAAAACAGGGTAAAACAGTGATGGGTTCCGTTACAGCTTAATTGTCAGTATAAGGGCTTAAAATGTTTTCTAGCAATGTTAAACATTGAAAGACAACAGGCAGCAGGAAAAATGCATAAACAATGTTTAAAAAACAAACACATTTTTTGATCTAATGACCAACTGCTTACCCCCCAGGGCTCACGGGGAGCCCTTTTGAGATCCAGAAGAATTTTAACAGCGTGATACTACATGTGACACGCAAATTATAATATAGTTTTTCACTAATTTGAATAGAGTAGGTGTTAACTGCAGATACATTCATTAATAATGTATCTACAACTATGACTAAAGGTATAAAGTGTTGGGCTCTTCTGTGCCTAGTATTGTCATGATTTAATTGTTTAAGGACTCATATTGTCAGTGGTTTGTGAGTATGTCCAAGGGAGCATGACATTGTTACATTGGGATTATGTGTTATTGTGTGGTTATATGTTGCCTGTACATGGTTATTATGTATCCTAGGTATAATATATTAATGGGGAAATATGTTATGGGTTATAATATGTTAGTATTATATTGTATATTGTATTATGGAGTGATAGCTATGTTTTGATTAGTCAACCCTCCCCCATTGTATAAACTCTCAGTCAGGAGTTGCCCATATGGCCCTGAAGGTAAACACTTGAAATGATAGTAGTCAGGAACAAAGGGATCTCCACAGACATAGAGGCACCATAACACCAGGGGGTCTACAGGGATTCCCACTCAGAGAATCAGGGCAAAGTCCAGAGGGCAGGGAGATGTTTCTCCCTTGAAAGTCATAGACCAAATGAATTAGGTAGCCACACCTAGTGGGCAGACCTGGGAGGAGTCTCATGGTTCACACGTAGGGACCCTGCCTGATTGGCCAGAGGCAGTTAGGGGCTGGCTAAAGGTAGCCCCTCCTGGTAATTTTGTATGCATGTTTAAAAGATGGTGTTTTCCAAAATAAAGTTGGTTGAGAGATAGTTTTCACATAATCAAGGTGTGAGACTATTTCTGTGTGTTGTATCCTGACTTGGGGAGTGGTCCTGCTATGGACCACTAAGTAACCTGGATCCAGTATTCTCTGCCTGTAGCTTTTGGGCCTTGCCCTCTTCAGAAGCCATCTTTTGTGCCACAGAGAACAGGAACTACATGATTCTGCTGGGGTAGGTTTGAACTAGGTTCATATCAGGCCCCCAAGAAGAAGCAGATCGTGACAAGTATCTTGGAAAGGATAATGATCCCAGGATTGGATACTGAGTACTCCTTGTCTAGATGGTGAAGAGAAAACAAGATAATTATCTAATTATAATGTTGCTGTAGTTACTAACGAGGAGGTTTTGGTAAGAATGTGATATATCAGACAGAACAGAAATATATGTCTCTGAAAGATGTCTGGTTCACAGGCATGTAATGATGTGATAATGAGCATAGTTGGAGACAAGGAAAAACAAAATAAAGGCAGCTGTTAAAACTTTATCACATACATGCCATTTACCATAACCAGAGCCATCTGCACAGTGTGTCCATGCCACACCACACAACCAGCTGTTTGCCTATAAAATGTTGTATGTGATTCACTTCTGAAAGTCTCAAACCCAAATAGGCTAAAAAGAACTCTGACTATACATATGACTTACCATTATATCTTTCACCAGCTACTTGCCTGTCAAAAATGTAAGGCTGGCAATGCTGTTTGCCACACAATGTGAGGCTTTTGCTCCTCTGAGTACCTTTGGTGCTCATCACGAGCCCCGCGCTAAGCACCTTTGCCGCTCATCGCATGGCTCGCAATGAGCGCCTTTGGCGCTCATTGAGAGCCTCTCCCCGTGTACTTTAAAATTCCTGATTTGCACTGATCACCTTCCTTCGGCACTCATCGCAACCCCACGCTGAGCGCCTTTGGCGTTCATCGCAGGGCCTTTGGCGCTCATTTAGAGCTCTTCCTCTCACATGTGCTCATTGTAATCCTCTCCCGCTCGCGGCCCTCATCACGAGTCCCACGCTGTGCGCATTTTGGTGTTAATCGCGTAGCATGCAATAAGCGCCTTTGATCGCTCATTGCGGGCCTTTCCTCCCGCCTACTGTACGGGTCGCTTATTGCAGGGTTCGTTAACCTGCACATTTAGTGCTTGGGAATGCCATGTGTCTCTTTCCACCATCTCCCCCCTGTCCCTCCCCTGTGTCTTTCTCTTCTGTGTGTGTGATGAATCTTTGTGTGGCGTGCGGTGACTGCCGTTGGTTTTATTTTCAAAGTCCCGCGTGCCTGGCATCGTTGTTGTAAGTGTTAGTGTGTTCGGTGTGGTGTATTATTTCCTAATACCCGCGTGCCTGGTGTAGTTGTTGTAAGTGTTAGTGTGTTTGGTGTGGTGTATTTTCTAAGCCCCACGTACCTGGCGTTGTTCGTGTAAGTGTTACTGTCGTCGGCGTTGTGTTTTGTAAGTTTTGCGAGCCTGGAGTTGTTGAGCCTCGTTTTCATACTGTTTCTGAAATTTTTTGCGTTTTTCGTCCGCCATTTTTTTCCTTGCTTAGGCAATTTTGGAGTGAGGAAAAACGCCAAATATGGGTGTAATTCACTTGCCACCTCAGTCCCAGGCTTCCTGTGTCTCCCCCTGTGCTGTATGTGAGTGTGTTATAATTTTTTGTACATGTTTTTTTGGGGGGGGTTTTAGAGTTACGTGCTTGAAGAGTGCCGAGCCGCTGGCGAGCCTAAGTACTGCGCCGCTGCTTATTGCAGCCTAAGTACTGTGCCGCTGCTCTCATGTGTGAAGGCACCGCTGGCTGCAATGAGCGCCTTTGGCTTCGCCTCGCCTTTAGCGCTCATTGCAGCCTAAGTGCTTTGCGAGGCTCGCATGTGTGAGAGAGACAAAGTGTGACCAACATTGCAAATGTTCTGGACACTGATAACTATATATGTGATTACAGTGGCCAGAAGTCCCCTGTTGCTTTCTCTTACTCTCTCTCTTAAGCATTCAAATGTCACAACAACTGGCCATTTAAATCCATTTATTCACTTGGTTATTTTGTACAGAAAAATTATTTGAAGCAAGTTCTAAGAATTTTTGTCTGATATAAAGCCATAACAATTTTATGAAAACAGATCAGTGCAAGCTAAGGATTATCTTCTCACATTTTATCATTAGATGTAAAAATTGGAAAATCTAGCTCATGGGAATCACATATACATAGTATCTTTTGTACTTTTGGCATTGTTCATTTACTATAAAGAGCCTTTTTTGTTCTCTGTGGTATTTTTACTCTACACGTTTTTTTACGCTATAATTAAAAGTCTATAGTGTGCTATTATTACGTGCCATATTTGACTAATGTTATAGAAAGGCTGCCTATGATTTTTCCCTTGCTTGCACCCTGGGTGGGAGATGTGCCTATGTGAAGTCTACACGTAATGGGGAAAATTAAGCTAAGGCATGAGACTCGCTGGCACAACAGCTCCACCTGGGAATCTCCCCGGCTGATATCAACATCCTAAACCTGGTACCTTAGTTAATTAGTGGACAATTCATAAAGTTACAAACACTTAAAGTCACTCTTAAAATTGCTATCTATACTATTAGCAATCTACTACTTGCAATCCGATTACGAGTTCCCCACCCACAATCACCACGGGCCAGCCAAAGACTCAACTAAGGCTTGCAACTCCATTGACTTTAGCACAGCAGGAAAATCCAAACGCGAAATAAAGTTTTTTTTTTAAAATTGATAGTCTATTAGACCAGTAGCTCTAGCTCGCAAATAAAGTCTGACCCGCAACTGAAAAAAGTATCAAGTTTCTGTCAAAAATATTATGAATACTTGATAGGACTTGAAAAGGCTTTTTCAGACAATAATTAGAGCTAATTAGGCAATTAAAAATAAACCACTGTTCTTTAAAAGCACATAAAAGCATGGAAAAACATTATAATTCATTGCATAGCAGTCTGCAACTGACAAATGTGCAATTAATTAATATTATTTTAAAGTGTTATTTCTGTGTAATATGAATCACGGTACTCAAGGGGTTAATACATATCATGAATTCCACATTGCTTAGAACAGAAGCTATAATAAATTTTATAGAGTGCTTGATTGGCAAATATTACTTATTTGAACTCATTGATGCTAAGCCTCCGATTACAAGTGACATGTAACTTCCATGTTTTATTGACGTCATGATGACAGTTTCATTTACTATTGGCTGTGTCTAAAAGTAAATTACGGGCTTGCTAAAATATTGCTATCGCATATGAGCACTCCCCCTGAAATCCTACTTAAAAAGGCATGTTTTACGTGTGGAGACTGTAAGATGTAAATTGCAAGCTTGAGGCAAAAGAATACATCTAAACATTTAGAGAAAAAAACGCCTGCATCCAAATTTAGAATTAGAGACACTTATGGGCTTCTCATAGAATAGGGCCCATATTCTGTAGCTATACAGTAAGTACTGGGGCAAAAGTGAGAAAAAAAGATACATTTTGATATTAGAGAGGCCCTACTGTTGTGAAATCTTACAAAATGGGTGTTAAGTTGATCAAAGATAAAATGGAATAGCTTTATTGTTACATGGTTAGGCTGTAGGATTTATGGAAAGGAGGCATTTATTATGTCTTATAAGACTTTGTTCAGTGAACAGTAGGGAGCATGGTTGTAACATTGTCAAAATAGATGAGCTTTCATAAAGTATTTAAAGCTATGAAGAGTGGGTGAATGAAATTCATAAGATTGCCATACATGGGAGAAGTCTTGTAGACTTGAGTGGGGTAAGGAAATGATGGGCAAAGACAGGAGTAAGTCTTGACAGAGCTAATAATTCATAACAACCATCAACTAAAATGCATTAACTGTATTTTTGACATCTGAATAATCTAATGCTCAGATTGGGAGCTACAAAAAGAAATGGGATCCCAATCTGCAAAGCAAAACACTCCTCAAGCAAACCTCTTCAAAGAGCCTCCTTAGGGCAGCTAGCACTAACACTAAATCTTTAATTGCAGGAACACCTGAGGGGCAACATCTTGGTAAAAAAAAAAAAAAGTAATCGCTGCAAAGAAAAAGAAGCACTTAAAGAACAAGCATTAGATCTAAAAAAGTAGGTCTGGAAAAATGTAAAACTTGTAAAAGTAGATAAAGTGAAAGCATCTTGAAGCATAAATGAGAAACTTTGCCATTAAGGCTAAAGGAATATGGGACTACAACATTTTATACACTTATAATTGTAAAAGTAATAAAAGATGTATGTAATGCAATCTATCATTATTACACTATAGCACTGGTTGCTAAAAATTATTATTAAATAATACACTCATAAAATACTATAATCATAAATATGATTATTAAATATATTTATTTAACTATTTCTTTACAAAAAATGAAGCAATAACTTAATGATGAAGCTTCAAACATGTAACCAATAGTGGTCACAAGAGAGTGTATGGTGTCACATACAAAACACTAATGAACTAGCTAGCTGGTGTGATACATATTTGCATATGCAGGTGCAACTACTCAAATATGCAAATTATATAATTTAAGCTCTTATATAGTGACATAAGACATAAAAAGGTCACCTCAACTGCAAATGTTAATTAGTTAATATAGTACACCAATATTGTCATATTAATAAATTATTATTTAAATTATTTATCATAAGTTTTGAATTATTACATACTAGCGACTTGCCTGTCAAAAATTACTGCAAAAAAATGTGAAGCCTGGCAATGCTGTTTGCCACACAATGATAGGCTCTCCCCCCTCTACGTTACGAGCCTCGCTTATTGCAGGCCTCAGAAAACGTGTAACTTTCGGGCCTTCAGCGCTCATTGCGAGTCTCTCCCCCTTCTAAATTTTGGGCCTTCTGCACTCATCGCGGTCCTCTCCCCCCCCCCCCCTACGTTACTGGCCTCGCTCATTGCAGGCCTCGGCAAAACTGTAACTTTCGGGCGTTCGGAACTCATTGCGAGTCTCTCCCCCTTCTAAATTTCGGCCCGCGCGTTTAGTGACCAACACCTGCAATTACGACAACTATTATATGTGACTCTATACTACAGCAGTTGTCATTTGCTTTTGGAAATTCAGCGGCAGTCAGTTACTTGCTGATAGGGAAGATACAGACAGGACAGTAAAAAAAGAATACATTTATAGTATACTAAAATAATAAATTAAGTAGTAATGCACTAGTTAGCTGAAAACAATTGCCTGTGTTTATAATTAATAAAAATAACAAATACAAGTAAGTTGCTCAGTGTTCAGGGATTACAGAATGTATTTGAGTTAATGATCAGTAAAAATTATGTCACAATTTATGATTTATAAACCATAAGAAAAAAATATGAAGCTAAGGTATGTTCAATTTGAACGACAAAAGAAAAAGACAAGACATACATTTACAATACATATTGTGGATTTATACCAGAAATTATAATTTCTGGGAGCTAAGTCCCAGAGATATTAAAACTTAGATCATAACCGAGAAAGATCTTTATTTTGATCCCAAATTTTCCATTTATAACGTTTTATTTTTATAAGACCTTGCTTTGAAGAGATTTTTCAAGATTTCTGTTTCTATCTACCATATATGTGATTTCACCCCAAGAGGGAACGGAAGACTGACCCCATCTCCTTGCTATCAACAGTTTAGATGCCATGAATATCTGAAGTAAAAACGCAATTACGTCCATAGCAAGCTGATTCGAAAAAATGTGAAATAAAACATTTTCTACAGAAAAGGAAATGGTAATGCCCAAAATATTCCTAATATGCCCAAAACAAGTTTCCCAAAATTGTTGAATTATCGGGCAACTCCACCATATATGGGCATGTGAACCCACCAAACCACAGTTCCTCCAACAAAACTTCAGATTATCTTTTTTAGTAATCTGAGCCATTTTTGTTGGAACATAATACCATTGAGTACTTAATTTGAAGTGTAGCTCTCTGTATGATGTATTTTTAATTATTTGATCTGTAAGAATAAATGAATCGGACCATTCTTCTTCTGACCAAGAGAGATTAAAAGAATGTTGCCAAATTTTAGATTTGTTAAAAGGGCATTTATCCATTTCCTCCCGCAAGATGTTATAACAATTAGATATTAAGTGCTTTCTATCTTCTAGAATCATTAGTTTTTCAAAAGAAGTTAAACATCTAACTTTAAAACTAGAATAGATTGAATCTCTGAACGCAGCCAGAAGTCTATTATATTCAAGCCAACTTTTATGAGGAAGCCCAAATTTTTCCTTCAAGTCTTCAAAAGAAGCCCAAGAGTTGCCAATATATAAGTCTCTCAAACAACAAATGTCAAATGCTCTCCATCCACCCAAAAATGATAAGTTCAATTCTCTCTCTAATAATAAAATCGGAAGGATAGGGCTAGAAAAAGGCATTAATTGAGATCTCAATTTATGTTTATCCCAAAATTCAAGTATTTCACGAACAATATCAGAACCATCTAAAAAGAGTTCTTTTTTTAACTCCTTCCTAAACATCAACCAGCCTAAAAAATCCTTAACTACTAAACATCTTTCAACCTGCAGCCAACCTGCCACTTTCAAACTTTCTATACATTTGACTGCATGTGAAAACATTGTAGCATAATGATAGGTCTGAATCATTGGGTATGCTAGTCCCCCTTTCCTAAATGTTCTGGAAATAATAACTTTCTTTATTCTGTTGTTTTTCCCCTGAAAGATAAATTTGTCTATTATTTGTTGAAAATGTACTATAAACATTGTGAATAACCCACAGGACTTCTGGTTGTATTATTCTCAATGTAAAGCTATATGAAACAAACCATCTGGACATGCTCAGTCTTCTCTGTTTTAAATGGCTGAAATAAATACAATACTATAAGCCAGAAAAAAATATATATTATCCCGTCATTTATGACTGGCAAACGACTAGTTAATATATACAATTGTAAAATATGAAAAATATTGATTTAAACAAGGTAATATATGCAAATTAGTGTCATATATATTAAAGAGAAATAAGGTAAAAAGTTTGCATATTATTATTTTCTGTTTCAATAATTTTTATTATCACACATTTATATATTAACATACAATTTCTTGTTTAGTCAGAGTAAATGCAACAACGAGGTAGAGATTGTCTTAGATGTTCATAAACATTAAAGTGTGTTTAACAATTTTACATTTTCAATTTTTATAGGGAAAAGGAATGAGGAGGTACTGGTTATTTTGACAAGTGCAGAAGGTTGTTTAAGATATAATTAGGCTGTATCTCTAGAAATGAATACTCCAGAATTTAGTTATTGGCTTGTTTAGCCCTAAATCTGGCTGAGCCCGTGGCCCCTCAGTCTACACCATCCTCAGGATTTTTACGTAGTGAGAGAATTAGGAGGCATTTATTTTCCCCTTACCGTAAGGTAATGCTGCTAGGGCAGCTCAGCCAGGTTTCCTATATTTTCAGAAATAAGAGAAAGTTATTTTGGGACTTGGGGAGAGAGGTGTTGGTGAGAGCTTAAAGGCACAATTCAATGGAAGGAAGGATAGGAATGTTGAATAGATTGGAGATTAATTGTGTTACTTTATTCCAAATGAGTTGAGCTTTGGGACAGGACCACCAGGTGTGTAAAAATGTCCCTAACGTTGAACATCCTTTAAAACAATCAGCACTTCCTTGGGGTTTCATTTTGTGGAGCCTATCAGGGGTGATGTAGGTTCTATACAGTACTTTTAACAAGGTTTCCAATATATTATAATTAAATTATCCCCTGGAAAGGTTATAGCAGTTCTTTTCCTATTTCTCTGAATCCCATTCTTGAGGCAAGTCATGCTCTCATTTGGTCATGAATAGGAGTTTGTGATTTATAGGAGGGGTATTAAAGATTTTATATAGGGAGCCTAAGATATCCAGGGTTAATGGGGCATCTTTACAAATGCAGGGTAGCTGGCTCGTTCTGAGAGGCCCCCAGGTCCTTACTAAGGTGGTAATATAGAGCCATAATCAATTGAAGTTTCGGGAGATCCGGAGGCCAGTAAGTGAGGTTTCAAGCTATTTTGCTATTAAATTTGTTTCTTTTTGCGGGCTCCGGCTTTCTAGTTACGGGCTTAAAAATATTGTGATGGTTAAACTTGTAACTTACAGCCTCCAGAAGCCTTTGATCTTTCACTTTCACAAGACTAAAATTGCAAATTGCTATTCAATTGCTCAATTTCCCCAAGCCCACAAATGTTTTCACACCTGTAAACAGCAAATGAAGAAGAAAATCCCACAAATGCTAGAGAGGACCCGCAAGGGCGTTAAACACCTATCCATAGCACTGTAAATGCAAATAAAAAATAACTACTGCACTGTAAATAACGGGGAAAGTGATGACAGACATTATAATTAATTGCACAACAGTTTCAAGCCTGCTAATTGGCAGGAAATAAAAAATATTTTTATGTGTAGTTTCGGGCTTAAATCGATCGTGGGTATCAATGAGTTAATACATATCAGCCACCCCATATGGACTAGAACTGTATTGGCATTCTTTTTCATAATTCTTTATTTTGGGGATTTGCATATTGTATCCCGGTACCTAATTGATTGACACATAATCTCCATGTTTTACTATAGTCTCATTTTCTATTGGCTGATTCGAAGTGGGTGGTTACAGGTTTGCTGAATTGATCATGTTCCCGCCCTGAACTGCTCCAAATCAGTGCATGTTTTATGGTTGTGGCTTTGGGCCCGTAACTTGCGGGCTGAAGCAATTGAATAGCATCGCAATCGGAGACCAACAGGAGCCCACAACTCACAGACATTCGGCTGTCTGTGATCGAGTTACGGGCTTCAAATTGAATGTGGCCTATAGTGTCTAAATTTGCATAAATTAAAGCGTTCTCTTAATTGTAGTCCGTAAATATCTTGTATCTGTTAAAAGTAAAGGATTTGGTTATTTATGAACCAGTGGTCAAACCTACCTAGGTCCTTGGAAGTCCACCATAGTTTTGATTCTGGATATAGATCTGTCGAGATGTGGAGGGAAGAGAGGACTGGGGTAAGAGGAGAGAGGTCTGTTGTGAGTTGATACCTGGAGTCAGCCCATGTCCAGCTCACGAGGGAAAGTTTTAATCAAGGGATTGAATTGTTTTGAGTGTGGAAGTAGATTATAATGTTTTATTTATATAACCCATTGCTTTATCTTGCCTGGTAATATTTATTATTAACTCAGAAGTCTTCAGATATTCTTACCCTCTTATTGTGGTATAGTTTCAGTTGTATTGTTTGTAGGAAACCTTCAGAGATATGATATGATATGGTTTACCTAAAATATTAGTCACGCAGTGTTAGATTATGGAAAGTGCCAGTAGTGCTATGCATAGTATGTATCAGAAAATGTATTCACACTCACCATCATTTTTATTTCCTAGATTATATGTGTTTCCACAGTAGCAATAATATTGGGTTTTTGACCCTTCACGCGGTAGTAGAGGAACAAATGTTACACCTCCCCTTATGGTATAAAAGTGTTCCATCCCCAATACAATATGCCCTCCCTTCCCTAGTTATGTGAAGTGACGGCATGTAATGTTGTCATTGAAGTAATCTAGGAAATGAAAAGTATGAATTCATGTTCTTCTTTCCTAGATGTTTATGGCAGTATTAAAATTGGGTAATACCCTAACAGAATAAAGAAGGTTGGGAATTAAAAAACAGCCCGAGATACTGAACACATACAGTGCCTTGCAAAAGTATTCACTCCCCTTGGCATTTTTCGTGTTTTGTTGCTTCGTAACCTGGAATTAACATGAATTGTTTGAGGATTTGCATCATTTAATTCACAGAACATGCCCACAACTTTGAAGATGTTTTTTTTATTTTTTATTATTGTGAAGCAAACAACAAATAAGACAAAATAACAGAAAAAGTCAATGTGCATAACTATTCACTCCCCTTTGTAGAGCCACCTTTCCCGGCAATCACAGCTCCAAGTCGCTTTGGATAAGTCTCTATGAGCTTGCCACATCTTACAACTGGGATTTTTGCCCATTCCTCCTTGCAAAACTGCTCCGGCTCCTTCAAGTTGGATGGTTTGCGCTTATGAACAGCAATCTTTAAGTCTGACCACAGATTTTCTATTGTATTGAGGTCTTAGCTTTGACTTGGCCATTCCAACACATTTACATGTTTCCCCTTAAACCACTCAAGTGTTGCTTTAGCAGTGTGTTTGGTGTCATTGTCGTGCTGGAAGGTGAACATCCATCATAGCCTCAAATAATGCACAGAGTGGTATGGGTTTTGCTCAAGAATATCCCTGTATTTAGCACCATCCATCCTTCCCTCAACTTTGACCACTTTCCCAGTCCAGTGCTAAAAAACATCCCCACAGCATGATGCTGCCACCACCATGTTTCACTGTGGGGATGGTGTTCTTTTGGTGATGTGATGTGTTGGGTTTGCGCCAGACATAGCGTTTTCTTTGATGGACGAAAAGTTCAATTTTATCAGTCTCCCACATGACTTTTCGCAAACTCAAAACGTGCCATTTAGTTTTTTTGTGAAAGTAATGGCTTCTCTGCTGTGAAACTCTGCAGCTCATCCAGGGTTACCTTACATCTGTGTGCTGCCTCTCTGATTAATGCCCTCCTTGCCCGGTCCATGAGTTTTGGTGGGCGGCCGTCCCTTGGCAGGTTTGCTGTTGTGCCATGTTCTTCCGATTTGGTTATGATAGATTTGATGGTGCTCCTGGGAATCATCAAAGATTTGGATATTTTTTTATAACCTAACCCTGACTTGTACTTCTCAACAACAATGTCCCTTACTTGTTTGGAGAGTTCTTTGGTCTTCGTGGCAGTGTTGTGTTAGTGGTGCCTCTTGCTTAGGTGTTGCACCCCTGGGGCCTTTCAAAAAAAGGTGTGTGTATATGTAATGACAGATCATTTGACACTTAGATTGCACACAGGCTGATATCATTTCACTAATTATGTGACTTCTGACGGTAATTGGTTGCATCAGAGCTTTTTATGGGCTTCATAACAAAGGGGGTGAATACATACGCACATGCCAATTTTCTGTTTTCTATTTCTAAAAAACAGTTTTATGTATATATTTTTCTCATTTCACCTCACCAACTTAGACTATTGTGTTCTGATCATCACATAAAATTCAGATTAACAAAACATTGAACTTAAGGCTTTCGGGTATCAAAACTCTGGAAATTCGACTTAAATTTGCGTGCAACCTCACTCCCAGACGTCCTAGCTGCCCCCCCCCCCCCACCCCCACGTGCTGTGTGTGAAGTTTTTGATATTTTTTTTATTTTTTGTGTTTTTGGATGTGCGCGGTTTGGCCGCTAAGTTCGTATTTTTTATGGGTCATATTTTTTTCTCTAAATGCTGGTTTCCTTTTCAAAGTGTTACGGGCCATAATTTTTTCAGCCGATTTTTTTCAAAGTGCTACGGGTCTCTCACTGTGAATTGTGTATTTGAGTTTTCTGTTGTTTGTCGCTCCTTGCTTGGCCGCAACCACGGCCCTCGCGAGCACGCAGTTTTAACGTTTCATTACCATCGGATTATGGCAAGCCCTCGCTGCTGAGAACTTTATATGTGATACATATATAAATAGATATGATTTCTTCCCGAAATTACAGTGCTTGTTCTTACTCATTATAATAATCATGACGTTCTCATTTTCTATTGGTTCCTAGAGCAATTTCTCATCTGTAAAGCTTGGCTTTGTTTATTATACTTTGTGAACACATACTTCCAACACTGAAGTCTCTTGCAGACAAGGCAGGATTTATCGATATGGGCTGAGTGCTGTAATATTGCGAGTGAAAAGATTAACATAAACATATAACATAGGGCCAAAAATCTCCCGTAGCCGTTTGTAGAGTATACCGCAAATTACACTGATTCATTAGCATAGGGGCCTTGGTTCCCAAAGTTTGATGCGGCTGGGGAGGCCTCGTACAAATGGTAATGTCTTATGGAGTTGTTCATGGATGACCATGAGGCAAGATTATATATTTCTCCTGAGTTCCTATTTGACCTAAGAGCTTAGAAGGAGATTGATCGTGTGGGCTGTGTCTTAGCACTGGGCTGTGGCAGAAGTGACATATTTAATGATACATGTTGGAGAGGCTACAAATCCTTTTCTTGTACTTGATAGGATAAGAAATAGTTTTATGATTTCCTCCAGGCTGATGATCATAAATGTAATGTCATAGACATCTATGGACATATAATGAGAAGAGATCCTTATCTTTTTCCAGTAATGCAGATTCCCATTAAGGAAAATCATTTCTTGACTCTTGATTTACATGGAAAGAA
Source organism: Discoglossus pictus (assembly GCA_027410445.1). Taxonomy (NCBI): domain Eukaryota; kingdom Metazoa; phylum Chordata; class Amphibia; order Anura; family Alytidae; genus Discoglossus; species Discoglossus pictus. The sequence continues at coordinate 66,263,857 of CM050166.1, forward strand.
ACTATAACTTTATGAAGCACTTCTGACATTGGCCTAAAAATGAGCTTTACAGAATATAATGGAGTATAGGTCCTTTATAGGAAAGAGCTCCCAATTCTGAGACTCTTATAATGAAGGTGACTGTGGTATCACAAATATAGTTGTCGTACTGTTAGTCGTCGTCCAATTGTGAAGCGAGGCCCGCAACTGCGGCCCTCTTGATGAGCGCCAAAGGTGCCCATCGCAAGGACCGCAGGCTGCAATGAGTGCCCACGCAATCATCATGAGGCCCGTAGGACTTAGGCTTAGGCTGCAATGTGCTTAGGACTTAGAATCGATGCAACTGCAGACCTCGCAGAACAAGGTCCGAACCACGGAACTCGAAAGACCAACAAAAAAAAACAAATATGCCTCGGAATACCTTACACACTCACACACAGCACACCTGTAAGTGAGGTTTCAAGTTAATTTGAGGTATATTTGGCGTTTTTTTACAATTGAAAATCGCCTAAGCGAGAAAAAAACGTAAAATGGATGAAAACTAGGCAGAAGGGAGTGAAAAAGAGCCCCAAGACAGTAACACTTAACGCAAGCCAGTAACACTTAACCCAAGCCAGTAACATTTAAGCCAAGCCAATAACATTTACCCAAGGCAGTAAAACAACAAAAAGTCAGGCAGGAAAGTAGCAGCTTGACAAAAACGGCAATGAGCGGCAAAGCTCATCGCGAGGCCTGCAAATTACACAGGGGGAGAGGCTCGCAATGAGCGGCAAAGCAAAATAGTTTTATAATTAATGAGAAAATATAACACATATAAGACCTCTTAATTAATATCATAATTAAATCTTGTATTTAATATACTATAAGCTAAGGGCCTCATTCTAATCGGGGCCGTAAAACGGCTGCAAGTCTGTGATTCCTTGCGGCTGGCTTACCATCTACACTGGTATTCAGTTGGGCGGCGCCACAAGGATGTCCCCCTTATGGCCGATCGCATAAGGGACACTCCATCTTCCAAAGTTAGTGGAAGATGGAGTGTCCTACAGAATGATTTTAGAGAACTAGGGAATAAGCTTAAGGCAAGGACCTCCAAAGTAGTATTTTCTGAGATATTGCCTGTGCTAGCCCAGGGAGATGCAAGGAGCTTAGGGAGGTTAATGCCTGGCTAAAAAAGTGCTGCACTAAAGAGGGGTTTGGGTTTTAAGAGCACTGGGAAGACTTCTCACTTGGGTACAACCTCTATAGCAGGGATGGATTGCACCTTAATGATGAGAGAGCTTTTGTGCTAGTGGATAGGATGGTAGAAAAGCTTTCTTTTTTTTTTTTTTTTTTCTTTTCCTTCCTGGTTGGTGTCTGTGCAGATCTTAGTAATATAATTAGAAGTAGGTTGGGATAATAAGATTCTGCACCTGTAATGTTTATGTTTTTTTGTTATTTGTCTCTGTATATTGCAAACATATTGTGATATTCGTCTTATTTTTCCTTTTTCTGTATAAAGACGTATTCATATGAATAAACTTTCTAAAATAAAAAAAAATAAAAAAAGAAAGGCTGGAGGAGTTTTTAAACTAGTAGGCGGAGGAGGGACTACATGAATATAATGGGGTAGAAAGTGTAGAAAGGATAAGGGATGAATTAACTACTCATGGGGGAGATGAGGGTTAGTATAGTCAATAGGGAAGTATTACTTAGTAACTCAAGTACAGAGGCAGGCACGTCAAAACGACAGACTCATAACATAAAGTGTATGCTCGTTAATGCCAGAATTTTGCCAGGAAAAATTGGTTAGTTAGAATTATTAACAGTCAATTAAAATTGGATTTAATAGGCATTACTGAAACATGGGGGGATGAATCTTATGACTGAACTGTTAATCTGGAAGGTTATAACCTATATAGGAAAGACAGGGAAAATGGTAAAAGAGGAGGAGGGATTTGTCTGTATGTTAAGCCTAAATTTAAACCTAGAATAAGAGAAGATATTAATGCTGGAACAAACGATAATGATGAATTTTCGTAAGTAGAGTTAAATAGCGGAGCAGCAAATTCCAAAAGAATATTGGTTGGATTATGCTATAAACCCCAAATATAATTGAAAGGGAGGAAATTCAATTATTGTTAAATATTGGAAATGCAGCTAAGCATGGGCAAGTTTAATAAATGGGAGACTTTAACTACCCTTAAATAAACTGGATGAATGAGACCAGCAGTTCAACTAAGGGGAGCAGGTTCTTGAGTACACTCAGGCATCATTATCTGGCCCAGGTTATACAAGAACCTACTAAAAATGACACCATCTTGGATTTAATTACCACAAATAATATTAATATGGTATCAAATGTTGAAATAGGGCAACCTTTGGGAAACAGTGATCACAACAAAGTCTCATTTGAGATTGAACTAAAAATACAAAACTGTAAGGGACCAACAAAAACTCTTAATTTTACAAGGGCAGATTTTAACGGTCTAAGGACAGCAATACAAAGTATAGACTGGGGAAAAGAACTGATGGGTAAAAATACTGAATATAAATGGACAACATTTAAACCCGTACTAAATATACATATTTATCACCATACATCATGTGGCAATAAAAGTAAAAGGAGTAAATCACATCCAATGTGGCTTTACAATGATTTAAAGATCAAGATCCAGAGTAAAAAAACAGGCATTTAAGTTATACAAACAAGAGGGGACAGAGACTGCCTTACGTAAGTAGAAGTAAATCAACAAGGCTTGCAAAAGAGCTGTTACACTGGCTAAAAAAGAAAATTAAAAATTAGTTGTAAAAGTTTGTAAGACTAATCCTAAAATGTTTTTTAAATATATTAATATGAAGAAGGCCAAGAAGAAGCTATAGGAACATTACAATGTGAAACAGGCCATCTGTTAATTAGTGACCAGGAAAAGGCAGATGAGCTAAATAGGTTATTTTCTTCAGTATATACAAGGGAGGTACCAGTGGTTAGGAAACCGCAACATAATGGGGCTACACTACCTTCACCAACTAATTCGTTAATGCAGGAAGAAATCCAAAAGAGGTTGGAAAAAATAAATGTTGATAAAGCCCCAGGAACTGATGGAATACATCCAAGGGCACTGGGGGACTGGGTTCTGTAATAGCCAAACCATTATCTCTAATTTCACTCAATGCAGGGTCTCTACCAGATGACTGGAGAAAAGCAGAGGTGATACCTATATTTAAGAAGGGAGCAAGAGCAAATACAGGGAATTTTAGTCCAGTGAGCCTCACTTCTGTATTTGGAAAGTTTTTAGAAGATTTGAGAAGAAAAAATAGCCATGCAATCTATATTCTTTATGGAGCAAAACTATGGTTATTATATACTGAAAGGGATTTGGGATTACTTGTGGACTAGGTAACAGTGCTCAATGTCAAGCAGCAGCTGCAAAGGCAAATAATATATTAGCTTGTATTAAGAAGGGTATAGAAGAAAGGGAAACAAATATAATTCTGCCACTATAAAAATCCCTAGTACGCCCTCATTTGGAATATGGAGTACGGTTTTAAGCACCACTTCATAAAAAGGCCATTTTAGAGCTGAAAAAAGTACAGAGAAGGACAGCAAAACTAATAAAGAGAGAAAAAAAATGGCAGCCGAAAAAAGGAAAACGAGGCTACACGACCCGAAGAGCAGAAAACACAGACAAGGACGTACGACTTTTACAAACAACAACTACTTAGAAAAAAAATACGAGGTTGCAAAACTACAAAGTTAATGATCGAACCATGCACATCCACAAACACCAAAACCACAACAACGACAACAAAAAAATACCACAAAGCCAGGACGTCTGGGAGTGAGCTTGCACACAAATTTAAGTCGCATTTAAGAAGTTTCGCCACGGGAAAATCAGCGAAGTGAGAAGAAAAACGGCAGACGAAAAAAATAAAAACAAGGCTAAAGGCCACAGAGCCACGAAAATCACTGCTAGGCACGTACAACGCCATTTTACAACACTTACTTACAACTCATTACATTTGGATTCTAAAATGCTACTTTACCCACCTAAACAAATAGTTTGGCCTCGCTCACGCAGCCTATTTACACTGCACACTTGCCACATTGCTGACACTTTCTCCTCACATGATCATTACTCCAGCTGTACATTATCAGATGCAGGAAAATCCAAATAGATTGTTAGCTCTTCAAGATATTGATTGCTGCATATTAAATATAAATAGGTAAAGTATATTCATGCATTAATTCATATTACTTTATTAATTCACTGTACTCACATTTCTTTCACATTTTACACTGTATTTGTATATTAGTCTTTGCGATGACCGCCAAAGGCGATCGTTGCAATGCCGGACAATTGAAGTACACAAGGGGATAGGCTCACAATGAGCACCAAAAGTGCTCATTGCGAGCCCTGCAGTGAGTTCTGAAGGAGCTCAGCGTGGGGCTCACAATGAGTGCCGCAGGTCCACAGAGGAGCAAAAGCCCTACATTGTGTGGCAAACAGCATTGCCATGTCTTAAAATGTTATTGCCCCGTCATTTTTTGACGGGCAAGTCGCTAGTACTGTATGATTAACACTCTCATTCATGCCTTTTGGAATTACTGTATCTAAGAAAACAATCCATTGACTTTCTGCCTTCTGAAATCTGCCTCCATATTACCCTTTCTGATCCCAAGTGTGAGCTTTTGTAATACCCAATATTTAAGTTCCATTTTAGATTTATGTTTGGAAAAAAAATATTTGGCTGTAGAAAGAGTCTTGCCTTTATCTATGTCTTGCCTACTATTCCTAATATTGCCCAAGTGTTCACCCACCCTGCATCAATTCACGGATAACCATCCGTAAATATCTCCTACCATGAAAATTCAAGGCAGCTACAAGGGACATTCAAGGGAGCTACAATTAAATTAGTTTCTGATCACACATTTTCTGTCCGCCATCTATATCATTTATGTTCAATGAATAGGGCAAAAATTTGCAATGTACACATTTATAAGTGCCACCTGGTAGAGTGATGCTCAAAGAATAAGAGTCATAGAGCCTCATTCAATTGCAAGGCCGCAACTCATGGTATACAGGCCGTATGTCTGCGTTCTGCAAGCCGAAACCGTAAAACATGCAATTGTATGTAGCATTTCAGAGTGTGAACATGAACAATTAAGCAGGGCCAGAACTACCCATTTAGAAACAGCCAATAGAAAATGACACCGTCATCATTATGGCACTATAAGGTTAGATATCAATCAATTAGTGTTTAGAGGTCCAATATGCGATCAGACTAGCAAAACCGCAAAACACAAAATAATAAAAATGAATGCCACTACTGCTGTAGTCCATATGGGTGGCCTGATATGTATTAACTCATTGATTTCCAAGATCGGACGTGAAAAATCATAGGCTTAGATGGGGTGTAAGTTACGGTTGTAACAACTGCAGGTATTTTCAGCCTGTAACCCGTAGACTATTTGCGGCTCGCAAAAAACGCCAGTTGAATAGCAAATTAGTTTACAGGCCTACATTACGGGCTCCAGTAACTTACAATTTCTCAATTGAATGAGGCCCATAGTGTCTGCAGAAGAACAGGAACAAAACACTGCCCTAGAGTGGGGGATGGCCCCTTTTATAGGGTAAGGAGAGGAGCAAACTTTATTCTTGGCCTACATCAGGATGAAGGGCAAAAACTTAGTACTAATGCTGCAGAAAATATGAATTTAGTGGTTAAAATATTTTGACTTGTTATATACTATTATCATACAATCAGTCTTTTGCCATATGTTCCACAAGAGGAATATGAATATTTATAGAAATGTTATATTCACACATTACATGGGTCTTCTTGAGAGATACCTTGTATTTGTATTAAAGGTCCCCACTAGGAAAAACATCAGTTGACTTACCCCACTACAGTAATATTGAACATAATAGTTATTACACAAATTGCTGTACTTATTCTTCATTACCTTCTGAAAACATTGTGCCCATTTTCAAGTCAAATAAATATGTTTCTTTAGGTATTTTCTTGTCATGATCTCTCTTTCAAGGTCGGGTATCTATTTATATCTGTGGTCTAGTATTTTAAATCATTTTATAGCATACATGACACTATAAACTGAGTGAAATTGGTAAATAAATCAACTCTACTTTGGCTATATATATATTTTTTTTTTTTAAATGTGATTTTTACCCTTCTATATAAGACTAACACGGTACTGCACTCTACCTGCTTTCTGAAACAAAGAAGTGAATGCATTCATTGTGCTCCATAGCGTGTTAGGTTTAATAGTACCTGTCCATCTTTAGCCACTAAAGAAGTGCAATCTTTTCCTTTCCCATTTGACCTGATTTTCTATCTTTGTTGTTGGCCTGTACATTCCTATTTTTGGTTTGTTTTTCGCTATTCACTCTCTGTAGTTGCTCAGTTGTTGCTAGGATTCCTTTTTTACAAAATGCCAGCATGCCATTGTGTTGAGTCCTTCTGTTATCAATTACTATCTCTAACCACCCATTAGAAAAAGGGACAGTAATGGACTAATTAAATATCTTACATACCAGACAACTTGTTAACAGGTATAGACAATATAAATAATTTTAGGATGCTTTGAACTTTCAGGAGTTAAAAGTGCACAAACTATTTACTTTGATAAGTGATGTGTCTTATTGAACGCCCATCTAACAAACAGCTACAATTTTTTGCCATTCTAAAATGAATAAAAAGTGTTGTCAATCGATCGCTATTAACACATTCAGAAAATAGTCTTTGGAGATTAATGCTATTTTGTCCCACTGTCTTGTCTCTTTGTGTGTACCAGCAGGGACATTCTTTTATTCTTCTCAGTACTTTGTCTGTAGTTCTTTAAAATTCTGGAAGGCACTTTTGCAGTATTGATTTTTTTAAAGACAAATTGACAGTTTTCATTTTTTTCTTATAGCTACTAAAATTAAAATCTGCTACATTATGTTTCAGTTTAAGTGTATGTTTAACCTTATTCATGAACGCATACCATTCAAATAAGTGGTATTTAATGCTAAACAATAGAATGTTATTAGGACAGATAAAACATTACTTCCATCTTTGTAAAAATTAAATAAAGGAATCAGTGCATTAAATAAATAAATAAATAATTGTATACAGTTGTGCACTCAACCTAAAGCTGCCGCACAAAGAAGTGTGTTTGCTACCTCTTGGCCCTTACAGTAAGAATCCTGAAGCCTTATTCAATTTCCCTACATCGCAAATTACACCCTAGTTAACTACAACGTAAATCTCCCTAGCTACTCTATTCTTCCATCGCAGCATCATTGCGAGAGAACTACCCCATATGACAACAGTAAGTCAGAGCCGCAAAATTTGGATATAGTATGAGTTGCTTGAACTCCAAAAAGGTATTTTTTCCCAAATAACCTTAAATTACATAGCTCTTTCAACTCTTAAAATCCCTGATTTGTTTTAAATATCGTGAGTACTCCAGTGCACTTGCAGATGCCATATTCACCGCACAACCCCGCCCCCCAGGGCCCCCTCAGTAGCTATATCCACCCCCAACCCTGCAGGGCCCCCTCAGAAGCACCATTAACCCCCCACAAAAAAAAATCCAGGGCCCCCTCAGCAGCATCATTCACTCCCCCCAAAAAACCCAGGGCCCCCTTGTCGCACCATTCATCCCCCCAAGCCCCTCAGCAGCCATATTCACCCCCCAGGCCCACCTCAATAGCCATATTCACCCCCAGGGCCCCCTCAGCAGCACTACTCACCCCCCCCCCAAAAAAAAACAGGCCCCCTCGGAGCATTATTCAACCCCTTAAAACCACCAGCTCGCAAATTACGACCACAAGGCTGAACTCATAAACCATGCCTTTTTAAGTTGGATTTCAGCGGCGTAATCTTAAGTTTTTATTTTATTGGTAATATTTTTTATATTTTTGCTATATTTTATTTATTTTTTTAATTATTTTTTGATATTTTTTTAGCAGTTTTTTTGGGGTTGTATGTAGTGTAGATTAGTGTGCTGTTTTTACTTAGAGTTCAATGGGGGTCCCTGTGGATCCCCATGGTACTTCATGTGTTCATTTTAGGTCAGTGCCGGGGTTTATTTAGACACCCATGGTAGGTGGGTGTTAATTTTATGTTTAGAGAGATCCCCATGGTAGGGAGGGCTTAATGGGGATACTATTGGGGTCTGTATAGACCCCCATGTTATCCAAGGGTATCCAGGAGGTTAACAGGTATACATAGAATATTGGGAAATATATAGACCTAAATAGTATGGGGTTAATTTATTAGGTGCTGCAGAGATCCTTATAGGACTCCCCCGGCAGTGGTTAATTAGCTAGATGCTGTGGTTGTCCTTAATGGACCCTCTTGTCATGGCTTAATATATTACGTGCCGCAGGGGTCCTTAAAGGCAGAGGGAAAAAATGTAAATGCGGTGGAGTTTAATATTTAAATGCAGGGGTATATAGATGCCACAGGGATCCTTATAAGACCCCCATAGTCCTTTAAGGACCCCCTTGGAACCCAAGGTTAATACTTTAGGTGCAATGGGGTCTCAATGGACCCGCATGGTTATGTAGATCACTTCAAGGTTTATTATGCAGGGTTATTAAAAGTTGGGAGTGCCAAGTAATTTTGAGGGATTTGGAATTTAATAGCTTTTTGGAAAGCAAGCGACTTGTAATATTCCTGATGTGGAAAAGCCAATGGGAAATCTTGCTTTATTTTGCGCCTCTCGCATGCCTTAGTCCATAGGGGTAGCTTTCTCACAATTATGCTGAGAGGGCGGAATAGAATAGCTAGGGCAAGTTACTTGGCACTTTTTGCCTGTGTAACTTTATTTGCAGTGAAAGCTTGTGAAGGACACTTTTCTTCCAAGAGGTGGTATAGAAACATGCTTTGCCCATTGCTTCAGTTGTGGTTTTAGTGCCACCAGTATGGTAGAAATAGGCAACCTAATGGAGTGAGCCTGGGTGGTCTCCCCAGACAGCGTGGATGCTTAGCTCACATTGAGGCAGAAAAATATGGTTCACATCATTATTCATATTATATAATGTATTATGTTTGTTTTAATAAATGGGTGACTCATGTCCCATTCTTTACTTAAAGAGGTGTGTCTGTCTAATTATTGAGGGGTGTAGGGGTCACGTTATTTGTGCTCCCCCTCTTTTTGTGATTGTATTTAAATACTGGTTTGCCAGTTTTCACTTTCAGAGTGTTTTATTAATGGAGCTACAATTTTATAACAATTTTTAACACCAGTGGTGACATATTTTATTACATATTAAAGTCAACTATTAATTTCTTAAAGGTGTGGAGATATACTAAGGTACATCATGTTTGCCACCATAGAAACAAATAAACAAACTGCTTCACAAATTAGAATATGATTATAGGTACGTTATCCTGGATCCTGACCTATATGGAGTTCCCTAAAACACTATTTGGGAACAACTGCTTTAATGATTTCTGTTTTGCAATAGCAAAGAATTTAGGATTAAAATAAAACACACAAAAAACAGTATAACAATAAACAGCAGTGTTTTAAAAATACACAAATATGTATTTCTTGTCAGTCCATTTAGCAAATGCTTCATAGCCAAAGATATTTATATGAGACTGCTTGATGAATTGGGTACAGTACATTTAGTCTTTGCATTCTCCCTTCAGACAAGCAGCTTTATTATCAGGAATTCTTATTAAGTTATTATGTCACTTCCAGCCAGCAAGATACTTGCTGTATCAGGTTATCAGTGCTCTGTGGAGACTCTTTCCCTGTAATTAAGTTTTGAAATAACTACGTAGAACTGTATTCCACTCACTGCTAGTAATTATAAGATGGCAATTCGTCTTCTACTTTCTCACACATGGCAAATCATGTGATTTATTTTTAAACTTGTGTTGGGAGCTGAATAAATTTAAATCCCTGCCTGCACATATGTACAAAATTAAAATGTGGAAGTTAATTAAAGAAGTGTTACTATACGGAAACACATATGGTGTTCTTCATACTAAACCTAATACCAGCCTTCAACAAATCTTCTTGCATCTTCCCTTTATACCTACCTTTTAGGATTTATATTCTATGCAGTTTTGTACCTGTATTCTCTGAATCTGTCATCACAATGAACAAAGTGACTTTACCAAAACCAGAAAATAAAAGATATCAATATGAAATAATATGCATTATTCAGTATTAATCATTTCTTTATATTTTTATATTCCATATGGTATTAATATAATAATTTTCTAATTATTACATAAGTTTGGAAGATTACCCTTGACAAAATACTACAGTTTAGCAATTCCTTATTCGAGATTCATTTATTCTACTTTAAATTAGTTTGACGTTTTCTGGTTTCTTTAACTTGGTTATGAATGATTCTTGGACTTAATGTCTATACACACCTTGCATGGTTTATCATATGTAAGTGCATTGTCTAAGACTGCTATTGCCTTGCAAAAGTAAAAGCATATACTTATAGTTAATCTTTCTGGAAATCTTTAAATACTTTGTGGAAATCAGTTCTTGTGCTACTTGGTAACATTGTACTGATACTGATTGAGCTCCCTGTGGAATTTTTTTTTTATTTTGAGCCACAATAGCTGGAGAAGAATCCCACAAAATAAATTGATTAGCCCTCATAGTCAATGAAAGAGTGGCCAAAGAAGTGTTCAGTTACAACCCAATAAATGACAGAATGATTTCAATTTAAATTCAAGGCAAACCATTTAACATCACAGTGATCCAAGTCTATGATCCATCCATGGATGCTGAAGAGGCCAAAATTGTCCAGTCCTAAAAAAAATTTCAACACGTCATATTTATAACACCAAGAAAATATGTTACTCTCATCATTGTAATACTAAAGTAGGGAACAAAAAGATATCTGTAATAACTGGCATATTTGGCCTTGAGTACTAAATGAAGCAGGTCAGAGATTAGTAGAATTCTGTCAAGATAATTCTCTGGTCAAAGCAAACACCCTCTTCCAAAAGCCTCCTGAACAGGGCCGGATCTATCTTTTTAGAACCCCTAGGCAGTGAAGTGGAGGAGCTCCTGCGAGTGGGTACGCAAGGTATGTACGGACCAATTTTTGCCTTTTCTGTTCGTGTAAGTTCCTTTTTCTGTTGTAACTCTCTTGTTCTAGGTGGTTACCCCCTAGTAGCCAGTCTATAAACTGCAGCATATTGGTTTTCTTTTAGGCCAGGAACCATTTTCTTTTTAAATGGCACTCCTCACAGGGAAGCGCCCATAGTTGACCTAATGGGTAATCCGGCCATGCTCCTAAAGGACTCTACACATGGACACAACCAGATGGACAATAGAGAAATCAGATTGACTATATACTTTGTAGTCAAAGATGGAGGAGCTTAGCAAAAAGAAAAGATCTGGAGATCACCGTGACTCAGACCATGAGATTCTTGTTGCAAAATTCAGAATTAAACTGATGAAAAGAGGAAAAATAATTTTAACTTCAAAGTGTTCACATTGAATTCACAAATTAAATGGCCAACGAAGAGAAGTAAAAATGTGGGTAGAGATTTAGAGAGTGAATACCATAAAGGGGTTTGCTACAATAGACAGATGTATTGCAGCTCATTGCAGCTATTTTTAGTTAATATCTTAATGACTTTTCTTTTAAATAAAATAAGGTTCTATAGATCCAGGTCAGTTTCTGATAATTATAAAGCAAACAAATATTAATTTAATTGTAATTAAAAATTATTTTAATTTTATTATGGATCACATCTTAATCTATAGAAACATTGACTTAAATTATGTCTGATTGAGCTAGATATGGTGGGAATACAATGTATTATATATACCTGGGTTAAAAAATGCTTTGCTTATGCAGAGATCCCTGCCTACAGCATTCATGAATTTAAATCACATAATGCTGGTATCTAGTTTCATGACGATAGCCTTACTCTAAAGGGAATAATATGAATGTGAAATGCATCACTTGCTTGAATTATTTTTTTCTGATGTCAAAATGGCAAATCTTAACTGAGTTGTGCAGAGACAATATAATTTCCCACACATCTAACTGATCAACTGCTCACATTTTCTGAACAGGCTAATATATAAATGAAAGACAAAAATTATTTTAGGTAACTATAATGAAAAAGTCTTAAGTGTGGATTGCTTTATTCCAGTGTCTTACTTTCAACAGATCATTAGTTAGAAGTTCTGAGGCCAAAAGAGATTCAGCAGTGAATGTATTTGCCTAAAATTAAGAATCATCCATAAAATATGAGATTTATATAGCACACTTCAACCACAATGACATAATGGGATGCTAATAATGTTATGTTAATAGCATACAGTTTAATGTTTCACAATCCTTGCAAAAAGCTCTATAATACAGGCAATCGACCAAATAAAAATGTACATCTTTATATTTAGACTGCATGGCGCAATCTTTTTATAACACTGGAACCATATACATCACTGCACCCTCTTATTATACAATATACAATCAATTTTAATGCCACAGTTACATGAGCCATACATGTTTATTTATATTTTCAGAGAGCGTCGTTAAATTGTAACACCCAAAATAAAAAAATAACAGTTGTTCGGCACTGTATAATACATTTTGTGGCTACTCGCATTCAAATACTTCAAATGATAAATGATAAATTTCAAAGTACTAAATATAATTTCTTACTCTCTTTGTTTTATCCATTGCCTTCAGTATGGAGAGATTGAGGTCTTCCAGTGCTGCAAGAACACTTTCATATTCCCCCAAGTGCTGGGAAAAGTAGTCTGCAAGATAAAAAATATCAGTTAGGACCTTAGCTCCAACAGTAACTTGCCTGTCATTATAATATGTTGTGTTCAATTGTATGTTCTGCCTCTCTGTGTGCTGTCTCTCTGTGTGCACTCTCCCTCTCTCTCTCCATGTGCGCCCTGTCTTTTTCTGCTCGGTCTCTCGCTCTACACGTTGTCTCTCTCTGCTCTTTTTTTCTCCCTCTCTCTGTGCCCTCTCTCTGCTCTCTGTGTGCTCTCTGTTTCTCTCTCTCCACTCTCCCACCTCCTACCCCTCTCTCTTTCTCTTCTCTCTCTCTCCCCCTCTCTCGCTCCCTCCCTCACTTTGTCTCTCTCCCTCCTTCTCCCTCTCCCTCTTTCTCCTTCTCCTACTCTATCTCTGCCTCATCCTCTTCCCCTCCTCTCTCTCTTCCCCTCCTTCTCCCCCCTTCTCTATCTTTCCCCTCCCTCTCTGCCTCTCTCTCTTCCTCCCTCCTTTTATCTCCCCTCTATCTGCCTCCTTTTCCTCTCCCGTCTCTCTCTCCCCTCTATCCCCTCCCTCTCTCTCCCTACCCCTCCTTTTCTCTCCCCCTCCTTCTATCTCTCCCCCTCCACTCTGCCTGTTAAATCCAACTCATAGCACTCTAAATGCAAATATTACCACACTACTGTACTTTTATTAAAAGGGAAAGTTATGTTAGGTCTTAGAATTAATAGCACAACATTCTCAAGCTCACCAATCGGCCCCGAAAAATACTTTATTTCATGTTCATATTTTGTGTTATTTCAATCCTGGGAATCAATGTGTTAATACATATACTGTAACTCACGTGATAGAATATCATATTTACGTCTTTATCAATATTGCACTACATCTGGAATGTGGGTGTGATCGTAACTCGTAATTGAACCCCATAAGACTTTTAAAATCCTACCTCCATTTTTCAGTGATGTAATTCTGAAATTTTTCTGACGATTTTGCCACTGACTCCATCACAACTTGTAACTACACGTTAGACTAATTGATCATGTTCATGGCTGTACATCCAACGAGCGATAAATGGTTTATGGGTTTGCCTCTCAAGCCCGTAACTGACAGCCTGTTCTAATTTAATAGCACCATAAATCCGCAACTCTTCAAGCTCGCAGCCGTTGCGGGTCTCACATTGCAGATACGGTCTTCAAATTTAATGTGGCTGATAATTAGTAACCTTTAGCTGTTAATCTTAACCAATCTGTTTAAATAAAGGCACACCAAAAATTAAGGGAATTGCTGAGTATGGAGGGAGCAATTTGTATATATCTATAAAATGAGAGAGCAGAAGCTATTTATTTTACCAATAATTTTCCTACTATATATGAGAGATGTATTTTTAACAATAAAGTGTGTACATACCTATAGTATGCTGTTACCATATATATAGATGTACATATATATATATATACATACATATATATTGTAACGGTGTCCAGAAAGGACAGATAACCTGCACTAGAATCCAGCAAGGGATCTACATAAGCAGAAGAATGAGTAGGGCTGTACATCCATGCTTGAACAGAAGGGGAGTGTGTGAGCTGCGGCCTAATCAAGCCAGTACACCTGAGCTAAGCCAGGAGGATTTAAAAGGCTGCTGTGTGAGCAGAGAGGGAGCTATCTAAGTTCACAGGAGATAAGGAGCCTGGAAGAAACCTTGAGCAGAGAGAGCTGTTTGTGAGAAGCTGCAATACTAAATGCTGGAGTGCTGTTTTCCTGGAGCTGCAAGTAAACGGTCTTGCTGGATCTGCAAAGAAATCCTTATTAAGTACCTGTGGGACACTGCTGAGTTACCTGACTGGAGAAAGCTGCATGGCAGACTGAAGCTAGTGAGGAGACGGACACTCCATTTACCATAAGGTCAGAAACCTTTTACTTAAATTATTATACCCCATTATAAGCTGAGTGCTTGTCCTGTTAAATTGCAGTGTTCCTATTGCAATATCAAAGGGTCCCTGGGGTGAAGCATATGGGAGAGAAGGGCGGGCCCTGTGCTTCATCCAAGGTTACGTAAGTGAAGACGTGGAAAGGCCACAGGCTGGCACTATATAAGAGACTATTCATAACCTGGCCACAAGGTGGCACTACACCACAAATACAAGACTACGGATACTGTAAGAGACTATCTGTATCCGGGCCACAAGCTGGCGCTATAAGGGACTGTTTGTATCCTGGCCACAAGGTGGCACTACAAGAGACTGTTTGTTTTCTTTATGAATTATAATATAACCTGTAGTAGAAAAGCTGCTCAGGTTATAGTCAGGGTGTTCCAGAGTATAAGTAAGCCCGTTTACGTAGATGTTTATTTTTCTGACTATAAGCTATTTCATTTGTGTTTTTGTAACTACTCAATAAAATATATAAAAAGAGCCCAGAAGTCTCTACCATTTACAGACCATCAAAGGATACCTTGTTACATTTTATATATATATATATATATATATACAATATATATATATATATATATATATATATATATATATATATATATATATATATATATAAAGAGTGAGGTAGCCGTGAGTGTCCAGTAATCCAGTTGAATAATCAGAGTAATGCGGTGAATAGTGATACCTTTTTTATTGGACAAACATATTCAAAATAAAGCGACGAGCTTTCGAGAGATAATGATACAAGTATGAACTAAAAACAGCAAACAGAAAGAGATGAAGACAAGAAAGACAACATTCATTGGGCAGAGTTAAGTGAGAAACAGCATTGTGAATAATGTCCTGATGGGTCAGTAAGTAAGTCTATAGATCAGGTTGTAGATATATATATATAAAATAAATAGTACATTTTTGTTCACATTTAAATGTCTAAAAAAGCAAAAAAAAACGTGTTTCATGCCCAGAATTCCAAGAAATACAGTAATTACACTGCATTCTGGGAACCTTGGCAGGGACATGCAAATGTGGCAACAAAGGCTACGCTTTTGCAATCCATAACCATATGAAACATGGCTTCCGTTAAGCATATGCCCGCTGTATCAAACAGCTTTGAGCAAAGCTTGGGTTGGATTATACACAAGCCAGGAATCCCACACACAGCAGTTTCAAGGATACTGCCTATCATCAGCGTAAGGCCGGATCCTTAGCTTGTGTAGTGGATATTTTGAGTAGGTATCACATATAATAGTTGTCAAACTGCGAATCGTCATCATGCTTGCGAGCCTCGTGTAGCGAGGTGAGCCGTTGAAGCACAGAAGTCTTCCGAGCTTGAAGCACAGAAGTCTTCCGAGCTCGGAGCACATAGCGAGGCGAGCAGTTGAGGCATTGAAACTCGGAGCACTTAGGACAGGAGCGCCAAAAGAGCTCATCGTCTGCGAGCCTTGCAAAGTGAGGCAAGCAGTTGAGGCATTGAAACACGCGGGACGTAGGCAGAAATGAACACCGAAGGTGCTCCTGCGAGCCTCGCAAAGCGAGGAGAGCCATTGAGGCATTGAAAAACGCGGGACTCCAAGCAGTTAGGAAACGCGGGACTTAAAAAAAAAATAGCGAGGTGTGGAACTTAGAAAAAAAATCTGAGGTTGGAAAAATATGAAGTTAACGGCTGAACCGCACAAATAAAAAACACAAAAAATAAAACAAAAAATACAAAAAAAACTCACACACAGCACTGGGAGGCAGCCAGTACGCCTTGGCGTGAGGTTGCATGTGAATTTAAACCGAATTTGCTGAGTTTCGGCAGTCGAAAATCAGCTAAGCGAGAAAAAAAATTTGGGCCGTAAAAAATGAAAACGAAGTTACACAACACCGAAGCGCGCAAAACACCCCCAGGCACGTACGACTTTGCCAGGGACATATAAAGGTACAAAAATACACTGTTAGGAAGCAAGGAAAATGATTGTGAGATGCATCACACATAGAATATTGTCGCCATTTTATAACACTAAGTTGCAAATCTACACATTACGATTCTGAAATGGCGACTTTCCCTCCTAAACCTGTCTAGCGTACGTAGCCTATATATAGGGCACAATTGCCATATTGCTGACACTTTCTCCTCAGGTGATGACAGTCTGACTGAACATTTTCTGCTGCTGGAAAATAAAAAAATTGACTTTGAAACGCGTCAGGCTTTGATGACGCTACGTGCGTCCATGTGCTAGGAGCACATAGGCGTCTTAGTACCAGTGTGCTGTGTGTATGTACCCCCTTCCCGTACTTATTATTATTGTTTATTTGTAACGCGCCAACATATTCTGTAGCGCTATACATAAGTTAAGTTACAGGCAATGACAAGTTCAAGATTCACACATTGCAATGAAAGGAGGGCCCTGTCTTTGAGCTTGAAATCCGGTGTCCATAGCGCTTTCCCTAAAGCGCCTTGCAGGATTGAAACTCGCAGACTTACAATCTAAAGGCTGACGTTTGTATGTGGTACAGTAGGGAGAGAGTAGTGATGAGCATGTTAGGGAGGAAGGTTATAGGCTTCTTTAAAGAGGTGCATTTTTATTGAAGTTTAAGGCAGGAGGATAGTCTGGTGAAGTGAGGCAAGGAGTTCCAGAAAAAAGGGTCAGCACGAGAAAAGTCCTGGAGGCGGTAGTGAGTGGAGGTGGTAGAAAGAAGAAGGTCGTTAGCAGAACGAAGAGAGGGTGTGGGGGAGTATTTGGAGATGAGAGCAGAGATATATGGGGGTGCGCTGTTGCGGAGGGCATTATAAGTTAGGGTCAAGATTTTCAATTTTATTCTGGAGGCTAAGGGAAGCCAGTGAAGTGATTGACAAAGGTAATGGCGTATTTTGGATATGTTTTTTAGATGGAAAAGACAGGATTTGGTTAGAGACTGTATGTGTGGGATGAAAGAGAGGGCAGGGTCCAGTAGAACCCCGAGACAACGGGCTTGGGCGGTGGGAGTATTGATGCCATTTTTGACAGAGAGAGAGATATGAGGAATTGAAGCTGTAGTAGAGGGTAGGAGGATTAAGAGTTCAGTCTTAGACATGTTGAGTTTCAGATGGTGACATCCAAGAAGATATACTAGAGAGGCAGTCAGAGACGTGTGCTGGAAGAGAGGGGGATAGATGTGGTGCTGAGAGGTAGATTTGGGTGTCATCTGCATAGAGATGGTACTGGAACCCAAAAGAGTTTATTAGGGTGCCGAGTGAGGATGTGCAGATGCAGAAGAGGAGGGGGCCTAGGACTGATCCTTGGGGTATGCCAATAGACAGGGAGTGAGGAAAAGAAGATGTGCCAGAGAAGGAGACGCTAAATTATTATTCTTGGAGGTATGATGAGAACCACAAGAGAGCAGTGTCTTGAATGCCACGGGAGGAGAGAATGTGGAGTAGAAGCGGATGGTCAACTGTGTCAAATGTGGCAGAGAGATTCAGAAAAAGCAAAATGGAAAAGTGGTCTTTAGACTTTTCGGTGAGCAGGTCATTGGTGACTTTTATGAGGGTTCTCTCAGTGGAGTGTTGGAAAGCCGGATTGGAAGGTGTCCAGAAGAGAGTTAGAGAAGATGAAACTGGTAAGGCGGTTATAGATGAGTCGCTCCAGCAGTTTGGAAGCCAGGGGAAGTATAGAGATAGGGCGATAGTTAGATGCAACATCAGAATCGGATGAGGTTTTCTTGAGAGTGGGTGTAATTATGGCATGTTTTAGAGATGATGGAAACGTGCCAGTGTTTAGGGAAAGGTTGAAGATGTGTGTGAGAGCTGGGATTAGTGTAGTAGAGAGGGGAGGGACGAGCTGAGATGGAATAGGATCCAAAGGACAGGTAGTGAGGTGAGAGGATGATATTAGGATGGAGACTTCATCCTCTGTTGCAGGGGTAAAGAAGTTCAAAGTGGCTGTGGGAATGGGGAGCGGAGTAGATTGGGTGTTGTTGGTTAGTTGAGAGGGTGGAGTGTGTGAGCCACGATGAGAGGAAACTTCATTGCAGATAGATTGAATTTTATGTGTAAAATGGTTGGCAAAGTCTTCAGCCGTGAAACAGGAAGGTATGGGGGGAGGTGGTGGGCGGAGGAGAGTATTGAAAGCGGCAAACAGATGTTTGGGGTTGGAGGACAGAGTTGATATTAGTGATGTGAAGTAATGCTGTTTGGCCAGGTTGAGGGCAGAGGAGTAGGAACATAGCATAAACTTGCTGAGGAGCGTGATTTCCTCCATAGTCGTTCAGCAGTGCGGGAGCACTTCTGAATGTAACGTGTGTGTGTGTAGTGTGCCATGGTTGTGGATGAGATTGATGGCGTCTGTGTCTAGTAATGGGGGCAAGGGTGTCAAGGGTGGAAGAGAAAGTAGAGTTGTAGAGTGAGGTGGCAGTGACAGGGCAATTGAGGTTGGTGATAGTGCTGAGAAGAGGTTGGAGCACAGTGGAGAGCTGTGTAGGGTTGAGTTCTAGCAGGTTTCTGTGGTTTATTGTGGCTGGGGTTGAAGAAGAGTGATGGGAGGAAGATGTGGTGAGGTTTAAGGTAAGGAGGTGATGGTCAAATAGAGGGAGTGGTTGGATGACTGGGTTGGAGGTATGGCTAATATTGGTGAAAATAAGGTCAAGAGAGTGCCCAGCATGGGGATTTGAAGAATCTGTAAGTTGTGAGAGGCCGAGGGAAGAGGTGAGTGCAAGTAGTTTGGTGGCCGCTGGGGAGGTGGGGATGTCAATGACAATGTTGAAGTCACCAAGTATCAATGTGGGAATGTTGGAGGAAAGAAAGTGTGGGAGCCAGGCGGAAAAGAGATCGAGAAATTGAGAGGGAGTACCTGGGGGGCGAAAGATTACAGCAACACATAGAGAGATGGGAGAGAAAAGGCAGATAGTATGAGCTTCAAAAGATGAAAATTGGAGGGATGGGACAGGGGGTATGAGGTGATATGTACAGCGAGAAGAATGTAATACACCCACACCACCACCTTGTTTGTTCCCAGGTCTAGGTGTGTGACTGAGGTGAAAACCAGAAGACAAAAACACAGAAGACAAAAATGATCGTAAAAGAAGAATGGAAAGGGACCAGAAGCAAAGATGGAGAGATGCACAGACCCCTGAGACTTTGCAACGCTTAAGAGAAGAAGACCGACAGAAACTTCTAAATAAAAGAAAAATTATTAAGAAAGCACAAACTTGTCGTGCTGGAGCTTCAAAGAAGAGAAAAAGTAAACAAAAAAATGTCTGTAAAACATTGCCTAATGACCCAATATTGCCTCATGAAATGAATGTTCATACACATGACACCAATGTAGATATAGAAAGTTGTATAGTGATATCTATGTTGAGGAAGCTCAGTATACTGCTTTAATTACAGCACTAAGAGTAGACACTCATTATTGTGGATTAATGAATGTGGTTTGTTCGTTTGGGGGCCTATCATTTTCTGAAGGAAAGACCAGCTGATGCAGAGCTTATTAGTTGCTGTCAGAAAGGAAAGGTAAGACTTCCAGAAAGACACACACTTCCAGAATATTTAAAAAGTATAATGAGTGATACAAAATTTCCAAATTATACCAATTTAAAAAAAAAAAACATTAGGTCTTATAACAATGCAATTTCATTTAATTCAATGGGTGCACATTAGCAGAAAATGTCCCAGGACAAGTTCCTTACTATTTTAAAGTACAAGGTCAAATTTACGACCGGACTTCACATTTACACCCAGAAGCAGGAAAGCAAAGGAAATTTGAACAGTTATATGTCTTTGAATTGAAGCTGTTGAACAACGAATGATGCTTCCTGAAAATAAACAATGCTTCCCTTAGTCTTTGAACAGTTCGATAACATTATGGCCAACAACCCATATAGTCAATCATACAAAAAATTAGCAAAAAGAACAGGCACATGCGCAAATAAATCAATTGCCAATGCCAAGAATAAATATAGTTTCTCAAAAGAGATCGCCATACTGATCAAAGACGGTATAATTTACCAACAGCAAATGAGGTTTCCATGGTCTTTAAAAATGATGATGGTGTACCACCGTTTGAGCGGCATATTAGAATATATCCACACAATGAAGACCGACTGTTTATAAACATAAATATATTAAGTAGTAATTTGGATCCAATTACATATCCCATTTTCTTTCTAAATGATGAGCAAGGATGGCAACCAAAATTACAATTGCAAAGTTATCCCAATAGTAAAGTTTGTGTTAGAAACAATATTTCTATGCTGGAATATAAAGTGGCAGAAACTGCTATTCGTGATCATTTTAATACTATTTTATGTGGGGGAAAACTCACTCAATAATGGATTATTGATTCATATGTACAAGTCAAAGCAAATAATCTAAACTTTGTCAAATTTCAACAAAACAAGCTTTGAGTAGAACAATATAGTGGATTGATGGATTATGTCGCTGAATTGGCTGCAAACAGAGACATTCCAGCTGGAACAGCAATGATTTTGCCATCCTCTTTCCAAGGATCTTCTCGCAATATGCGAGAAAGATACAATGATGATATGGTTATTGTGAATAAATTTGGCAAACCAGATTTATTCATTACATTCACATGTAATCCACAATGGCCAGAGATCAAAGAAAATGTCAAACTTGGCCAAAATACTTCCGACCGACCATATTGTTGCTGGCTAGAGTATTCAAAATAAAACTAAATTAATTACTTCATGATATAATTAAAGCACACTTATTTGGGAAATGTGTGGCTTTTGTTTATACCATTGAATGTCAAAAAAGAGGCCTGCCACATTCACATATACTTTTAATACTTCAAGAAAGAGATAAATTGAATATGGCAGACAGAGTGGATTCGGTAATTACTGCTGAACTGCTACATCCAGAAAAACATTCAAAACTTTATGAGATTGTAACTCATAGAATGATTCATGGTCCATGTGGAGATACCAATCCAAATTCACCATGTATGGAAAATAAAAAATGCTCAAAAGAGTTCCCAAAACAATTTCAAATGCAGACTTATGCTAATGATGGATACCCTTTGTATAAAAGAAGAGAAGGACAAACAGCTATTATTCGTGGCCAAAAGGTTGATAATAGATAGGTGGTTCCATACAGTCCACATTATGCACACATAAATGTTAAAGCTTGCACTTCTATCAAATCCATCAAATATGTGTATAAATATATATACAAAGGATATGATGCAGCAACTGTTGTTGTGCAAGGTGCACAAAAAGAAAAAGACAATCCAGCTTTACATGATGAACTTTCATCTTATTTAGATGCTCGCTATGTAAATGCTCCAGAAGCAATGTGGCATCTTCTCAAATTTGAGATGCATGACTGGTCAAATGCTGTGTATCGATTAGCTGTCCATTTGCCACAAAGTCAATTTGTTTGCTTCATTGCAGGGAATTAAATAAATGCTTTAGCACAAAGTGAACATAGAGCAACAACAGTTACGGCTTGGTTTCAATTAAATTGCCAGGACACTGAGGCCAGATCATTTTTATACATTGACATTCCACAGCACTATGTATTGGCCAATGGCGACAACGAAAAAAAAGATAATCATAAATTTATCCCACAAATTTATACCGTTAGTTCAAAAGACATTGAACATTTCAGCTGAAGATTACTTCTTTTACATGTTCCCGGTGCACAAAGTTATGAACATTTACGCACAGTGAATTACATAGTTTATGATACTTTCCAATTAGCTGCAAGACATCAAAACTTCCTGGCAGATGATACGGAATGGGAGAGATGTCTAGAAGAAGCAGCACTATGTCAAATGCCAAAGCAATTGAGAGAACAATTTGCTTTCATTTGCATCTTTTGCAATGTATCTGATGAATTGGCTTTGTGGGGAGACTTCTTGAAACGTTACAATGAGACCATTGCGCTATTAAAAGCATTAATGGAAATTCAGGAAATCTTTCTCATGGATTAAGTTGTGCAAATTTTAATCTGCCTGATCCAGGTCTTATAGATGAAATTAACTTTGACGAGTATGACACTGAGATTAAATACCAAAAAAACACAAAAACAAATTGGAACTTTAAATGCATTACAATTGGAAGCATTTAACACCATTACAAATGCATTAGACAATGACATGTTTAAAGAGCGTTATCTCTATCAAGATGGCCCTGGTGGATCAGGAAAAACGTATCTATATAAATTATTGATGAATTGCATTCAAGCACAGGGTCAAATAGCACTGCCATTTGCAACAACTGGAATTGCCGCACTTTTGTTAGAAGGTGGTAGAACTGTGCATAGTGGATTTAAACTGCCAGTTCCCATTCTAGAAAGATCAGTGTCGGATATTCGAATTAATTCATTACAAGCCAAAAAATGTCACAAAAGTAAATTAATTATAATAGATGAGGCAACAATGATGTCATGTCCTGCCCTGCAATGTATCGATCGATTATTAAAAGAAGTTATGGGTAAGGATTTGCCATTTGGTGGAAAGGTGATGTTTTTAGGAGGAGATTTTAGGCAAACATTACCTGTGGTGCCACATGGCAATAAGACTGACATCATCGAAACATGTATAAAGAGAAGTAAACTGTGGAAAATATTTATACACCTTAAATTAAAAATAAATATGAGATCGGAAGGCTAAAATCAATTCGATGATTGGCTAATTCAAATTGGAGAAGGAAAACATAAAAAATAGCTAATCTACCTGATGATTCTGTTGAAATTCCATCAGAAATTATTTGCAAAGAATCACTAATATCGACAATCTTTTTCAATACCATCAATAACGAGGATTACTCAGACATTGCAAGCAAAGTGATATTAATATCAAAAAATATAGATGCCTTGAATCTAAATAACAACATTTTAAAATTAATCAATGCATCCCAAAAAAGTTATATCAGTGCGGATTCCGTTCTGGCTGATGACAAAGACAGTGAATCTAACTTTACTATGGAATGTATTAATTCTTTAACTCCCTCTTAATGCCACCACATATTTTGCAATTTTAAAAAAGGGGCAATTGTCATGCTACTGAGAAATATGAATCCCAAAAAAGGTCTTTGTAATGGGACCAGATTAACTGTAAAGGGTTTAAAAGATTATTTTATACATGCAGAAATTATGAATGGTACCCATAAAGGTGAACCAGTTCTTATACCAAGAATTGATTTGGCTCCAAGTGAGAGTGGTTTGTCTTTTGTCCTTCAAAGGTGAAAATTTCCCATTATCATTTGCCATTACCATTAATAAATCCCAAGGACAAACCTTTAAGTCTGTGTGAATTAAAGTTCATATTTAGGAAAACCCAAGTCAAGGTGATTTATTAGAGGATGAACGAACTTTTAGCAAAAATATTGTGTACTATGAGGTTCTGTAAACATAGAGAACAGTGGTTTTATTTAGAGGAAAACATTTGATGTCACTTGAACTCTTTTTAGAGGACCACTATTCCACTAAGGAAACTCTATAAAATGGCAAAAAACATAGAGAATAGTGGTTATACCCCACGGATGAACTTTTTTGTCTGGCGGTCTCTTTTTAGAGGACCACTATTTCAAAAATGGGCCATTTTCAAGAACTACGAGAATAACAACAAAAAGTGAAAAAACAAACAAATGCAAAGACAAAGTAACATATTGGAATGTGTTAGAAGTTACCTTTTGGGATGATTGGCCCCACAAAACCATTAGGTGGCATTAGGTACTATTCAAGGTTAAATGTTAGTATTTTAAGGTACCATTTGAGATGTTAATATTGTATTTTAAAAGGTGTGCAAAGTTGTTTCATTGTATATAATTAACAATTTATGTTAGTTGGAGGATAACCATTTGTTAATACATTGAAATGTATAATTGAATACAGAGTATTAATCCAGGGAGTAATCCGATCACCAGTTAATGGGGTCAGGAAGGAATTCTTTCCCCCCCCCTTTGATACAAAAGGTACCATTGCAGAGTCTGATAACCCCAGGGAGAAGTCTGTGTCGTTAAACAGATTTGTAGCCTTCACCAGAAGAGGGTGCTAAGGGTCCCTGGAGGTTGGGGTATCTGGAGAGTTGGGCGGGCCAGAACCCCACCCCATGGTATGAAGTTTAAAGACGACAGTCTACAGAGTAAAGACTTCTAATAATAGGAGACTGTTTGTATCCTGGCCACAAGGTGGCACTACTCCCACTAGAAGAAGAATATTTGTATCCTGGCCACAAGGTGGCACTGCAAAAGACTATCTGTATCCTGGCCACAAGGTGGCGCTGCAAAAGACCATTTTGTATCCTGGCCACAAGGTGGCACTATAAGAGACTGTGTGTTTTCTTCATGAACTATAATTTCTCCGAAGCAGAGAAGCTGCACGGGGTAGTCAGGGTGTTCCTGCACGTTTAGTAAGAAACGTATATGTAGATTTTTATTTTCATTATTTCTAATCGTTGTTTATGAGCCTTCTTAATAAACAAGTCTTCTGCATTCAAAATCTGTATTGCTGAACCTTTTGTCATAAAGGATTCCTGTGGCAAACGGCCATCTTTGTCACAATATATATATACATATATATATATGAAAATTGTATAGAGGAAAGAACAGTACACCTTTAATTCCCAGAGAGGGTTCAATCTCATTCAGTGCAGCCAGGTAAATATAAGGACAGAAGAGATCCCA
Organism: Discoglossus pictus; assembly: GCA_027410445.1. Lineage (NCBI taxonomy): Eukaryota > Metazoa > Chordata > Amphibia > Anura > Alytidae > Discoglossus > Discoglossus pictus. The sequence continues at coordinate 66,289,100 of CM050166.1, forward strand.
CTTGATAGTTAAATAAAAATTAACCTTTATTTGCGTATTAAAACAAATTTACAGATCACTAAGTTTAAAAAAAAAATAATAGAAGTGTATGATCACAGGTTGTCTCAGGCAAGGCTAACTTACAATATCCTGATTTTTTATTCTTATAGTTATGTAATAATAAGTAGTGGATATACCACTTTAAAGTTATGCTGAGTGACTGTCAGGTTCTGATGTACCACATAAATATCAATTTTAGTGGCAAATCTGTAACACAGTATTGACAGTTACAAGTGTGACTATGTAAACATATTGTTAAACTCTAATAAATCATAAGAGTTGAAGATCATCTCATCACATATATAGTTGTCAGCAATAAGGGTTGTTGCTACCGCTTGCGGGCTGGTAGCAAAGCGAGGGCCGTAGTTGCTGGCAAGAGGCGCCAAAGGCACTCATTTCGCTGGTGGCGATGAGCGCCATAGGCACTCATCCATACGTCCTTGTACATCTTAGGCAGGGAGCACCAAAGGCCCTCACTGAGCTGGTGGAGATGAACACCACAGGCGCTCATCCCTATGACACTGTATGACTTAGGCATGGAGCGCCAAAGGCGCTCCTTGTGCTGATGGAGATAAATGCCATAGGCGCTCATCCCTACGTCCCCGTACAACTTAGGCAGGGAGAGCCGAAGGCACTCATCCCTATGACCCATGGAACTGCACATCAACACAAAACTCAATTACACAATTCAGAATGCAAGAACCTTAGCAGGGACTTAGGCAGGGAGCGGCGAAGGCGCTCACTGCGCATCAGTGGAGATGAGCGCCATAGACGCTCATCCCTACGTCCTTGTACATCTTAGGCAGGGAGCACCAAAGGCGCTCCTTGTGTTGATGAAGATGAGCACCGTAGGCGCTCATCCCTACGTCCATGTACGACTTAGGCAGGGAGCGCCAAAGGTGCTCACTGTGCTGGTGGAGATGGTGGAGATGAAGGCCATCCCTATGAAAAATACGGCCCATAGCACTTGCAACATGGAAAGCGAAACTTACACACACAAAAAAAATAAGACCCGCGGCACTTAGAAAAAAAAAATACGAGGTCCAATAAAATATGACCTTAACGGCCGAACCGCACACATACAATAACAACAATAACACCACCAAAATTAATAAAAATACAAAATAAGCATCACTCACAACACAGGGGGAGTCAGGTTGCACGACAATTGAACCACAATTTGCTGAGTTTCCACACACGAAAATCGCCTAAGCGGCGAAAAAAATGGCGGTTGAAAAAAACGAAAACTAGGCTACATGACCAATAAACACACAAAAAACACGCCAGACACATAAGACTTCTACAAAAGACCATACGGGTTATAAAAATACACTATTAGGGAGGACGCTAAATGCTCCACAATCGCCTAACACATAGACAAACACCGCCATTTCACAACACTAACTCACAACACAACACTAACATTACCAATCCAAAATAGAGAATTACACACCTAAACAAACGCTTTGCGCTCGCACACGCAGCCTACTTATCCTACACACGACCAATACACACGCAAAAATGCGCCAGACACATAAGACTTTTACACACTAATAGGGAGGATGCAAAATGATCCACACCTGCGTAACAAATACACATTTGTCGCCATTTTACAACACTAACTTGCAACTAATAACATTACCATTACCATTACAAAATGCAGAATTACACAGCTAAACAAACGGTTTGCCTTCGCGCACGCAGCCTATTTATACTGCACACTTCACACATTGCTGACACTTACACCTCAGCTCAGCAAGTGTGCAAATCTACATTGTATGCTGCAGGAAAATCAAAAAAGGTTGTTAGCTCTTCAGGATATTGCGTGCTGCATATATTAATTACAACTAGGTAAAGTATATTAATTTATGATTTTATTAATTAATTATCATAAAAAAATACATATAGAGGGGGAAAAAAGGACCAGACGACAGGATCGCAATAAACAACGAAGGCATTCAGCGCGCGGCACACAATGAGCGCCAAGGGTGCTCAGAGGAGCAAAAGTACACCAGGGGAGAGGCTTGCAATGAGCGACAAAAGGCGATCAGCCCGGACCTTGCAACGAAGGGGGCGCTGATAACCAAAAATACACCAACCGAGAGGCTCGCAATGAGCGCCAAAGGTACTCAGACGCCCAAAAGAATTACTTTGTGTGGCAAACAGCATTACCTGCCTTACAATTTTTTGACCGGCAATTCGCTAGTTATTCTAGAGTTCTAGTATCTAGTGTGTGTACATACGAAAACAGCCAATTTTGTGTGTGTACATTCAGAAACAGCCAGTTTAACGGTGCAGATATCAGTCAGTAATATATACACTTTAAGTATCTATAACCACCATCGTTGATAAATGGTAAGTATGAAGGACATCACCACTGTGGCCCTATATACATTGGTGTGTAGTGAAGCACACTTAGGACCACTACTTATCCTCTGGTCTACCTAGGCAGTCTTGGGCTACACTCTCTGTCTGAGACTTTCCCTCCAATGTCCCACTTACCCATCCATCAAGGACCTACGTGGTGGGCAGCTGCACTCGTTTCTTGTGGACCAGAGCTCTCCCCGTCGGCGCGAGCTGGCTGATGACGTCACTCTCCTGAGACAACTTAAAAAACAGCCTCCATCCATAAGTGAGTTATGCTCTTATTTCTTCAGTAGGTTGTCCCTCTCTTTTCATCGTATATGCTCCATTTTCTTTCCTTCTTCTCCATATTTCACTAGCAATATAGATGGATTATTCATACCGTTTCATCTCTAGGATCCTTTCAATTAATCCCACCTGAAGCCAGTAAAGCATCCCTCAGATTCCAACCTCCTGATCTCCTCACTACTGTCATGGTTTCATTGTTTAAAAAAATGTATTCTATCACCTTAAAAATCAGAAGATGTTGAAAGAACATGTTTGTGCTTTTCATGCTGTTCCGAGCACTTAAACACAGAAAGAAAGTTGGCAAACCAAGAATTACAGTTTTAAAATAGCGTTAGGCTGTTATTTCTAGAAAGGTAGAAAAACAAAACTTCAACCAACTACCAATTATTCATTCAGTCTAAGTACTTTTGGTATCGCAGGGTCAGATTGTGCAGTTCTAAATACATTAAGTCAGTTTGACACTTGAAGGATGGTTTTGATTAATTTAGCCTAGTATACGTCTTCCTTTGTGTTTCCGCTTTAATAATTGCTGCTGTTCAACTAGCTAACAAAAATAGATCTTTAGTACTTGGAGATTAGCCTCTGCCAAATTGTTTAGAAAGTATAAAACATGAGAATTAGACAGCCAAATTATTAAACTGCCGGAAGATTTAAAAATGTAACTATAGGTCTTGAGTGATCTGAAGTAGAACAATTGTGCTGTAATATAACTGAACTATATATAAGACACCAAATTTGTATGAATATATGAGAAAGCCAGCTCATGAAATTAATCCTGACATTATTTAGGTTATTTCTGCTTCTTTTCACCCGTGTTTAACAAATGACTAAAAATAGCTACAAATAGCTATTTTTAATAATGTAAAATGTAAATCAGAAACTCTTGACTTGAATATATGATTAACTGATGTTTAAATGGTGTTCCCATTCCCTTTCTTATTAGCATAATTAATTTTATGTTCCAGGACTCAGAGGGTGTGATAATATAGACCGCAGGTTTTCAGTGAATGTGTAGGGATAAACAGCCCTAATGGGGGGATAAGCCAGTAATAAAGTACTATGATACCTCTTTGACTCTCTTCCTCAAAGGAGCCTAGTCCAGTCTTCCCAAGGGAATCCCAGGGCTTTGTTGTTTCCAGCCCTGAGCTATCTCTGTGATAACCATGGTTTCTCCATCGTGGACTTGTCTAGGGTCTGGAGACACTAGCCCTAGTGTCTGTGTGTTTTGGACACTTTGTGGCTAACCACTGGTTATCACATATAATAGTTGTCAAACTACGAGACATTGTCACTCTTTGCGTGGTGCGTACGAGTTAGCCGATGAGCGCCGAACGCGGAGCACTTAGTAAGTGCGGGATCACCAGCCTGCAAGCAGTTGACAAATGTGAGACTTAGAAGAAAAAAAATATGAGATGCGGGACTTTGGAAAAAAAATACGAGATAGGAAAAATACTAGGTTAACGGCCGAACCGCGAAAACCAAAAAACAATAAAAACAAACAAAAAAAATAAGGTACAAAATACACACAAACGTACAAGTTACAAAATACACTATTACACAGAAAGAAAAAAAAATACGACATACGAAAAATTAGAAATTTATGGCCGAACCGCGAAAACCAAAAAACACACAAAAAAACAAACAAAAATAAATAATAAAAATGCAAAACAAACATCACACACAGCACAGGGCAACAGCCAGGATATCTGGGAGTGAGGTGTAACACGAATTTAAGGCGATTTGGACAAGTTTCGCCACTTGAAAATCGCCTATGCGAGAAAAAAAATGGCCACCAAAACAAATGAAAACAAGACCGCCAAACGCGTAGAACTTTCACACAGGAACGCACGTGGTACAAAATACACTATTTCAAATGACGGAAATTATCTTGCGTGCCACGTAACACATTAATAACATTACACATCTACAATGGCGCTTTACATAACTAAACCAACGGCTTTCCCTCGCTCACGCAGCCTATTTCTAATGCACAGTTGGGACATTCATTACACTTTATCATCAGGGCACTAACACTCAAACTGTACATTGTATGCTGCCGGAAAACACAAACAGATTGTTAGTTCTTTAGGCTATTGACTGCTGGATATATTAATTACAAATAGGTAAAGTATATTAATTTATTCAAGAACTAATTCATTCATTATTAGTTAACTAAATATAGATAAATATATATCTCTCTTTCTGATGAGTGACGAAGCTGCTCAGAGGAGCAAAAGTACACAAGAGGAGAGGCTCGCAATGAAGGTCCTCAGAGTACAAAAAGCTTTACATTGTGTGTCAAACAGCATTCCCATGGCTTCAAATTTTATTGCCCCATCATTTTTGACAGGCAAGTCGCTAGTACTGATTATATCCATGTTAAACATGCCTGATATTGTTATTTTTATATTAAAAATGGCACATCAAAGTTATTCACTCTCTCTGTTGATAATTTAATATATTTAGATTTTACTAGTTTGTACAGACCTAGTTACATGGTTACATAGTTACATAGGCCCTCATTCAATTGCAATTTGGCCAATTGAATAGGGCTTTAAATAAGCACATAACATATTTTTTTTAAAGATGTTTGTAGTTAGTGAACACCTTGCTATTGGATAGATCTTTACTAACTAAAAACTTCTTTAAAAAATATATACTATGTGCTTATTTAGAGCCCTATTCAATTGGCCAAATCGCAATTGAATGAGACCCATAGTAATTGAGGTTGAAAAAATACTTTTAGTCCATCAAGTTCAACCTTTTAAGATCTTCTCTGATCAGCAGTATTCCGTTTAATTATTCATTGTTAATTGACTTGCCATAGCTTTCATTCCCAGAAGCAAATGTTTTTATAATCCATAGTTGCAGTCCCCATCTGAAGAGATCCCAGAAAAGTAAAATCTGTCACTGCCTCTACTTCCTCTCTGTTTATTTACCAGGAACTGAGATTGCTATTTGCCATGATTTTCATTTTTTTAACGTTGAGCAGCAGGCCAACTTTTGCACTCTTTTCTTTCACCCTCACCAATCGGTCCTTTAGACTTGGATCACTGTGATGTTACATGGCTTGCCTTGATTTCAAACTGAAATCATTCTATCAACTGGGAACAGCTTTAGCCATCCCTTGATTGACTATGAGGGCTATTCCATTTCTTCTGCAGGATTCTTGACCACAGTAGAAGATCTGGTGGTTGCCTGGTGTGAAATGTCCCATTCCAGTAAATTTGAGTTTACTAATTCCCAGGATAACAATGTTTAATCCTGTCAGCTCATGACAAGTGTCAAACTGACTTAATGTATTTAGAAATGCACCTTCTGACCTTCCAGTGCCATATTGTTATGTCTCTGTGCTTGTCCATAAAGTTATTTTAGCAAAGTTAATGCAGTGGATTGCTAGTTATCTAGTGGACTGTCATTTGTCTGATCTGTCTGCTATGACCTTCCCATCTTGAGTGACCCTATATGGTATAGCTCACAGCTTCATTGAAGTACGCAAGCCCCTTCACCACCATTATAATGTAGCGATCCAGGAGGGGGGGATAGCAACAGTAACAATGTTAATCCTCCAAAAATTACTTATATACTTGGATGCATTCCTTTGGATGTATCTACTTATATATTAAGGACATTTAAATGCACTATAGATACATTTAAATATAGAGGTAAAACAACACAGTCTAGATTAGAGATGATAAAAAAGGCATTTTACAAAAGGAGGTTTAGCTTCACTTTGTATCAGAGGTTTTCATGACACAGTAGTCATGGCCCATTTAAGCAGATGGGGCCATATTCTATTTGCTGCCTAGTAAATATAGCTGCGGGTGTTATTTTTTTTACAAATGTCTAGATGTATTCTATTGACTACAGCTCACAAATTCCAACCGCAAGGCTGAACTCGTAAACCCTGTCTTTTTAAGTCAGATTTCAGGGGGGGTGGTCATATGATCTGACAATATTTAAGCAAGCCTATAATTTACTTCTTAGACACAACCAATAGTTAATGAGACCGTTATCATGACATCAGTAAAACATGGAAGTTACACGTATCCGGAAATCGGAGGCTAAGAATTAATTAGTGCCAATAACTAATATTTGCTGATCAGGCTCACAATCAAGCAATCAAGGATCTATAAAATGCATTAGAGCATCAAGTGAGTTTGTTGATATGTATTAACCCCTTAAGTCCCGGGATTGATATCACTCAGAAATAACATTAAATACAAATATTTTTAATTGCATATTTGTGGGTTTGAGACTGTTGTGCAATTCATTTGAATGTCTCTTAATGTCTTCCCATGCTTTTAAAGTACAATATTGTGTGTTTAATTGCTGTTACAGCTCTAATAAGTGCTTGAAAAATCCCATGCAAGTCCTATTTAGTACTCGTAATATTTTTGACACAAACTTTATATATACTTTATGATACTTTTTTTTTCAGTTGCAGGTCAGACTTTATTTGCGAACTAGAGCTACAGGCCTAATAGAATATCGATTTTGTGGAAATTTAATTATTTAGAGCTTATAATATTTGAGCTGTGGTAAAACCAATGGCGTTCTAAGGCCAGCTTTGCAGGGTTTGCCTGGCACGTAGTGATTGTGGGCAGGGAACTTGTAATCGGATTGTGAGTAGATAATAGAATCTGTGGCAATAATAAAAGCAGTTTTAAGTGTTTATAAATTTATGAATTGGGCAAAAAAATAGTGCCCATGGTGTTCTAATCAAGATACCAAGATGGAAACTGATAGAAGACTATTTAATAGAAAAAAATCCTCTCCATCATTTGTTGTGGTTGCAGGATATGAGAAAGAGGGAGCTATCTGATTTCCCCTTAGTTATAAAAGCAGGCTTGAAGTATTTAGTGTCCTATAAGGTAGCAAAATGTTGGAGAGAGTGTGGGAATGAAGGTACATACATTCATACACGACAAGACGGAGTTGTGCCATAATACAAAAAATTTGGGACATGTCTTTGGTAATTCTGCATGAAGTGGAGATGATTATTTTCTGATTTTTCCTGGATATATAGTATATTCAATTAAATATCTTACTTCACACAAATTAGTAGTGGCAAAATGGTTGGTTGTTAAAAAATTGTAACAGGTAACTTCCATCATGGAATGCAATAGTGTATTGTATAGTATTGAATGGAGGGAATATAAAAACTAAGACTATATGAACACTTTTGGATGCATATATGTATCATGTGTAAGCAGTATTAATATTAACATTCATGATTAATATTTGTTTGCTATTGATATTGATTGTCATTGTTTGTATGTTGAAATAAAAATAAACTCTATTTATATGTATGTGTTATATAGGCCATGTGAACTATATTTTACTTTCTTTATCTAAAACATAATAAAGCTTAATGAAAAGTAAGACGGTGGAAAATCAGTGTAAGCATTATCACAAAACATCAGTTTTTTTTTTTTAAATCATAATACGGGATACAGGAATTGCAGTAAATATCTACTCATGGGGCCTCATTCAATTGCGATTTGGCCAATTGAATAGGGCTATATATAAGGACATAGCATATTTTTTACAGAAGTTTTTAGTTAATCAAGACCTTGCTTTTGGATAGCAGTTCACTAAACTAAACTTCTGTAAAAAATATGCTATGTGCTTATATAGAACCCTATTCAATTGGCCAAATCACATTTGAATGAGGCCCTATGATTGGACTAATGTGGTAAGTGGAGTTCATCAGGGTTCAGTATTAGGTCCTCTACTTTATTTTATTAATTACTTAGTAGAACTGGTTTTGCTGATGACACAAATTTGTGCAAGGTAATTAAATCAGAAAAAGATGTACTTTCCCTCCAAAGGGATTTTGAATAAATTAGAGAAATGGTCAACAAAATGGCAGATGAAATTTAATATGAATAAATGTAAATTTAAATAGCCATGCAATTTATAATTTGAATGGAGTAAATCTAGGGGTATCAGATATTGAAAAGGATTTGGGAGTACTTGTGGACAACCACCTAGGTAACAGTACTCAATGCTAAGCAGCAGCTGCAAAAGCAAATAAAATATTAGCATGTATTAGGAAGGGTATAGAAGCAAGGTAAGCAAATATAATTATCCCACTATACAAATCCCTAATACGCCCTCATTTGGAATATGGAGTACAATTGTGGGCACCACTTCATAAAAAGGACATTTTAGAGCTGGAACAAGTACAGAAAAGGGAAAGAAAACTAATAAGGGGAATGGAGGGGCTAAGTTATGAAAAAAGACTAACCAAATTAAACGTAGTTTCCCTAGAAAAAAGGCATCTAAGAGGGGATATGATTACCTTATTTAAATACATCCAGGGTCAATATAAGGCTTTGTCAAGTGACCTTTTTGTGCCAAGAAGTTTTCAACTGACAAGAGGACATCCCTTGAGGTTAGAGGAAAAAATAATTCACCCTTAAACAAAGAAAAGGGTTCTTCACAGTAAGGGTGGTTAAACTGTGGAATTCTCTACCAAGGCTGGTGCTGACAGCGGATTCAATAGATAACTTTAAAAAGGGATTGGATATATTTGTAAATAAAAAGGGCATTCAGGGTTATCCGGGTTAACTAGAGAGGCATTATTGATCCAGGGAGGAGCCCTATCGCCAGTATCTGGGGTCAGGAAGGAATTATGTTTTTTTTTCCCTTTTGAGACAATTGGCAAAGTTTCACTTTGAGTTTTTTCTCTTTGCCATAATCTGGATTAATTAACAAATAATTTGCATATAACAGATCAGAGGATATGTTAAGAGGTTGAACTTGATGGACTAAAAGTCTTTTTTAAACCTCAATTACTATGTAACTACGTAACTTTATAATAAATAAGAAAGTGATTTGGAAGAAAATTGATTAAATATGATAAAAGCTGGACCATTTAAATTGTCTGTACTGCGCCTGCCTCTAAACTCTTTGGTTTTCTGTACTCTATGCGGTAGATTCAATGAATGGCTGTGGAGAAGATGAAGAAATGCAATCTATATTTTTTTAGGGTCTATGACTTGTTATACCACTATACCCTAAATTCAGCCTAAAGCTGCTCCACAAGGAAGTCAATGCAAAGAAATGCTGACTCAACCTTCTACCATTTCTCATTTACATGCTACCATTTCTTAGTGTAGCTCACAGCCCAGTTATCTGTAGATCACAGAGATATGCCTACAATAACCATAGCCACACCGTTTATAATATTTATAATCCAATCATATTGTAATTTAAGACCCAAGTATCACCATGCATGTTTGGTGCTGCCAACCATTTACTGACTGAACTACAGTGACATTACCCTGTTATTTTGTATGTTATTTTATTATATTTGATTATTGTTTAGTATCTATCAAACTAAACTATTCTAAAATAGGCATGTGTTTTCACAGTTTCATTGTGATATCTATTTTGTAGTTAAAGGACCACTGTAGTGTATTTACAAGTAAAGCTCATATGTTTGTTTGTTGCACATAGACTATTAAAACAATATGCAGTTTAAAATAAATAAAAGTTAATATTTTTGTTACTTTAGACTTAACTGTCAGTTTTCCCCTCAAGTACAGCTACTTATCTCCACCTCCATGTGCCAAAAAGTATGACCAGCTCTTTCTGGAATTCTGAACTAAAAAAAAAAACTGACTAGTCAGGCTCTGGTTCAGACTGAGCATGCTCAGTAAAAAGGGAGCAGGGTTATGACAGATAATGTACTGTCGACGCCTATGAAGGCGCTACATGCAGGTTACAATACAAATGTTACCTCTATGTAGGCAATTGGCAGAGCTAATTTTATCACAGGTTGGAGACAAGTGACATTATAGCCAAACCTCCTTTCAAGCTCCATGATGATCTAGCCTCCCAAGCAGAGCTAGTGAAACCCACAGGGAGACGGAGAAAAGCAGCTATGCTGGAGGATAAAGCAGGCTTTTAAAAATTAAGAAAAATTATAAACTTTTATTTATTGTAAACTACATACTGTTTTTATTAGTCTCTGCTCAGCATACAAAAATATGAATTTTACTTGTAAATGGACTACAGTGGTCTTTAATACTGAATAACTGTTAAAATAATACCTACCAAGTTAACGTGATATTAACCTCAGAAAGATTGTGTTCTGTACCTACATCAAATGTAAAAAATATGTATTTTTCATTCTTAATTTTATCAGAAAATTGTAGACAGAAGCTCAGTGCAGATTGCCGTATAAGATTACATGGCCATTACTGATGGATTTTATTGTCTTCACCGTATGGGAAAACCAATAAAAAGATTTGGAAAAAATGAGATGCGTTCTTGCTGTCTTTTCTTTGCATGCTTGTATTTTCTTAAATTGTTTTAATATTGACATACTGCACTGTAAAAAAAAACATCCTTTACTTTGGGCTGTTGTCTTTTAGCTTAAACAACTATGGGGATTTTTAAAGAACAAGTGAAAGCTTTTAACAGATTTTATTGTAAGGTGATGTGTTAGTAGTTTAGGACAATCTAGGTACAATCTTACCTATATTTGTATTCATAATACAATAAATACACAATGATGTTAATTAACTGAGCTATCACATACACCGAGAATGGCTGTGAACTGCTTCAACTGCAATTTTCCCCATAGGAAATAAACATTTGAGCTAAAAGCAATTTGCTTCACAGCCATTATGATATTTAGTATATCCAGGGTATTGTCAGTTTCATATTTAGACTGTGTTAACTTGTTAAAAACCAAAGAACAATCAGAGAAATTGTAATCAGTTGTATGATGTACAACATTGTGTTTAAAAAGTGATATATTTTGTATCTTTATTAAAAGGGTCACTACACTGGTCATGGCCCTATATAAAGTGCACATAGCATAATGAAAGTCCTATTAGCCTAAATATATAAAATGATGTATTTTTTTTCGAAATTACTCTCTACTCATATGTGTTTAATTGTTCAGTCATGTCTGACTCTCCGTGACGACAAAATGCCAGGCATGTCTTGTGTCTGGTTGTGCATATCTATAGGGTTATCTTGGCAAATATACTAGAGTGGGTTGCCAGTTCCTTTTCCAGTGGACCATGATTTGTCTGACCTATCTGCTATGACCTGCCCATCTTGGTACATTGAAGTACACAAGCCCCTTCACCATAACAAGGCAGTGATCCAGAATGGGCATATGTAAATACTACCATGTTAAATAAAAGTCATATTACTCATTAGGCTTGGGTGACCTGGAAGTGAACACTGAACACTTAAGTGCATATGTACTCCTTTAAAGTGTAAAAGGGATTTGAAAGAGAACATTGAACCACTAAGTAAACCTACGGGCTTTAGCTTGATCAATTATGTAATCACCAGCCAATAAATGTTGTTGTGAGAACAATATATTATGATATGTGACAAGCTAATAATACATCCTGATATATGAAAATGTATTGGTTGTGTTCCAGCACAATATTGCAAATTGTTGCTAAATATGTATATTACAACTATTTTTCATTGTTTAGTTGTTTCCATGACCTCATGGACCGTAACACACCAGGACATCTTTATGACCATGGTCATGTTGATCCACTTGGTATTCATGGCAGAGATACTGGAGTGAGTTACCAGTTCCTTCTCCAGTGGGCAACAGCATACAGTTTCTGGTCTCCCATTCAAGTACTGACCAGGCCCAACCCTGCTCGGCTTCAGGGTGGTGTGACCTCTTGGTTCTCTGACTTGGAATCAAACCCAGGTTGCAGTGGTGAAAGTAAAAAATCCTAACAATTGGACCACCAGGGAACCCATTAGAGCTATTAGACCATATTAAAAAATGGGTTCAAGTGCAATGTCTTAAAACACAATGTTGCAAAGTGTTGTCAAGTAGACGCATTGCAGTTAATAAATAGTGTCATTCTGATAAAAGCAAATTCTGTGATCAACAACATAACCAGCAAATTAAAAGAGCTGGGTTGAAGTGCAATGTTGCAAAGTATAGACATTGTGGATGATCAAACTAAAATAATAATAGTGTCAGTTTGACACAAAACTCTATGGGCCTCATTCAAATGCAATTTGTCCAATAGAATAGGGCTCTATATAAGCACATAGCATATTTTTTACAGAGGTTTTTAGCTAGTGAAGACATTGCTTTTGGATAGAAGTTCACTAACTAAAAACTTCTGCAAATAAAATTTGCGCTGTGCTTATATAGAGCCCTATTTAATTGGCCAAATCGCATTTGAATGAAGCCCTATGACTGCTAACATAATGCAGAAACAGAGATGAACCTGTCTTTGGTTCAATATAGTACAATTGTGGCAAAATATTGTAAATAAATAAAGTATGTGTCATATAGTATTTATATTAATTTGTTTTATAACTTCATTGTGTTTTACATTGGAAGTAAAGGAATATTTATTATAAAATAATTGCCCTACATGGTTGAAAATGTATAACAAACAAAACAGGCTATTCATTTTTGAACATTTATTTGAATACATATATTAGAAGCAATTGTAAATAAATAAATAATTATATTAACTTACCATATAACTCTTCTGTGTCCAGGTTACTGAAAAAAAAAGAAAAAACATATTTCATGAATAAGCTCTGTACTAGTAAGTACAGTAAATGTTTTATGTATATGTTTTTTGGAACTGATATTATTTTGTCTTAAATGTTGACTGGGATCTAAAAAGATCAATGGTGCCTATTGAATTCCAAGCCCATAATAACATGTAACCCGACATTTTGACTGTGGGATACTAATTTTTTACATTTATGGATGTATTCAATTGACTCAAGCCTGCAATTTCAGGCTCACATCCCCAACACAGAATCCATTAATCCATACATAGTATTTCAGGGCATGATTATGATCAATTAAGCAAGCCCGTAAGTTACAATTTAGACAAAGCCATTAGTAAATGAGACCATCATCCTGACGTTTTTAAACTACAATAAATTAGTGTTTAGAAGTACAATTTGCAATCAGATGCGCAAAATTAGAAATGTAGAAATCAATAAAAAGCAATAAAGCAACTGTTCTAGTCCATGCGGGTTCCATAATATGTATTAACTCCTTGATTCAAAGGATCGATATAACATGAAAAAAAAAAAAAAAAACTATATTTTTTATTGCAGATTTGCGAGCTGGAGCCTATTGTGCAGTTAATTCTAATGTCTCTCATTGCTTTCCCAGTATTTTTAAGTGCGTTAGTGTGTGTTAATGCTTTTGCAGTGTTATGAATAGGTGTTTAACTCCTTTGTGAGTCCTATTTAGTACTCGTATAATTTTTTGATACCTTTGCCATTTGAAGGCAATTGCGGGCTTGTTGAATTGTTATAACTGTTTATCGATTTGGCATCTTTAGCACTGGTAACATTTGCGGGCTTGAAAAAGCAAAGGAGGAGATAGAACGGAGTTACGTTTTTGACAACTGCAGTGATTTTGCACCTGTAACTCGCAATAGGAATGTGAGTAGCTTAAAGAAGCCAACCGAATATCAGTAACATTAAGGGGCTCCATTATGGGCTCATGTAACTGCGATTTGTACAAGTAAATAGGTGCCCATGCATGTAACTGATCACATTCTGAAACATTACAATGTTTTGTAATAAATCTGGGAGAGAATCTGCCCAGGATCTTACCCTGATTTTTCTCACCAGTTTACATTTGTCTGCAGGGAAGAATCATAGAAGGCATATAAAGACTCTTATCGGGACCATTTTGGACAGATCCGTTACCTGGGTTTTGAGAAGTAATGTAGTAAAGTCTGGAAGAAGTTACAACGTAATATATACATATTTTTTTCTTCAAATATTGATTTTATCGCTCTTCCATTATTGAAGAATCACTGCAATGGTCCTGTAATGTAATTTATTTTCCACCATAGTACACTTGAGACGACACTAGCCTTTTAGGTTTTATATTGTCCATTGATTTGTATCCATTATGAAAGATTGTTTGGGGTGTACGTGTAATACTAGTGAGTCAAAATATTATATGAGGAAGTAAGAAAATACTAACAGCCTTATTAAATTGCGATTTGGCCAATTGAATAGGGCTCTATATAAGCACAGAGCATATTTTTTTACAGAAGTTTTTAGTTAGTGAAGACCTTGCTTTTGGATAGAAGTTCACTAACTAAAAACGTTTGTAACAAAATATGCTGGGTGCTTATATAGAGCCCTATTCAATTGGCCAAATCGCAATTTAAAAAGGCTGTAAGACATTTGACTGACATCAAAAAGTGCAGAAGAATTGTCCCACTCTTGACATATTCAACTAAGATCTAAGAACTGCCTGAGAAAAATCTTTTACTATATGCCAAGAATTATACTGTGAGACTGAATCATGTCTTGTTTGGAAATCCAGACATGTAGCTAGCAGAAATTGATTTGTATCCAGGTACTCTTGAAATGAATTGCTACAAGGAATGAATGCATAAAAAAAATGTTATGTTCAAATCTCGATAGCATACTAAAAACAGCACTTAACCAATGATTACACACACCAATGGATAGAATCACATTACTTGAAGATTCATTTCTGCTATACTTAACTATGCAATTAATTTAAAAGGGTTGCATGATATAGGTTTTGAATTAAAGGGAAACTAACACATAGGATTGAGGATAAGCCGTGTTAATATGCATCTCATAGAGAATCATTGCTGTAAAATTAAAATGGTTATCTTGCTCAACCACATTGGATCAAATGTATTGAAGGGTGAACTGTGTGAGACATATAAGGCATGCCAAATTTTAGTACATTTGTCTAATAAGATATCATTTATTTGAGCGTTCTCTAACCCTTCATCCTTTTTCAGTGTCACTTCTAGACACTATTGCTCCCCTAGAAAAAAAATAACCCACCCCAGTGACATCTAGGTTTTATTAACTCCCATAACACCCATGCAATATTATGCATTCTCTAAAATCGAATTGGTTAGATACAAAATGAACCATGTGCAAAAAAATACAATTTAAAAATAAAATTATAGTAAGCACAGGCGGAGCGACCACCAGTACAGGCACTGCAGTGCACCGGGGCCCTTCTCCTCATGGGGGTCCCAGTGCAGTCTGTATTTTTTTTTGAATTACTGTTTGAATTACTGTTATGTTAAAATTAATTTATGTCAAAAGCACCATCTATGTAATCATCTGATTTTGTAGAGCACAGCTGGTGATTTCAGTCATCCTTTAATATTGCCACGCTGCTATATAAAAAAAAAATAACAGGCACACACCTGGAATCACTCTCTTGAAATCTTTGGAAAAAATAAATGGATATGGTTCAGTTGAGAAGAAAAATGGATTCAAATGTAAATGGAGGACATTTCAGGGGCTGAGAGAGACAACAGGATTTTTTTCTTTTAATATGGATTGTCTATTCTAAACAGGGGCAGTTAGGAGGTATTAGCCAATACAAATTAGTTATTTGTATCTATGTTAAGAATTCCTAATATTTCCCAGTTATATACAACTGAATGAGCCTCTCTAGTTGCCACATGAACACAACACTAGATACTTTCAAATGAGTGGAATATTTTTAAAAACATTTATTTTATTATATTAATTAAACATTTTTTGTACCATCATTTTTTTGGGTGACACAAAACAGTTATTATAATGCAGCTATTTAGCGATGTAATATAGGTAGGCAATACAATGTGCACAGTACTAAGAATCAAATACAGTACACAGTTATATTTTCAAATCATCCAGTAACTTTGCTCAAGTTAAATGACCACTGTGGTCATATTTTTAAAATGTACTTTTTTTTAATTTAGACTTTTTTTAAACAAAACATCCATCAATTGCAAATCCAGTTAGCATCAATTACATTGAAAACATTATAATACATATATATTGTATGATGCTCTATAAAACTGTATTACTTTGAGTAAAACATAAATAAGACAAAGATATGAAGTGTAGTTAGCAGCTATTAACATATTTATTCATATATTGGTCCCAAGGATTCCGTTTGTTAGAAGTATTGATGCTCAAATTATTTGTAAATGTTTGAAAATCTTTACCAAGTTGTCTATTTCTATCCACAATGAAAACTATTTAATTCCATGTAGGAATTTTATTATTTTTCCAATTTTTGGTAATAAACCATTTGGACACTAAAAGAATCTGAATTATCAAACATTTTACTGAATATCTTATTTAATTTGGAAACATATGGAACAATATACTTTGAGGGGACATTTTACTTTATTATGCCTTATTCAAGATTTTTGATTTCTATATATGAATTTATCTAAAATGGTCTGTAACTTCCTCAACATGTACTGTGGTATATCTAATGGTATACTGTAGCTCTAATCAGATAAATAATCTTAGTAATAAGTAATATTATCATTTTAGTTGCAGATATCCTTCCGACCCAAGGCAATATTAAATCTTTCCATTGCATTAGAATTTTTTTAATACGGTAACAAAACTGCTCAATATGATTCCAGACCAACTTATTAAGATGTGAGGTAAATATTATTCCTAGATACAAGATCTTATTTTCTTGCCAAATGTATTGACATTGTTTGCTGAATAAATCCTTATCTAATTTATGTAGATTTAACCACATTACTTCTGTTTTTTCGATATTAATTTTATAGTAAGAAACCTTACTAAATAATTCTGATTTTCCATGAAGAGATGGTAGGGAAGAAATTGGATTTGTAACCGTAATCAACACGTCATCGGCAAATGACATTATTTTATTTGTATATTCTGCAATCTTTATTCCCTCTATTTGTTCTAATTTCCTAATACTTCCTGTTAGGGGGCCCATTATCAGGGCAAAAATCAACGGGGAGAGAAGACAGCCCTGTCTGGTACCATTTCATATCTTAATTTTTTATGTCTCAAATTCCATACCTGTTGCATAAGCCGAAGAGTCACAATACAGAGCTACAAACCTAATTAAGCCATATTTCTGAAATACTTATTCCATGAATTCCCAGTTGACCCTGTCAAAAGCTTTCTCTACATCCAAGACTTAGCATATGCCAGTATGTCTATAAATCTTCTGGTATTATCAGTTGTTTGTGTATTTTTGACAAAGCCAGTTTGATCAAAATTAATAATTCCGGAAGTATTAAATTCATTCTTGTAGCCAAAATCTTCACGTATAATTTAATGTCAGTATTCATTAATGAAATAGGCCTATAGTTCTTACATTCTGACAATACTTTACCTTTTTTAGGAATTGTGACTATTGCAGCCTCAAGCATTTCTGAGGGGGCTGAACCTTTCAACTTTATTTCATTAAATGCTGTTTTCAAATGGTCAATCAAATAGGAGCAAACATTTTGTAATACTGATTAGGAAACCCATTAGGGCCAGGTGATTTATCTACTTTAAAATTAACTATAGGGGTTTGTATTTCTTTACTTGAAATGTCTTTATCTAGAGCTTCAAGCTGTTCTTCTAAGACTTTAGAGATATTTATGTTAGTCCAAAAATTATTTAATTCTTGTTTAGATGGTTTATTAAAAATCTCTCCCATCTTCCAAGTTATAAAGGGCTGTGTAGTATTAAAACATTTTTTTTAGCAATTTCTTCCAGTTTTCTGCAATACTTTCCTTCCTTTGTTTTTAATTTATCAATTCTTTTCTGTATTTCTCTTTTATTTAACCTATTTGCTAGCAATTCTCCAGGTTTATTTCCCAAAAAGGTATGTTTTTGCTGAGCTAGTCATATAGCTTTATCGACTCTTAACTGGTCCATTTTCCTTATTTGTAATTTAATTGCAGTTAATTCATTTATACTGGGCTGGTTTGGAGAGATCTTATTAGTTATTTCAGCTTTAGCTATTTTCACATGTAACTCTCTGAGAGTAAGTCCTCTTTTTCCATTGTGTATTCCACTTTATCATTAATCCTCTAGTATATGCTTTATGTGTATTCTAGATCAGTACTCCTGAATCAACTGAGTTGGAATTTCTTTCAAAAAAGTCAATTCGTCCTTCTTCCATCAATTTCTTTTTTTTCAAACTCTTTTAACAAGGTTATATTAATCTTCTTATATTGACTTTTATGGCTTTTTTTGTTGTTGGTTACCATTTGCATTACCAACAATGAATGATCATATCAGTTGATGGGTTTGATGTCTATATTATTAATAGGTTCTATTGTAACTGCATCTACCAAAAAGTAGTCCAATCTAGAATCGACCTTGTGTCTATATGAGAAATGTGTGTAGTCTCTTTGGTTGGCATTTATAGCTCTACAAGCAACGTACATGTCAAATCTGGTTAAAGTTGAGTTAAAAATAAGTTTCCCTTGTTTTTGCTTTAACATCTTTTTAGGTTTAATTAAGGACTTTCTATCTAAGTCTGGTTCAAGGTACATATTTGCCGCTGCATACTATCAATGCTCCTCTTTTAATTCTAGGAATAGATTTCATCATTTTGTTCAAAAGGGCATTTTGTCTTACATTAGGTGAATATATATTGATAATAGTAAATTGTTGGCCATTTATACTTCCCAACCAAATTATATGCCTGGTATTGATGTCTACTTCTCTATACTTCCTCTGATGATGGATTTTCAATAAAATAAAATGTCCACATAATTTTCTACTATAATTAGCGGTAATTGTAGATGAAAAAATCTTAGAATATAGGTTTGGCTTTCTATCTACCTTCCAGTGGGTTTCTTGAAGGCCGACAATGTCTGGGTTTTCTCTTTGAAGTGTATCTATGACTGTTAATGGGAATTAAGCCCTTGGACATGTTGCAATATAAATTTAAGTTGCATTTAAATGTTTAGGTCTATTGTTCTCCAGCATGTCCTCATTTTCTGCAAACTCCACTTCATTACAATACCACAAAAAATCAAACAAACACAAAAGAGATCATTCATCTCTGAAATTTCTCTTCACAGAAAATATATTTCAATCTCTGTCCTTATATCCTCAAATTGACCAGGTTGAGAGAATCACCTGGTGAATTTTAGTCCTGGCTAGTTTAAAGAGCTTATTAGGTTAAGTCTAGAGGTTACTTTTCAATTTGTAGTTCAACATTCCTGCATAGTAAAAGCAATCTACAGTACATCTGACCTAAATCTTACTCCTTCAAAGATATATTCTCTCTCTCCCTCGTCTTCTCCTCTAAAACGTCTACTACCTCTTTTCATCTTTTTCTTTTCCCCACTGCCTCTTCCTCCCCTTTTTTTCCCCACAGTGTCTCTTTCAAACTCATTAAGCATGGAATCTACATTTTATATAATTTTGTTTATCTTAGTGTTTTAAGATTCTAAAGTCTACTTAGTCTTCTGTATATAGTATGATTTCTAATTAATGTATAAATAAGAGAGAGTTCTCCCTTATCCTCATTGTTTTCTAAAAGTGTATCCAGTAAAATTTCCCATATTAGGTAGTGCTTATATTTTCTAACGTGACTTGCATCCATATTTATCTGTGAAGTTCCAAAATGTATCAAATTCCTTTTGAATACACACATATACCATAATTATAAAACACAGTGAGAAATGTTATTCTATATTATCCATTTATTTTATATCTTAAATTCAAAGTGTTATTTGGAATTGGGGGAATTTTATTATATATATATAGCTTTTTGTGATTGAAGAGCTTAAGGGGTAAGGAAAGGGGAAGAATGATTTTACCTAAATCAATGTTGAACTTTAGTCCATTCTTGTTGCTGGAGCTTTAATCAGTCAACTTGTTCTAATGATGTTTCTAATAGGACTTGCCATTCTTTTAAGTACCTTTCTGCTTCACAGGCTAAAAAAAAATCAGTTGAATACCGAATATACTCGAGTATAAGCCGAGTTTTTCAGCCCTTTTTTTAAGGCTAAAAAGGGCCCTCTCGGCTTATACTCGAGTCACTCCCCCCCCCCGTGTCACTCTAACACCCCCCCATGTCTCTCTACCCCCCCATGTCTCTCTACCCCCCCGTGTCTCTCTACCCCTCTGTGTCTCTCTACCCCCCGTGTCTCTCTACCCCCGTGTCTCTCTACCCCCTGTGTCTCTCTAACCCCCCGTGTCTCTCTAACCCCCCGTGTCTCTCTAACCCCCCGTGTCTTTTTCCCTCCCCCTCCTCATCCTCAACCCCCCGCCTCCTCATTCTAAACCCCCCGCTTATTCTAACCCCCCCCCCTCATTCTACACCTCTAAATACCCCCCTCTCTCCTTTCCCCTCACTTACCTGCATCTGAAGCTTCTGCTCCGGCTTCTGCTCCTTCCGGTGTCTTGACGTGGCGCGCATGTGACGTCACGTCATTAGCATATAGCGGGTGCTGGCAGGAAGGAGCGGAGGCCGGAGGAGAAGCTGCAGATGAAGGTAAGTGAGGGGAAAGGGAAAGGGGGAGGTATTTAGAGGGGTAAAGGAATGGGGTTTAGAATGAGGTTGAGGAGGGGGGTTGAGATGGGGGGGTTGAGGATGAGGATGGGGGGTTGAGGTTGAGGAGGGAGGTTGAGGATGAGGAGGGAGGTTGAGGATGGGGGGGTTGAGGATGAGGATTGGGGCTTGAGGATGGGGGGGTTGAGGAGGGGGTTGAGGATGGGGGGGTTGTGGATGGGGGGCTTGAGAATGAAGAGGGAGGTTGAGGAGGGGGGTTGAGGTTGAGGAGGGAGGTTGAGTAGGGGGTTAAGGATGAGGAGGGGGGTTGAGGTTGGGGAGGGGGGTTGAGGAGGGGGTTGAGGAGGGGGGGTTGAGGAGGGAGGTTGAGGATGAGGAGGGAGGATGAGGATGAGGATGGGGGGTTGAGGAGGGAGGTTGAGGAGGGAGGTTGAGGAGGGGGGTTGAGGATGAGGGGTTGAGGAGGGAGGTTGAGGATGAGGAGTGGGGTTGAGGAGGGAGGTTGTGAATGAGGAGGGGGGTTGAGAAGGGTGATAAGGGAGGGGGGAAGAGACACAGGGAAGGGAGAGGGTGGAAGAGACACAGGGAAGGGAGAGGGTGGAAGAGACACAGGAAAGGGAGAGGGGGAAAGAGACACAGGGGAGGGAGAGGGGAGAAGAGACACAGGGGAGAGAGAGGTGGGACACAGGAAAAGGGCACACAAAAGGGGGACACAGAGGGCACAAGAGGGACACTGGGGGCAGCACATTTCTCACCCTCGGCTTATAATCGAGTCACTCATTTTTCCCAGTATTTTGTGGTAAAATTGGTGCCTCGGCTTATACTCGGGTCGGCTTATATGCGAGTATATACGGTAAATATACAAGGGCAGTTCTTTAGTTAATACACTTTCTGGGACACCTCTTATTCTCAAATTATCGTGTCTTCATACTGTTTGAATTTAAGAACTCTGAATTTATTTTCCATAGATTTCACATATGTTATCATAGAAAGATGATCAGTAATTCATTTCTAATTTTTTGCTCCTATCTCCTCTATACTGTTAATAAGACCCTGTATGGCATTAGTGTTATCTGAAATGTCTTGTATAAACTCAGATTTAAGAGAAATGTGTAAGTCTCTAAGTAACTTTTTCATATTTGACATGGTTAGTGGCTCTTCATCTTCCTCTAAACTTAAGTTTGGTGGTTCTAATAAAGTTCCCTCTTTTAATTCTGAACTATATAAAGAGAATTCTGTTTGTAAAGGAGTACCAAGTTGGGAAGCGTTTACATTTCTTTCTTTCTCCGTAGGGGAAAAAAAACTTGTTTGGTGCTCTTGGGTTTATCTTTTTTTCCTTCCCTTTACTTTTAACTGGGTTTCAATCTATATTCTTCATTTTTAAATAACCAGTAATATAGCAATTTATAGATCTGATATAGATTTGTTACTTGTTACTTATAGACCATAAACTACTTTAATGTTTACACTAGTCTGGCTAATATTCCTTTAGCTAAATTATAGGGATTCTAGCATTACCTCCTGTAGCTAATAAGATATAACTGCATTTAATTACTCTAAAGCAATAGATCCAAAATTTACATAAGAAAAGTTAAGCAGTTACAATATTAATAGGCAATTTTCTTCTTTCCAAATTCTGAATATAGGTTTAACAACTTTTATACTTCAAGCCTTAGTATGTTATATGCTGGATAGTTGATTTTCAAATTTCTTGAGTAACCCAAATTACAGTTTCTCATTCACCAAACTTAAGGATGTAAATTATACAGATATAGCCAATAATCAGTTGATATACTTCCAGCTTGCTTTGGTTAAATCAAAGGGATAAAATACTCAATAATCAGTATTTATATTATACTTATTCAAATATTCCAATTACTCAGAATCACATATATAGTTGTGAGCATACGAGCCGTTGCAAAGCGAGGGCCACAGTTGCTGACAAGGAGCGCCGAAGGCGCTCTTTGCCAGCAACTGCGACTCTTGCAAAATTTACGTTGTTATGCAAGAAAAATACAAGACACCTTACAAACCATTACGACCTCGCAAAAATCAGCCGCAACATGCGCACATGAAAACATGAAAAAAATGTCTGGGTTTTCTCTTTGAAGTGTATCTATGACTGTTAATGGGAATTAAGCCCTTGGACATGTTGCAATATAAATTTAAGTTGCATTTAAATGTTTAGGTCTATTGTTCTCCAGCATGTCCTCATTTTCTGCAAACTCCACTTCATTACAATACCACAAAAAATCAAACAAACACAAAAGAGATCATTCATCTCTGAAATTTCTCTTCACAGAAAATATATTTCAATCTCTGTCCTTATATCCTCAAATTGACCAGGTTGAGAGAATCACCTGGTGAATTTTAGTCCTGGCTAGTTTAAAGAGCTTATTAGGTTAAGTCTAGAGGTTACTTTTCAATTTGTAGTTCAACATTCCTGCATAGTAAAAGCAATCTACAGTACATCTGACCTAAATCTTACTCCTTCAAAGATATATTCTCTCTCTCCCTCGTCTTCTCCTCTAAAACGTCTACTACCTCTTTTCATCTTTTTCTTTTCCCCACTGCCTCTTCCTCCCCTTTTTTTCCCCACAGTGTCTCTTTCAAACTCATTAAGCATGGAATCTACATTTTATATAATTTTGTTTATCTTAGTGTTTTAAGATTCTAAAGTCTACTTAGTCTTCTGTATATAGTATGATTTCTAATTAATGTATAAATAAGAGAGTTCTCCCTTTTCCTCATTGTTTTCTAAAAGTGTATCCAGTAAAATTTCCCATATTAGGTAGTGCTTATATTTTCTAACGTGACTTGCATCCATATTTATCTGTGAAGTTCCAAAATGTATCAAATTCCTTTTGAATACACACATATACCATAATTATAAAACACAGTGAGAAATGTTATTCTATATTATCCATTTATTTTATATCTTAAATTCAAAGTGTTATTTGGAATTGGGGGAATTTTATTATATATATATAGCTTTTTGTGATTGAAGAGCTTAAGGGGTAAGGAAAGGGGAAGAATGATTTTACCTAAATCAATGTTGAACTTTAGTCCATTCTTGTTGCTGGAGCTTTAATCAGTCAACTTGTTCTAATGATGTTTCTAATAGGACTTGCCATTCTTTTAAGTACCTTTCTGCTTCACAGGCTAAAAAAAAATCAGTTGAATACCGAATATACTCGAGTATAAGCCGAGTTTTTCAGCCCTTTTTTTAAGGCTAAAAAGGGCCCTCTCGGCTTATACTCGAGTCACTCCCCCCCCCCCCCCCCCCCCGTGTCACTCTAACACCCCCCCATGTCTCTCTACCCCCCCATGTCTCTCTACCCCCCCGTGTCTCTCTACCCCTCTGTGTCTCTCTACCCCCCCGTGTCTCTCTACCCCCGTGTCTCTCTACCCCCTGTGTCTCTCTAACCCCCCGTGTCTCTCTAACCCCCCGTGTCTCTCTAACCCCCCGTGTCTTTTTCCCTCCCCCTCCTCATCCTCAACCCCCCGCCTCCTCATTCTAAACCCCCCGCTTATTCTAACCCCCCCCCCTCATTCTACACCTCTAAATACCCCCCTCTCTCCTTTCCCCTCACTTACCTGCATCTGAAGCTTCTGCTCCGGCTTCTGCTCCTTCCGGTGTCTTGACGTGGCGCGCATGTGACGTCACGTCATTAGCATATAGCGGGTGCTGGCAGGAAGGAGCGGAGGCCGGAGGAGAAGCTGCAGATGAAGGTAAGTGAGGGGAAAGGGAAAGGGGGAGGTATTTAGAGGGGTAAAGGAATGGGGTTTAGAATGAGGTTGAGGAGGGGGGTTGAGATGGGAGGGTTGAGGATGAGGATGGGGGGTTGAGGTTGAGGAGGGAGGTTGAGGATGAGGAGGGAGGTTGAGGATGGGGGGGTTGAGGATGAGGATTGGGGGTTGAGGATGGGGGGGTTGAGGAGGGGGTTGAGGATGGGGGGGTTGTGGATGGGGGGCTTGAGAATGAAGAGGGAGGTTGAGGAGGGGGGTTGAGGTTGAGGAGGGAGGTTGAGTAGGGGGTTAAGGATGAGGAGGGGGGTTGAGGTTGGGGAGGGGGGTTGAGGAGGGGGTTGAGGAGGGGGGTTGAGGAGGGAGGTTGAGGATGAGGAGGGAGGATGAGGATGAGGATGGGGGGTTGAGGAGGGAGGTTGAGGAGGGAGGTTGAGGAGGGGGGTTGAGGATGAGGGGTTGAGGAGGGAGGTTGAGGATGAGGAGTGGGGTTGAGGAGGGAGGTTGTGAATGAGGAGGGGGGTTGAGAAGGGTGATAAGGGAGGGGGGAAGAGACACAGGGAAGGGAGAGGGTGGAAGAGACACAGGGAAGGGAGAGGGTGGAAGAGACACAGGGAAGGGAGAGGGGGAAAGAGACACAGGGGAGGGAGAGGGGAGAAGAGACACAGGGGAGAGAGAGGTGGGACACAGGAAAAGGGCACACAAAAGGGGGACACAGAGGGCACAAGAGGGACACTGGGGGCAGCACATTTCTCACCCTCGGCTTATAATCGAGTCACTCATTTTTCCCAGTATTTTGTGGTAAAATTGGTGCCTCGGCTTATACTCGGGTCGGCTTATATGCGAGTATATACGGTAAATATACAAGGGCAGTTCTTTAGTTAATACACTTTCTGGGACACCTCTTATTCTCAAATTATCGTGTCTTCATACTGTTTGAATTTAAGAACTCTGAATTTATTTTCCATAGATTTCACATATGTTATCATAGAAAGATGATCAGTAATTCATTTCTAATTTTTTGCTCCTATCTCCTCTATACTGTTAGTAAGACCCTGTATGGCATTAGTGTTATCTGAAATGTCTTGTATAAACTCAGATTTAAGAGAAATGTGTAAGTCTCTAAGTAACTTTTTCATATTTGACATGGTTAGTGGCTCTTCATCTTCCTCTAAACTTAAGTTTGGTGGTTCTAATAAAGTTCCCTCTTTTAATTCTGAACTATATAAAGAGAATTCTGTTTGTAAAGGAGTACCAAGTTGGGAAGCGTTTACATTTCTTTCTTTCTCCGTAGGGGAAAAAAAACTTGTTTGGTGCTCTTGGGTTTATCTTTTTTTCCTTCCCTTTACTTTTAACTGGGTTTCAATCTATATTCTTCATTTTTAAATAACCAGTAATATAGCAATTTATAGATCTGATATAGATTTGTTACTTGTTACTTATAGACCATAAACTACTTTAATGTTTACACTAGTCTGGCTAATATTCCTTTAGCTAAATTATAGGGATTCTAGCATTACCTCCTGTAGCTAATAAGATATAACTGCATTTAATTACTCTAAAGCAATAGATCCAAAATTTACATAAGAAAAGTTAAGCAGTTACAATATTAATAGGCAATTTTCTTCTTTCCAAATTCTGAATATAGGTTTAACAACTTTTATACTTCAAGCCTTAGTATGTTATATGCTGGATAGTTGATTTTCAAATTTCTTGAGTAACCCAAATTACAGTTTCTCATTCACCAAACTTAAGGATGTAAATTATACAGATATAGCCAATAATCAGTTGATATACTTCCAGCTTGCTTTGGTTAAATCAAAGGGATAAAATACTCAATAATCAGTATTTATATTATACTTATTCAAATATTCCAATTACTCAGAATCACATATATAGTTGTGAGCATACGAGCCGTTGCAAAGCGAGGGCCACAGTTGCTGACAAGGAGCGCCGAAGGCGCTCCTTGCCAGCAACTGCGACTCTTGCAAAATTTACGTTGTTATGCAAGAAAAATACAAGACACCTTACAAACCATTACGACCTCGCAAAAATCAGCCGCAACATGCGCACATGAAAACATGAAAAATACAACAAATACACACAACAAATACATAAAAAGCTTACTTACAGGAAGAGGGAGCATCCAGGACCTCGAAAACTAAAGTTACACCTCAATTTAACTCAAATGAAAAGAGTTTAGACACTAAAAAATTCTCTAAGCGAGAGAAAAATGGCCGCCGAAAAAAAACGAAAACGAGGCTACAGCAGTCTAAAGACGCAAAACACCACCAAACACCTACGTATTTGCCGGAAAACGCCTACGAGATTAAAAACAAGGACGCAACCTGCGCACCCCAAAAACATTACAAACACAATAAATACAAACAACAAACACTTTGGGCCTCATTCTATTATCGGCCACAGCCGTTGCGGGGCCGCAAGGACCGGCCGCAAGCTATTCGGCTATTCTATTCCCTTACGGCCGGGGATTCCGGCAGGCTTGCGGCCGGTGCCTTGCTATCTCTTGCGGCCGATCGCGCCGGAGGAAAGCCTTTGATCTAAAACGGCCGCAAGAGATTTGCAATTCAATTGCTCCGGGAAACCTCTCTGCAAGGCTAAAAACGAGCCGCAGTTACTTGCAGGAAAAAGGTCTCGCTAGCACCAATTAAGCACATAAAATAGCTCAAATAAAGCCATCCTGCACTTTGAGAAGACTATAAAGGGATTTTAGGTGTTAGAAAAAATAGCACATAATTATCCTGTACTTAAATCCGTAAAATATTTAATTTTTAATATCCGTAAAATATACATGTAAAAAGTCCAGAGTGCTTGGAGCACCTCAGACACACCCCCGCCGCAGCCGGAAAATAAACAGTTAATTTGAACTCGGGTTTGGGCAGATGTGCAAGCTTGAGAGGGGGTTACTATTAATCCTCATGTCCCCCAATATGATCCCTAGCATTTACAGAGCTGTACAGTGCAGGCTTGAATTTATTTTTGAGTTTTTCTATTTCACAGATTACGGCCGGTTCCAAGATATGCGGCCGGCCGTAAAAGGAGATCCTTGCGGGGCCGTATAATAGAATCGCGAGTTAACTGAACCCTCGCAAGGAATCGCAGCCTTACGGCCGATTTACGGCCGATAATAGAATGAGGCCCATAAAAAGGTTACTCACAGCAAGGGGGGACACGAGGACCTCTGCAAGTGAAGTTACACCTCCATTTAACCACAAATTTCACAGTTTAGAGACCCCAAAATTACCTAAGCGAGAGAAAAAATGGCCGCCGAAGAAAACTAAAACGAGGCTAAAGGTCCCTAAACAAGCAAAACACCACCATAAACACGCAAAACACCACCAAACAGCTACGGATAGTCCGAAAAAGACGCACGACATAGAAGACGAAGGACGCTAAATCAGCCACATTATATACACCAAACACCATTAGCTCACTTACAATTTCATTGCCGTCATTTTTTGACAGGCAATTCGCTAGTATATTAATAACTGCAGTGAGTTATCAATCAATCATGACTTTCTTCATAGAATTTTTGAACGTCCAATTATTAGTTCCTGTGAATTCCTGTAGATTCAGTTTACTAAAGATTAATACTGCCTCTATACTTTATGAAAATCCTCAGAGTTTTATGAATAATAGAGTTTTCTTTCCTACTCGCATGTGTTGCGGATCTTCCTCTCAGAAAACTTACAAGATCATTGACCAAAACAAGAGAGTCCTAAATTTGGCACTATAGGGAGCCACATTTTGGACTTCCTTCTTTTTCCATCAATTTCTATACCTTCAAATTATCCTGGTGTTCACATCAGGTAAATCTGTGTCTGGGTAACATGTATGGTCAATGATCAATCATCAGACACTTTATCAAGGCATCAATCCAGTAAACAGGTGTCTGGGACATATATAAGAGCTTTAAGGGATTAAATGTAAGTCTCCCTTTTCATCCCAGCAATTTCTGGGAATTCACTTTATTATAATGCTCACTACTCATATAGTACGACAAGAGCCCCCAAATGGGTTTCCCCTGTTGCTCACACAACCTTAACTCACTTGTCTTGTACACTCATGGGTCCCTGGGGCGCCTTCATTAAGTCTTCCTCCTCCGACTCCACTAGCAGCAATCAGGTATCCAAACCACTCTAGAGTGGTGCATATCAATCCTCTTTTTCAGAGGAGCCACTGCATAAGCTCTCAGTCAGGAGCTCATCACCATCTCGCTTTCCCTTGGTTCCATACGCTTCAAGCCTCGTTGCCAGTCAGCTCAATTGAGACAGCCACATGGGCCCCCATTCAATCACACGCTGCCACTACGGGAACCCTGTATCATGGCACTGCAGGGTTCCAGAGCACCAACTCCGGCAAGCTCATCTCACGACAGTGCTCTCATGATAGCGTGCGTGTCAAGCCTTGTTTCCAGGTAGCGCAGGGGAGTCACTGCATAAGCTTTCAGTCAGAGGCTTGTCACGGTCTGACTCTCCTTCATTCCATGCGCTGCAAGCATGCGCTCTCAGTTGGCTCGAGTGAGACAGCTACATGGGCCCTATTCAGTCACATAATATGTTTGCGGCGATTTCAACCCAAATATTACAGGCCTCCAAAGCAACATCTCCCAACAAGCTCTTCTCCCGACAGGACTTTTGTGCTACACCTCTACTCTCACCACTTCCTGGGAGGAGTCATTCCTCTTCTGCCAAAAATGTACTCTTTTAAAGAACTACACTTGAAAATAGGCAACACAGCATCTAAATTATTACTTTTTATATGGGCAATAATAGTTTTAGCAAATCAACTTTCTGAGGTAGTAGGATATTTTGAATTCACAGGACGTTTCTGGGAATGTGGCAATGATAAATGCCAATGCTTTCAGCAGGGCAAAAGAGAAGCTCATTAGTTCACAAATACACGCCCTCATGATAGAATAAAAGACAGCAGCAGGCAAGAAAACAAAATGGATGCCTGTAGTAAACAATTATTCCACCTAAAAGTTAAAAATGTAAAGATATATGGAAGTTTCCCTGTTTTTCTAACCTAACACATACAGCTTACATCAGAAACACACATTGCTATGATTCATTCTATGCACATAGAGATTTATTTGTAACAAAAGACTATACATCCCATGATGCTTTGTGCAGAGACTGATTCCCCAGAGATTGCAACAATGCTGTAGCTGCTTTTGATTGGTCACAATGAATTATGAAGTTTATGCTAATTTAGCTTATTTACAATAAGCTACATGATTATTTAGATATTGAAGTAGGTGACTTTATTTCAAACCTGGATTTTAGTATATATGTTCAAAATAAGTATTAGATAGATAGATAGATAGATAGATAGATAGATAGATAGATAGATACTCATTAGTAAATATCAGCGATAATTTCAGTTATCAGATAATTAAGTGCTTAGTGACGGTAAACTAATAAACTAATTCTCCAATATTGATAAATAGTACTGATTCAGTATTCAACCCTTACTATAAAACTACAAAAATAACAGCAATAATTAAAAGTGTTCTGTGTCTTATTCAATGATAAGAATATGCATCAAAAGAGTTTTATTGTGATTATCCGACTTCTACTTACTGGCCTGGACAGAGCACTGGAGAGAAACCATCTCTTCTTTTTTTATTTTATTTTTTATTTAAATATTATAAAGACATACATAGTAATGAAATTCATAGCACAAGTTCATAAGTACATAGTACCATTTTCACTGCTGTCTACTTATACAAGAAAAAGGACCTCATATTGTTTAATTCACGCATCAATGACTAAAAAACGTTATGCCAGAATTCCAGAACAAAACATTACAATTTAAAAAAAAATGACAATGACAAATAACAAATACATCTACGACGGGTCTCTTATTAAGAGGAGTCAAGGACTATATAAATCATTGGCTCATTTGTCTAACAATTTGGGAAAAATTCACCCCAATTCTTCCATTTAAGTTTAGATCCTTTAATGGATACTAATTGAGCAAATCGTTTTTCCAATAATCTATTTTTTGTTAATACTGTTTTTCTTTCTGTTCAGCTCGGAATTTGGACTTGTTTCCATCTTAAGGCAATGAGCCATTTTAATACAATTACAACTTGAGGAATGAAAGCCCTCACATCCAGGGAAAACTTTTCAGGAAAAAATATGTAACAGAGCTATTTCTGGCAGCAGAGGAATATCCATATTAAGAATATTGGACATTTGAGTGAAACATTCTGACCATAAATTAAGAATACCTTTACATTCCCACAATATATGATACTGTGTACCCATCTGATCGCATTGTATTATATTGCACATCTTTTGTGATTTGAGATAATTTGGTGGGTACTAAATACCATCTATTAGTTAGCTTAAAGTAAGCTTCCCTATAAGACGAATTCTTCACAAATCTGTCTGTAAATGACAATGCCTTATACCATATTTCCACTGGCCATGTATTTTTAAGGTCCACAATACCATGTTATTAGTCTTTTTTCGTTCTATTGCCGTACTTACAATACCAAAACATTTTGAAAACAAATGTGATTTTTCTTTAAGCACAATCAACTTTTCTAAAGAAGTCAATGGCCTGTCCACTTTGAGGAAGTTAGACCTACTCTAAGTTATATTCAAAACATTGGTTTTCTGGCAGGCCATAATGTGAGTTCAAGTTTTGCAAAGACTGACCCATCTGGACCATCTGGACCCCTGACCCATCTGGACCATTTTGTAATGCCTGGAATGTTCAGGATATCAGCTATTAAATTAAGAGGGGTTACTAAACTTGGAAAATTAATCAATTTCCTAATATGATTGGATTTTATCCAGAATTTCAAACACTCCTTCACAATTAAAGTTCCTTTAGAATTTTGTTTTATATCAGCTGACTCTGAGAATATTAAGTTTTTTAATTTGCTTGTCATTGGTTTTCTATGTGAATCCATTGAGAGTAAAGGTCTGAATCTAACCATTTAATTATGTGCGCAAGTAGAGTAGCCTCAGAAAAAGTTTTTAAAATTGGATAAGAAATCCCTCCTTTATTGGACCTTCTGGCCAAAATATATTTTTTTAATTTTTACTTTATTTGATTTATTAACAAACAAATAAATTATGGATTGAAATTTTATGATGATGAAATTGGGGATACGCATCGGAATACAGCAAAGCAAATAATTAGACCTGGGTAAAATAGACATTTTCGCAGATATAAAGCGCCCTGACCAAGATATATTTAAGTCACTCCAGGTCTTTATGATTTCAGATAATTTGCCATATAATTTAGAAAAGTTTATTTTAATTACTTGTCTGAAATCCTTCACTAATACTACCCCCAGATGTGTAATATTGTTAGAATGCCATTTATAGAGATATTTCATTTAAAAATTTTCCAGGTCTTTTCCATTTAAGTTCATTGTCAATTATTTATCTATATTTAATTTATAATTAGAGACTTTACTATATCTATTAATTAGCTCGCAGAGGCACTTTAATGACAAACTTGGTTCACTGGTTCACTGATCACAATATCGTCAGCGAATAAGGTAATTTTATATTCCTTATTTTCCATTTTGATACCCTTTATGTCCAGAGCTTTCCTGATGGCATGGGCCAATGGTTCAATAGACAAAACAAATATAATTGGTGAAAGTGGAGATCCTTGCCTAGTTCTGTTAGATATGTGGAACCTGGACGATTTAAATCCTTGGACCGCGGCAGAGGCAGATGGGTTCCCATAAAGGGCTTTAATGGCTTTTGAGCCAAAATCGCCTTAACCATACTTAGCAAGAGCTCTGTTGAAGGCCTTTTCTGCATCCAATGATAAAAGTATAGCCAGGGTTTTATTTATCTTTGAGTAGTCTATAAGGTTCAACAGTCTTCTGATGTTATCTGGGCCCCGTCTTCCTACTATAAATCCTGTTTGATATTCCGGAAAAAAGATCTTTTATTTATAGTATTAAGTCTAGTTGCCGATATTTTTGCGTATAGCTTAATGTCCATATTCAAACGAGAAATCGGTCTATAGTTCTTACATTCCATGACATCCTGATTTTGTTTTGTTCTGGAGCAAGTCCATTTACTTTAATTTCATTAAAGACTCCCTTTAAATGTTTGACCAATATTGATTGACAAAGCTTGTAATATTGGTTAGTCAGTCCATCAAGACCGAGTGCCGTTGTCTTCTCAGTTATCTCACCATTTATTTTTACCATGTCAATATCAGAGACTTTAGGTAAATCAATTTCCTTTAGAAACTCTTGAATATCTTCTGTTGACGGTTCTAGAAAGTTCTTATTATCTTTTAAATTATATAAATTCTGATAGAATTCTGCATATGTGTTACCTATTTCATCTGGTTTAGTGAGAATTAATTTTTTTAGCTTTGCTCAGCATTTAAGAATCTGATTTCAATCCTTTTAGTGATTTACAATCTATTTCTGAATTAAGACACATATTAAAGTCACTAGCGCTCCCATTACAAATGTCTTCATTATGTTAAGTATACACCTTAAGAACCTTACCGTAATAGTGTCTTTTATGGTGAAGTGGTGTATTTTAACAATCGTGTCACGTGGTAAGTACCTCTTCAGATCTTTCCCTAATGGCGGTAAGTGCAATCTATCTATTAGAGGTTCTGTATAATGATCAGGTTCGATAAAGTTAACTAGTAACTTAGTCACATGTGCTAGTAAATCTTTTGTTTCAATCTTCTCAGATATCCCTCTCATTCTAATGTTGTTTCGCCTAGACATATCCTCATATTTAGAACAATTTGTTTTCAAGATTTGTATGTAAAATGTTAGGTTTTTTTATTTGTAACTGTAAAGCCTGTTCTTTCAGAATAATATTTTGATTTTTTTCTAGATGTTTTAGCTATTTTGAATGTTAGTTTCTCTTTTATTGAAGACTGGAATTCCTTTAACAGGATTTTCATAGAGGTTATCATTAGACTGTCCTCCTCTGACTCCATATATCTTAAATTGCCCCCGTGTGACAGCTTTTCCTCTAGCTCTTCTTGAATCACTGTATAATCTTAAGCCTGGGAGGCTACGACTTCTATTTGTTTATTCATTGTGGACTTTGTTCTCCGTGTAGGAGAGATAAAAGTGCCAGAAGATTTGGGGATTTTTTTATCTTTATGTTTACCCTTAGCATTTTGATTGTTTATCATTTTGAGTTGAATTAATTCTGGTCTATCTACAAAAGGGATTTTATAGAATTAGATTCTTGTCCTTCGCTGTTATTTATTCCCAGAGAGAATAATATCTTAAGTTTGTATAAAGATCTAGATTGGTTGCACTCCTACTTATTGCCTCTGTACCTACTAGATATCCTGATCTTCTCCAATTATATTAAGGTGTAATGATATGGAATCACAAGGTTGTGGAGACCAGCAGCCAAGGTCAGCAATAATGCAGTTCAGCAATTTGTAGGTGAAACAGGAACAAGCTTTATTGAAGTGATCAGGAATCACACAATAATCTGGCAAGGTACATTTGACAGGAAGTGCCTTATATAGGCCAAGGACCAGACACCTGACCAGACACAGCTGAAGAGACTTAGGTACTGATACTATTGCTAGCAGAGTCAAGCTTATCAGATCTCAATGAAATTCACAAAAGGCAGGCTGGCGCAGTGGTAGGGAAGAGGTATAGCAGCCTGGGGACCAGGGTTCAAAACCCAGCAGAGTCAATTCCTCACATTACCCCCGCCTCTATAGGTGCAGCCTCTGGATGCCCTATTACCTGGTTTAGCAGGGTACTGCACATGAAAAGACCAAAGGAGATCAGGAGCGTGAATATTGTCCACTGGTTCCCACGAACTCTCCTCCTCACCATAGCCTTTCCAGCGAACCAGATACTGAAGCTTGTTACAGAAGATCCTGGAGTCAAGAATTTTTTCCACTTCGTACTATCCTCACCATCCACGAGGACTGGAGGTGGGGCAGGCAGGGCTCGGCCAGGGAAAGTATTTTCATGAAAAGGTTTAGGCAGTGCAACGTGAAACACTGGATGTATTTTCATGGAATTTGGGAGTTGCAAACGGAAAGTGACAGCATTGATCTGAGCAATGATCTCAAAAGTTCCCATGAACCTTTGACACAATTTATGAGAAGGAATCCTAAGCTTAAGATTCTTTGTTGACACACCTTGTCATCAACGTGATAGACTGGGGCCTCCTTTCTATGCCTATCAGCAGCTCTTTTGTAACATTCCTGAGCCTCCAAAAGAGTCTCTTTCAACAGTGCTTGGGAATCACATAAGGCGGTTAGCCGGTCAGTGACAGCAGGAATGGAAGTAGTAATTGGGAGACTTAGTTGGCAAAAAATGGGCTCAAAGAAGTGGAGCAGTGTTGGGCATTGTTATAGACAAACTCCGCCGTGGGTAGAAAATCCAGCCAGTCATCCTGCAGGAAACTAATATAGCACCGCAAATATTGCTCCAAAGTCTGGTTGGTTCGCTCAGTCTGTCCATTACTTTGCGGATGAAAAGCTGACGACAGATTTACATTAATACCTAGATTAGAACAATTTTTTTTCCAAAAACGAGATGGAAACTGCACTCCCCTGTCAGAAACTACTTCATCAGGCACTCCATGCAAGCAAAATATTTCCCGAATAACCAGGTCAGCCGTCTGTTTAGCTGAAGGGAGACCACGAGCTGGTATGAAATGACCCATCTTAGTTAACCTGTCCACAACAACAAGAATGGTAGTGTGTTCCTTAGAGGGAGGTAGTTCCACAATAAAGTCCATGGATATAGATCCCCAGGGATGATGAGGAATCGGAAGAGGCTGAAGCAAGTCAACAGGGGATGAGCGAGGAGTCTTACGTCTGGCACATACATCACAAGAGGACACATACTTCTTAACATCCTCATGATACTTAGGCCACCAAAAGGATCGGCCAAGTAGGTCTTGCGTCTTTCGGATTCCTAGATGACCTGCTGGTTTTGAGTCATGGTAGAGACGTAAAAGGTCCAGTCGCACTGACTCCGGAGCAAACAGACCCATTAAGCATCGTCATATGGAGGTCACGAGGAGGATCACGAAGAACTGGGTCTTCAGCGTAGCCCTTTTTAATGCGAGACATCAGATCAGAAGGAAATGTAACTCTTATAAATATATCCTCCGGCAAGATGGTGGTCTTGGTTACGGTAGTATGGAGGGGGTCAGCTATTCTAGACAAGGCATCTGCCTTACCATTCTTGGAGCCAGGACGGTATGTAACGAAAAAATTAAACCTCGAGAAGAATAGGGACCAGCGTGCTTGTCTGGCTGACAGTCTCTTTGCTGATCGAATACATTCCAGATTTTTGTGATCTGCGAGGACAGTAATTGGATGGGTAGCTCCCTCCAAGAGATGTCTCCATTCGGTGAAGGCAGCTTTTATAGCCAATAGTTCTTTATTCCCTATGTCATAGTTTCTTTCTGCTGGCACCATCTGGCGGGAATAGAAGGCACACGGATGTAACAGCATCTTAGGTCCAGTCCTTTGAGACAGTATAGCACCAACAGCTGAATCAGAAGCATCAACTTCCACAATAAATGGTAATTCCGGCTGAGGATGTACCAGGACAGGGGCAGAGGTAAACAGAGTCTTCAATCGGGAAAATGTGGTATCCACCTTATCGGACCACTGAAAAGGAGTCCCCTTACGTGTGAGTTCAGTGATCGGTGTAATAACGGCAGAGAAATTCTTAATGAAACGCCTGTAAAAATTGGCAAACCCCACAAATCTCTGAACATCTTTTTCATTCTTGGGGATGGGCCAGTCCAGCACAGCTTTAATTTTACTTGCGTCCATACTTAAACCTTTGGGAGTTATTACATACCCCAGGAATTGAATTTCTGTTTGTTCAAACTCACATTTTTCTAGTTTAATGTATAGGCGGTGGGTACGAAGGCGCTCTAGAACTATACGGACCTGTTTTCTGTGGTTTTCAAGATTATCAGAGAATATTAGGATATCATCCAAATATGCCACAACAAACTGATCCAGGAGATCTCGTAGTACATCATTGATAAGATGCTGGAAAGTTGCAGGGGCATTACACAGCCCAAAAGGCATTACTAGATATTCGTAATGCCCGTACCTGGTTCTGAAAGCTGTTTTCCATTCATCATTGGGTCTTATGCAAACCAGATTATATGCCCCCCGAAGATCAAGCTTTGTAAATATTTTAGCTGAGCGAAGTCTCTCCAAAAGTTCAGGAATCAGAGGCAAGGGGTAGCGGTTTTTAACAGTGATGTTATTAATGGCACTGTAATCAACGCATGGCCGTAGGCTGTCATCTTTCTTTTCTACAAAGAAAATAGGAGCTCCTGCTGGAGAAGTAGATGGTCGAATAAAGCCTTTGGCAAGATTTTCTTGTAGGTATTCAAGAAGAGCTTTCAATTCAGGCTCAGAAAGGGAATATATACGGCCAAATGGGATAGCAGCCCCAGGCAACAGCTCTATTGGGCAATCATAAGGCCTGTGTGGTGGAAGCTGGTCAGCATTCTTCTTATCACAGACATCTGCAAAATCCCGATATTGTAGAGGAAGCTTAGTCAAGTTTGTAGCAACCATTTCATTAATTGTTGTGGCAACAGGTGTTACCTTAGAGGGTTGACAATTCAATAAGCAGTGTTCTGAAGGAAAGGACAAAGTTCTGATCTTCCAATCAATCTCTGGGTTATGCAGAGCAAGCCAAGGTACCCCCAAAATCACTGGAAACTGTGTTGAGGAAATTAGGTGGAAAGAGATAGCCTCATGGTGATTCACTTCCACAGTCAACATTAAGGGCACAGTCTCATGTGTAACCGGGCCTGACGTAAGTAGAGAACCGTCAACTGTCTCCATTAACACAGGTGAAGAATTAGGGATAGACTGAATTCTATTTCCTGCTGCAAATTTAATGTCCATAAAGTTTCCGCCTGCTCCAGAATCTATCATAGCTGTAGTTGAAATTTTACGATCACCACATTGCAACGTGATAGGCACCACAAAATGAGGATGTTGAGTCAACACACCCTCTTCACCATGAGCCAGAGAAAACAAGGGTTGTGTGACAGAATCCATTTGATCTGAAATCTGGGATTGGTGTTGAATCTGTGCACCCTCAGCCGCCATAGCTATTGTTCTTTTGGATTTGCTAGGGCAATTGATGGCATAGTGCCCTGCACTACCACAATACAGGCATAAATTGTGAGTGCGTTGCCACTTTTTTTCTTCGTTGGATAATGGCCCTCTTATTAGATTTACCTGCATAGCCTCTGGCTCAGAGTCTGTAGGTGTTTGTGGGATCGGAGTAGAAGTTCTTGAATAGGAAATTGGAGTAGTACTTGGTCTAAAAGAGCCCTGTCTTTCCAATCTTCTTTCAGAAAGTCTCCGATCAATACGGATAGCCAAACGCACAAATGCATCAAAGTCAGCAGGAAGATCAACACGAGCTAGCTCATCTTTTATAGCTTCTGAGAGACCTTTTCTGAAGTGGAACCTCTGGGTTGATTGGTTCCAGGTAGTATCAGCAACCCACTGTCTGAATTCAGCAGCATATTCAGCCACCGAGCGCCTCCCTTGATGCAAATGAAGGAGAGTGGCTTCTGCTGTAGCACATCGATTTGGGTCATCAAAAACTAGGCACATGGCCTCAAGAAAGTCATTTAGATTACCCAAGACTGGACTGTCCTGTTCCAGAAGAGGGGAGCCCCAAGCCAGGGATTCATCTTTGAATAAGGAAAAAATAAATCCCACCTTCTCTCTTTCAGATGGAAATCGTTGAGGTAACATCATAAAGTGCAAATGGCATTGATTTAGGAAACCCCTACATTTTTTGCGATCTCCTCCAAACTTTTCTGGTAGGGGCAAGCGGGCATCTTGTGCAGGTGTAATAGTAGCAGCCGCAACATTTCGTGCCCTGTAGCTGGTATACTAACTGTGCATTGACTGAATTTTATTTTGCAGTTCAGCTATCTGGTCCTGCAGCACTTGAATGGTCTGTGCCTGGGTCTGCACATTTCTTGCAGTAAAAGCAACCTGTTGGGCCTGCAGTTCAGCTACCTGGTCCTGCAGCACTTGAATGGTCTGTGCCTGGGTCTGCACAGTTCTTGCAAATAAAGCAACCTGCTGGGCCAATGCAGAATCTGACCCGGCGGTCTGCATGAAAGGGCCAGATTATTCTGTAATGATATGGAATCACAAGGTTGTGGAGACCAGCAGCCAAGGTCAGCAATAATCCAGTTCAGCAATTTGTAGGTGAAACAGGAACAAGCTTTATTGAAGTGATCAGGAACCACACAATAATCTGGCAAGGTACATTTGACAGGAAGTGCCTTATATAGGCCAAGGACCAGACACCTGACCAGACACAGCTGAAGAGACTTAGGTACTGATACTATTGCTAGCAGAGTCAAGCTTATCAGATCTCAATGAACTTCACAAAAGGCAAGCTGGCGCAGTGGTAGGGAAGAGGTATAGCAGCCTGGGGACCAGGGTTCAAAACCCAGCAGAGTCAATTCCTCACATAAGGTCTCTTCTATTGTATACAAAGATATGTCATTATATGCAAAAACTTAATGGGCTACACAGATAAAATCCAGGCTTCCAATCATAAATCAATAATTACTCATATTAATAGGTAATATTCCAATTAGGAGTTATTAGATAATTTATAAGTTAGTATTCTGGTAGTTTACTTGTGTCATTCTATTATCGCCTACAAGTATATTTAAATCTTTTACTTATCCATCAGGAAACTTAATCTTAGAAAATCTAAGTATCCTCACATTTTTACAATCATAAATGAAGTCATCCAATAATTACGGTTAGGCATTCTTTCCTTGGCAGAACTACTCTTTTATCCTGCTACATTGTACAGTCCAGTGATAAAGTCAGCCTCTTTAAGGTTTGTATTTACATAAAGCTGTTATTGTCTAATTCCAGCTTGTAGCAATGTAAACTTGTGTTGTCTGTCCT
This sequence comes from Discoglossus pictus, assembly GCA_027410445.1. Taxonomy (NCBI): domain Eukaryota; kingdom Metazoa; phylum Chordata; class Amphibia; order Anura; family Alytidae; genus Discoglossus; species Discoglossus pictus. Next base: position 66,328,788 of record CM050166.1, read on the forward strand.
TTTCCTCAAAATGAACGTTTTTGTTGTGTAAACTCCATCACATGAACAGCTTAGCCTTTGGGCAAAGAATCACCACCACACAACACACTCCAGGCTAGTATAGCAGTGGCGAAAACACTTATAATTGTGTGGGTGACATCTAGTTCAACAATACGATTTATATGCTTGTGACATCTTGTTTACAGCAGAAAAGCTGATCTCCGTATAATACCCCACTTCCACTGCCTTTGTAAGCACAGTAGTACAAAAAAACAGGGGATTAACTAAAGATACATTTCTGCCCCTCACATTATCTTTGAGTATTACTTTAGGAAATTAGATCCTTATAGAAAATAGCTGTCTGTTCTTCAGGAAGGTTAGCATCAACTTATAATATGTAAGTCAAAGGACATAAGTTCCACAGCTGTGTGACATAACCACTCAGTTACTTATATGGAGGTTTCAGCCCCCATAGGTTACTCACAGGCTGCTTTAGAGAGTTATCTTCTGGAAAGAGAAGAGACTGTCACTCGGGATGACCCATCAGCGTTGCTGCGGATCTGTGGAGCTGTTCTCCCATCAACCTTCGTCCACAGCAGCCCCCATCAGCAGTGCAAGAGAATGCAGCAATCTAGGCTGTTTCATCCACCTTCTTCTTGTAGTTATCTCTGCAGACTCAGTTACATTCTCTCTATGAAATGTCTCAGCGTGGGCTCAGCAGCTGTGAAGTCAAGTGTTCTCATCTATACCAGCTCTGCTAGTAAAACTGCAGCCTGAATCTCCATCAACAATTCAGCGCTTGGGACAATGCTTCCATGAGTTGGTGCTGCCATCTTGCCCGGTTAGTGCACTCAGCTAATCATTTCCCGGGCGTAGCTCCATGATACCTCAGAAACCATCTCTTCAAGTACCATCTTAATTTATTCCTTGAACTTTACGTTAATCACTCATGCTGCATCAATGATTTTCTAAGATTAGGCTTATCTTTATATTTTAAAGTTTCAGAATGTTTTAAGATTATATATATTTGTTTCTTTTTTTGCATATTTTATATGATATGATTACCTCTAGGGGCCCTATGTTTACATACTTTTTTATATATGTGGGAAAAAATGATTAGAATATTTATTGTTTATTGCAAGGAAGGTTCTCTGTAAATAAGCTCCCATTCTTTTTCTGTATCCTCTGTAAACATGTAATGAATAATAAAAGCTTGTAGCTGCATGCAGTGATTCCAAATGTTTTTTTTATATTTTCTATATTGTAATTTTATAAAGCACCATGCTAGTGCAATCTACATAACAATAATACACAAATGACATTGGACATTGACATTGAATTACCTGTTTTCTTCAGAATTAGCATAACTTGAAGTACCCATGTGTTTAATTTGCTTATAACAACTTCAAACTGTGTTTCATTTGCATAAATATGGAGAAATTGCCATTGATTAAAAACACTTTCTCAAATTGTAATTTTGTGGGAATTTTAGCATTCTGTGCACATTGATAAATAATGAGTGCCATGTGCTCACTCATATCTGATGCGAAAGGAAGGGTGATTAGTTGTTAAAACTGCTGCAGAGAAATCAAAGATTTAGAGACTCAAGGAAGAAATCCTTTTTGATGTTGGATGTTGAACATAATTCTTGGCAATGTAAATTAGAGATAAATTGGATATTAGATTAATCTTTATCAGTGTAACATGTTATATGATTCAACAAAGACATGTTGTGCTCCATACTTTGACTGTTTATCTTATATAATGCTTCACTGTATTTTATTTAAGAAAGATTGTTACTAAAACAATTAAAGGCTATATCTTGCATGCTCTGATAAACCAATACTCAAAATTGTTATTACATTTAAACCTATGTTTGCATTGTGCCCATTCAGGTCAATTGTAAACACTGGTAGATGCTAACAAGAGGTGGACCCATGGGACAGAGATGGAGAATAGTAGATGGTGCCTTGCTCCAGTGCCCAGATCCAGTTGATGTAGAATAGCCAAGAGATGGTCCAAGATCAGGGCAGATTGCTATTATGAAAGTACAGAAATCAAGAAGAGTAGTAGGGTCACTGTCTAAGTCAGAATTCAAACTATCAATCAAAGATAGCAGATATCACAGAGATAGGACACCCAAAGAATGAGTCATTGCATGAGCAATGAGGGAGTTGTGTCCTTTTATGGCTGCTATTTGGACCCCAACATAAGCAGGAGGCATCACCTTCAGGCACCCCTAGTTCTGTTACCCTAAGATGAGGTATCTCTTTACCACATATCTGCGTGCTATTATGGAATGATGCATACAGTGATTCAGTGATACAACTGGTGTATGGATGCAAAATACAACTAGGCATTATGTGCTAGGTTCAGGTCTTAATTTCTAGAACTGGGGGAGGAAAACAATAAAAGTAAAAAGGAAGGCAGCGCACAAAATTGTAAATTAACGATATAATATACGATGACTTACGGTGACATGGTAATTATTGGACAAAATACATAAAGTATCTGTGTTTAGAGTGTCTACACAATTATTTTTTTAAGTTTTGACACTAAAGTATACTGTGGTTGCTAAGGGAGCAATTATGTATGTTCACAGCATAAATTGAATCTGTTTCAACAAACAGAGGTAACAAATTATGCTGCACAATAACTCCCCAAAGAAATAGCAAAAATATGAAGTAATATTAGAAGTTAGGAAGGGTAAGCCAATAACTGGCACTCCAGGTAAAAGGTTTGTTTTCCGATACAGTTAAGTGTCTGGTCTATAAATACAATTTTTGGAAAATACTGCTACAAATGTCATTGCCATTTAAAATGAATGTGTACACCTCTACAGAAATACATAGATAGATAGATCGATAGATTACATTTTGTACTCATGGAAGTTTGGAGCTTGAATTGTTCACAAATAAATGTAAATATATATACTGGCTTAGAAGATAAAGCTTGTTCAGATATTCCTACAGTAAAAATTACAAGACAATATATACTATTTTTAATACTTTCATTTATATATATATATATATATATATATATATATATATATATATATTAATTTATTTAAATCAAAATAAAAGAGTTTAGACACTAAAAAATTCTCTAAGCGACAGAAAAAATGGCCGCCAAACAAAACAAAAACGAGGCTACAGCACTCTAAACACGCAAAACACCACAACACACTCGCAAAACACCACAAGAAACTCGCAAAACACCACAAAAGACCTACGGATAATCTGCTAAGACGCATACCACACATTACCCGCCATTTTACGCTAATGCAGAAGTACACCACTACGCTAACGGTTTGGACTCGCGCACGCCCAGTATTACACTGCACACATTCAGCACACTTACACAGCCTCTCAACACCACTAATGCTGCAGCAACATCAAAACAGATTGCAGCTCTTCAACTCAATGCTTCAAAATAGGTAAAATATATTCATTTATTAATGTATTATATATTTCATTACTACACACCAAACACCCTTAGCGCACTTACAATTTCATTGCCGTCATTTTTGACGGGCAATTCGCTAGTATATATATATATTTAGGCCACAACTATAATATTGCAATCTTTATTTATACTTATACATTCCTTTGTCGGTACCCAGTTAAAAAGTAATGTGGGGTAGAGATACACTGCCATTTTGAATGAAGTGGCACCCACATTGTCAGTGCTAGGAGTATTCAGTTTGTCAAAGTGATTTGCCCATGAATTTTGATAAGGGCTCACAGTGCTTATTATTATTTTGTCAGTGAATAGCAGCCAATAAAATTGAAAAGCAGGGATGGGGATTTATCTGTGTAAATTACAGTATCTACCAGTTTGATTTGTTTCTAAACTAACTGTTGTCATACTATACAGTGACACATCTCTCACCTTAACCATGAACTCACTTATGTAAAAAAATTTATACATCACTTGTAACATTTCATAAGGTGAAAAAAAAACTCTCTGCTAGATCCAGAAATACACAAATGTCCTTTATATTAACCTTGTCTATTTCTACACTCTGACATAAATATATATAGAAACCAATTTGAAGGAAGATAAAAGCAAAAATGTACATTTAGGCTGCCCATTTTATCTTCCTAAAAAGTCTGGATAATTATTCTAAAAAAGGAAAATTGGTAAATTAATGATAAAAAAATGAAGGCAAAGACATTACTAGCTTATTACAACATGCATATACTCATTTGTGATATATTGTTTATGACAAAGATATGGGTAATCTTTATTTGGTTCATTTCTCTGCTACCCACTAGGCCAAACTGACTAGATGTTTTTAAATTAAATTCTGAGACATAGCAGTTATTGGGTGTAACAATCTACTGCTTGGTTGGTCTTGGAAATATCCTAGTTCAATCCTATCCACTAGAATTGTGGGTCTGTTGCTAGCCCTGATAGCAGGAGATGGACCAGAGTCAGGATAATGACCACCAATAGTACCCAGGACACCACAGGAAGCAGGAGCTGGAGTAGTTACTGGCTATAATTATTTCACCAGGCAGGTTCAGCAACAATAATCCAAGCAAGGATTATCCTTTCCCACAGAATCATACTCACACATAGATTATGTAACTTCAAACTGTACACTAGTTTATTGACCAAAACACAGCAAATTTAAACATAACATCAACCAACCACACAACGTCTCAACCGTAGACAAACATAGCATTAGCCAATCACCCTATTCCTTACCCATGCCACATGGGTAAGGAATAGGGTGATGTCATTCCCCCTGAGTACCCCCTGCTGGCCAATAATCAGGCTGACTGCTATCTTTAATCCTTCCTTTGTTCTCAGCCTTCTGGGGGTAATCAGTCAGAACAATGGTGGCAACAGCATGTCTCACTGCCTATGTTACCCACCACACTTACACCTACTCAGATTTATGTCCCTTTAAGAGGATTGTTAAAATCTCAAACTTTCCGTACCCATCTTCCCAATACCGGGACCTTGGGCCCCCATATGTGGGAATCCTAGCAGATGTTAGCGGGAACAATCAGCACCTGTATGGTACTCCTTAGGGGCTTGGGTTATTGCTAGTGTCCATGATCGTTTCAGGCTAGTACAAGTTACACTCAGGGACAATGTACCTATGGTAGAAGGATTGGAACACCTTCAGGTATTCGACTCTTCCTAATAATACTATACATCACTAGTCAATGCAGAGTCGGGGAACTTAGGCTATTTTTCTGGGCAGGTACAAGTTATATAAGGAGACAAGATGCACTCAGTTAAGAGGGCAAAATCGACCTAATGCATCCATCCCTATACCACTAATAGGCACATTCTAGGGAAGTACAGAGTCGGAAGGGGTTAAGTTACATTTGAGGAGGTGAGACCATGGGGTACCCACTTTCAGAGTTGACCAGGGCTTCCATAGAAATGACATGCTTAACTGCCCATTGACTACAATGGTGCCATAGACATGAATAGGGACAATAAGGCTTAATAATCAAACAAAGGATCAAAGAGATGCCAGTTGCAATCACTTGATCCCACTTGACTTCTGTTTGTTGAAGTAATTGCTTCCGTCTTCTAATTTGACAAGCTTACTAAGCCCTTTGCCAGGTCTATTCATCTCCTATAGCTCCACTGAAATCTATGGTTCAGACTTTGACAGTGGCCGTGAGTTCAAGTCCAGCTGGCACCCAGCTTGTGCTGGGATGAAAAAACAAACTGTGGTTACTAATTGTAAGCTTATCTGGTTCTCCCTTAAAGTGAAACTAACCCCATTTCACGCTTAGGTCAATAACAGGTTATCTAATCTCACTAACCCTTTCTTTACTGAATACTTCTTGTTCCCCTGGCATCTGCCAGCCTTACCTGGCCCTCTGGACCATCCCCCTAGCCTACAGTGGAGCTCCCCTTAACTTGTGTCTCCTTCCATGGAGACCTGCATAATGTTTTTTATTGACCACCCCTGGGAAAACCCAACAGTTTGATACTAAACATGACTACATACCAATCTTATGTCGAGTATTACACATATGCACAAAATATTCCATAACAATACAACATAGTATTAAAAATAATAAATCCAACCATGCATTTATGGCCATGATAGTCCCAATGTCCAGGTTGTCATAACAACATCCTTTTAGAAATGGGAAGAATTGTGTAGGTTTAGTTCTTGTCAGCCCGGGGCCCATAGTGTTGAAAAGTCCCAAAAGTCTAGCGGCCCCCTTGGCATAACACTGGGAGAGTGTAAAAACAAGTGTGATTGTTGAATTTAATTCATATACATAATTCATTTAAGTATGACATATTACACACATCCTTTATAGTTATGCTGTGTATATTATACCAATACACAGGCTCTTGTCACCCATTGACTAGACTGCATAGGGCAAGTGTGTTGTATAGAGTACAAACATACAAATAGTACACATGCACAGTAGACTGTAAACAGTATATGCCATAGACTGGACTAAGCTTATAAACTAAACCCTTTAGGGGAAGGAAGGGTGGATTTACAGTAGTCAGTACCTCAAGACATCAGTTCAAAATGAAATAGGGAATAAGGATACATCCCATCAGCTATTATCTCATAACACACCAGCCTACCTATTTTTCCAGTGATCACAGGTCGGATTCAGGGAACTGAAAATTGTGACATCACTGCTCAGATGCACAAGAGGTACCAACTGTGGGAAGAAGATCAGAAAACTGCACACATTGATAGGCCAAATAGACATCCACAACTAGTCAAATTGGCACAACTAGTAAATTGTCTACAGATACATCAGGTCATAAATATAATGTGGATTGTAGTGGAAAAGGGCAAGTACAATTAATACTTGTAAAACAGCTCTTAGTACACTGAGTGAATCTAGGTCAATAACCTCACAAGGGAAACCTTGTTCTTTGGAGTGAATAAGGAATCTGTGTAATTAGCAATCAAATAGTGTTAGACACAAGGATAAACTTATAAATGAGAGTAGAGGCTGCTAGTAGTGATATCCCTCAGGCCTAGTTATAACACTGACCTAAATCAAATTTAGTTCAAACTGTTTCTTATAATGCTTAGAAATAATGCTCCAAGCACATGTTTAATATTCAACAACATATAAAACAATAAAGCTCTTTTTTATATATTTATAATATTATAATCCATTTATATCATATTTATTTAAAAAATGCTTTAGCTATTAGTTCTCATATACAGAGGGAATACCATGTTGCATTCTCATCCAGTAACAAGTCAAACCTTATGATTACCTTCCAATTTGACACGTGCACCACGTGCCATGGATTTTTACAGATGAACTAATAACTACTGTTATATTATGGATGAAAAGAATACAATTATTCCAGGTAAGGGGAAGGGAAATTTAGATGTAAATTAAATCAATGTATGTACCAGTTTTCCACTGAAATGCCATCTCTTTCCCTTGATGTTTATGTTACATTTTATACATGCACACCAGTGTAATCTAAATCAATATTTTAACTCAGACAGTTTGACTTTAGTGCACTCAAGTAAAAATGAAGTTTCCCACAATACTCTGTGTCAATGGTTATTTACTAACGTACCAAGTAACATGTATGTTTCTATAGCGGTAGACACATTTTAGTGAACACACACACACAGGCATTTACCATAGAGATTGCCAGTTATACATTTAGAAAAAACAAACTTAGCTTCACAGGCTGATCTACTGTAGTAAAAATGTTGTGGGAAAAACAGAACCTTTAATAACTACTTTAATCACTAGAATAATGCATATTAAAAATATTGCAGCTGCCCATTGGCCCCACCCAGTGGCATGAGCCACCATAGCCCTTCCCCTCTTTACAGTTTCAAGAAGAACTGGCACATCTGTTTGAATGAAATCTGTCAATGAAAAGTAAGAATACATTTGATGTAATATATATATATATATATATATATATATATATATATATATATATATATATATATATATAAATATATATATAATATAAAAACATATTTTTCTAAGCTGCATACTGTTTTAATAGCCTATGCCCAACAAACAAAAATATTAGGTATACTTGTAAATGTACTGCAGTGGTCCTTTAAGTCACCAGACTCATATTTTGACCCCTATCTGTCCTACTAGCATAATGTCATTTTATAAAGTTAATTAACAAGTGTAATGTTGATTATTGGAACCATGCACTGGATCAAATCTGTTTATATAATATTTAATACTTGGAGAATAGTATAACCTGATCAGGTATTGTCTTCACATTGATTAGTGGTGCATGTTTTACTGAACCTGATGTGATTTCATGTGTAAAAGTTAGTGAATTCTGTCAACTGACTTGTAGAACAGAAACATATTTTCATAACAAAATATTTTAAATTAGAGATAGGTGTGGTATTACAGCATGACTCATAACTGTCCTTTCTTTCCTTCTTATGGACAGTTCCACTTTTTTGCTAAATAATTCTATTCCATTTTGGGTGGGATAAACAATGTGTATTTACTCTCTTATCTTAAGAACAACCAATAATTACACTATTGGTGATCTGTACAATTCATATTCTCACAATCTATAGTTCTCACTGACCATATCCATTCAATGAAATGAAGTGGCAATAATGAACTATGAATCTGTTGTTATCATAGGGAGCTATCCTAATGATTCATTAAAACATTTTAGATAGAATAGGCAGGCGTGATGGAGCTTTTTGGTTCTGATCTACTGTCAAACCAATTTTTCTATGTTAAAATGCATGAAAATAAGGTGTTCCATGTCCCTTCCATTTTTTAATACTAGTATTTTTACACAGGCTTTTTGATTATTTCCTATAATTGGACCTCTGTTTAAAAAATGTCAGCACAGACTAAAGAGCTGCTAATCAGAAACTTCTGCATTTTGTTGAGCACAGATAGGGCTATGAAGCATATAGATCATCTATTTCTACATTTTCTAATACAGAAGAGGTATAGTTTATATTTCATAGACTACATTATCTGTTACTTTACAGAAGAACAACATAGACATTTAGTGTGTGCCATCACTAATATAATTGTCGTACTGCTAGTTTGTGTGTAACGCAGGGAAATTGTGAGTTGTGCATGTGCGCTGCACATTGCGAGCCTCGCAATGGGAGCCGAAGGGGGAGAGGGAGGGAAGGAGGGAGGAGGAAAGGAGACAGAAGGAAGAAGACGGAGGGAGAGAGAGAGTGAGAAGGAGAGAGGGAGGGAGAGAGGAGAGAGAAGGAGAGACAGAGAGAGAGAGAGAAGAAGGGAGGAAGAGATAGAAGGAGGGAGGGGGAGAGAGAGAAGGAGGGAGAGAGTGAGCACAGAGAGAGGGTGAGGACGCACAGAAAGAGGGTGGGCGCAGAGCGAGAGAGAGGGTACACAGAGAGAGGGCGCACAAAAAAGACTAGAGAAATTTTAAGACACTATTATGCCTTAATTTTTGACGGCAAGTGACTAGTTTCATATAGGCATCATGTTATCTAAACTTTTTCTGCTTCTGATTATCTCCTGTACTCTGCTCCTAGTAATAACCCACAGTATTACAGTGTGAATCTGACGACAATTAACTACCATTCTGTTAGCATTTCAATTTCTTCAGCAAGTTGTCTCAGCTGTCTACACACGTATAAATGCAAGCTTTGATATCAAATACTAGGACAGCTTAGCAGGGAAGCGTTGCTGAAATAGCTCGGAAAATAAAAGTGGACTATTTTAATTGACTGGAATTTCATAGAATCTAAATCTGACATGAACAAATGCATCAAAAGGAGAATAGCTCTAAAACAAGGTAAACTTTATTCAAGGAAATTTAACTTACAAGATCATCTTACTCGTCTTTCTTTTGTTTTACCCAGAGTCAAAAAATAAATAAATAAATAAATAAATAAAGTTATCTACACAATAACTAAAAATGCATGTACATATACATTGCATGCTTAAGTTACTCCTCAGTTGTACTTGATTCACATTACTTTGTTCTATGTCAGTGGATATCCAACCTATAAGAAAACTTTTGCACAATGAACAGAGTTGTATTTAGGACCCAAATACTATTCTTCATTTATCCTTTCTTCAACTACCTCCAGCCCCTTCTAACTGGCATTTGAAACACCTTATTGACCCACTACTCCAGTCATTCAGTGGAACACCATAAAGACTGATCTTTGACACTCGCAATTTATTTGCCTATTCACTCTTTCATCCACACATCTTCAAGAATCATGCACAATGCTAAATTTCACTTCTCTAAATATTTCCAGACTTTTTTTTATTTCTCTTAAAGGGATTTTTTATGTAAATTTAAACTAGGTAGCTTAGTCTTAGCAGTTAATTTTAGGGACAGTTGGAGTCATTGTGGACCCCCTTGGGGATAGGGTCCATACCCCCCCCCCCCCAATGCAGTAAGTTAGGGTGTCATGGAGGTCCATTCTTTAGAGGACATGGGGGTTAATAGTGTCACCATGGGTGCTAGTGATAGGCCCTTGGGGGTTTGTACGGACTCCCATAATGTATATGGTCTATGGTGATCCATTGGGACCACCTATGGGGCAGTTAGTAAATACTTAGGGTGGGTGAGGATAGGTGTGGTAACTTGTCTTCCTTGAATGGTAATTCAGGACTTCCTCAAACAGGCCTTTGTAGGAGGGCTGAGAATCTTTACTTCCCTCCCACAATTGCTAAAGGAAGTCATGCATGGACAGGATGTGATGTAAATTACATCATCTCAACTAAGGATATATCCAGGCAGGAAACTTGTGCTTGGGCCTGTTTTTCTTCCTTGATGGTGATGGTGATGGAGGTGATGTCAATGGTCTGACCGTGGGTAAGATCAAGCGTTTGGGGAAGGGAATTACTATATATATATAGGTAGATAGATTTAAAAGGGGGTGTTGCTCCGTGGGTCTGGGCTGTTGTGTTTGTAATACATTTATAGTATTGTGTTATCTGCCTTTTAATAAATACCTTTTAATGTAGACGAACCTTGTGTAATATTAATTTGGTGATACACCACATTTGGCGACCACGAATTTTAGACTTCTACAAAGGTTATTTATGAGGTAATATCACATTAATAGATAGTCAGATTTATTTATTTATTTATTTTTTTTGTGGGGAAGGAAAAAAAGTACTTTGTCTAATTATCCTCTGCATGGGAAATCAAGTGCTGATTGTGTGTGGAGTCTAGGATAAGCCTCAGGCCTAGCCCTGCATTTGAATAGAATCCATGCGGCTTCTTTGTGTATTTGAATGCTAAATTAAGCCTCCATTTTTAATATATATCGTACTAGCTTCTGAGTTGAGTTTTGTTCGTACTAGCTTATTTTGATACATAAAACAAATATATATCATACAGGTTCTTTTTGTGGGTTTATCTGAGTTGTTGTGCTTTTGAGTACAGGCCTAGCTTTGCATTTGAATAGAATCCATGTGGCTTCTTTGTGTAATTAAATGCTAATTCAAGCCTCCATTTTTAATATACAAGCTTGGGCACCAGGCCACAATTAGTTTGTTGTGTGTTTCAAATACCTGAGTTTGTTAATACTATTATTTTTGTTTTGTTTTTGGTTTTTTTTTTCTCTTCTTTCTTTTTCTTTCTCTAGTCCTTTATCATAGTACAGGCCTGGAGAAAAATAATAAATAAACCATTTTAAATATTATATATATATATATATATATATATTATTTCAGGCGTGCATTTTAATACACTATAAGCTTCCATACCTTATACATTTTGGGTGTCTTGCATATCCTAGTTCGGGTTTATCTCCTACCCTGCAGGCCTTGCTATTATATTTTAAGTTAATTAGCAAGTATTACCTTCACCATACTAAGGTAAGTATAATGTGCATTGTGGGTACTAATCTATTTTTCTACATATTACACCTGGCCTACTGAATAGTCATCAACTATTGTTGGCTACTCAGAAGCATGCTACTTTAGTCGCAAATTGATTTGGATTCTTACTTGGGTGAGTACTTGGGTGAGTAAAAGAGTAGGAATGTCTTTTCAAGGGGCCAAATACTTTCCCACAGAAGTGCGTGAGTACTTTAGGAAACATATTCAAAAACATGATGGTCCATATGAGCTTCCAGAGCCAGCAAACCCAGACAGTGAAAAAGAAAAGAGATTAATGGATGTTCTAACACAAATTGTAAATAACAAAAAGTATAGAACAAAGAAGAGAAAAAGTTTGGTCACACAAGCTGTTGTAGCCACAATAGGAGGCCTAATAGACTTAGTTGTAGAATTACGGCAGCATAATTTGGAAACAACAAATAAAATGGAGGAAGCAATGGACAAAAGGGATTGTTTAAAAATTGCAGCTTTGAGAACAACTACAATTGTTGGGGAACTAGAAAGGGAGTTAAGGGAAATAGAAAAGCAGAGGGATGTTTATGGAGTAAAAATAACAGAACTTCAAAACATAATAATGGACTATAAAAATAAAACAAAGTTAGAAGGGATAAAAGGAGTCAGAGACATTGCCAAAATATATCCAGATCTGGATATGTTTGTGGCACAAAATAAAGAACCAGTGCCGAAAATGAACCAAGATAGAAAAGATTTCTTATGTTATTCTGTTCCACAAGTAGATACCATACCACAAGCACCAGTTATTGTTTCAGAATTATTTAATGCAAGGCAAACACCTACAGGATTTTCTATGCAGACTCGACCGATGTCTATGGCAGATAAAGACAATTTCCAGAAATGGTGGGGAAGTATGCCAACTAACAACTTTAATACGTTTACACATTGGTTTATGAGGGGAGCAGATAGAGCTAAAAAAGGAGGTCTTAACTTAGAGGAATGGACAGAACTGTTAGAATACGCTATGGGTCCTTTGGCTAGTAGACTATTGGGATTTAATAACAGTGTGTCTGATCAGGCAGGAAGAATTGCTGCAACTAATTTCTATCTACTTAGCATAGAAAAAGAAATAGCAAATATTACCATGAGGCCAATAGATGGTCCTAGAGAGGTAGCTCAAAGGATATTTTTTTGGTATACTCTACGACAACCTCAACAGCCTCTAGTGCTGGGCTCACCAGAACATATAGCAAAAGTAATGGAAGCCCTTCCCCGGGAGTGTCAAGAATTTATCAGGCTTTTTGATCCAACACCAACAGACTTGGAAATGGTACTAACTAGAGCTGATACGTGGTGGATCAAGCATCCTTTCACAGAACAGGCCTGCGCTGTTTCAGCTGTAAGAACATTTAAGGTCGAGTCTGGTAGAGATATAGATGGTAATTGGAGAAACCAGACGTGGGATGTACCCCAGAACAAGAAGGATGATCAAAACTGGAGACCAAAACAGAACTTTGACAAAAGATGGAGAGATCCACCTAGGGACTATAGGAATAGGGATGGCAGCAACTGGAGGGCTAATCAGGAGGGAGAGAGAAACGGTAACATGGGCTATTGGGAACTCAGGAGACAGAAGGATAGGATAGAAGAGGAAAATCACATACTTAAAAACAAGGTAGCTGAGTCAGAGAGGAAATTGAAGGAAAGTGAGGCAAAGATGCAATATAGTGTTATAAAAGAGGGACGGAGTAGAAGTGAGTCACAATGACAAATCCCAACCCCTGCGCCTCAGCATCTCATTCACTCAGCTAATTTAACCATGGATGAGGCAGGTCGGCCTACCAGTTATACAGTCATCGCAGGGGTAGGGAAAAATATGTTGGTAGATACAGGAGCAGCAGTTACAATGACCAACAGGGTCAAAAATGGGGATTCTTCAGTAAGTATTATGGGAGTTACTGGGAATCCACAGGAGGTTAGAGCAGGTCCAATTGATGTAGCAGTTGGAGAAAAAACAATACAAGTAGAAGCAATAGTGGGTTGGCCAGAGGAAATATTGGGAATAGAAGTTTAAAAAAAAGGAAATTTCATTGTAGATCTTGCCAATTTTTGTTTGTGGAAGACAGAAAAGGTGAATCAGGTAAGTACAGAGTTGACGAAAGGGGTTGTGCTCCCAATGGCATATATTGTCTCTCCGATAAAAAGTCTGGAAAAAAACAAACTGAAACTAGACGGACAACCAGAATGGCTGCAGAAGCTAATCCAAGACATACCTGTTTGGGCTACAGATAAATTAGACTGTGGAAGAATGAAAGGAATGGTCTTTTTGGAAGGAGGAGACCCACAATGGCAAAAGCAATATCCAGTCCCAAGAGAATCAGTGGCATCAATCACCAAGATGATAGAAATACTGGAGAAAAGTGGAATAATTAAATCTGGAAATGGGTATGCATGTAACTCACCATGTTGGCCTGTGAGAAAAGCTGTGTTAAAAGGGAATAGAGATGAAAAAGCAGCCTCATCATGGAGACTTACCATTGATTACAGGGCCGTGAACAAACTTGCAAAAAGAATGGCCCCTGTTGTTTTTGTTATGTATATGTTTCTAATGATGAAATCTAGTGTTCCCACAGAGCAAGGCTGTATAAGAATGAAGATGCGTGTCAACAGAAGATTGTGGTGGATCCTTGTTCCAGGATGGATAAGTATAAGCTGTATCACAGTAGGAATGGGGAGACAGGCAATAAGGCCAGAAGATACCGCAAATAAGGGAGAGAGTTTGAAAAGATTGGAGTTACATTATGTTCAAGCAGATAGATTTATTTGGCCCAGGGAATTGGAAGTAAAAGAGGGTGGAGGGTTACAAGTAAACATTATTTTGCCACATAATAGTACCAGGGGATTAGCTCTTAGAGCTCCAATACAAGGGAGGTTTACAAATATTACAGTAGTAGTGAGTAACTTAACATTAGAAGAAGGTGGAGAATGGGACGCTGCAGTTATAGCTGCCCAGCCTGACCTAGAGGAATTCTGCAATTTTGATACTGGAAAGGGGTGTGTTCTAACAATAGATGAAGTATTTGTCTCTGTAAAGGAGCTGCAACGTTGTAAAGATCAGAAGAAGGTACCATGGCCAATAGGCGGATTGGTGGTGGTACCAACACATGAAACAGTTGTGCAAGGGGTTGGGTGGACTTACTACCCAATAATTCTAAATTTTAATGATTTTTCTATTCCTCCAAAGTGCCCGGAATCACAGCGGCAGTGGTTTAAGCAAAGTATACAAGAGACCATCATTGAGTGGACCGGAGCAGGGAGTCGAGAAAAACGGGACACACTTGCAGCCCTTTTAGGAGGAGTCGGAACTGGATTGGGAGTATGGAATTCAGCAGACATCATTGGAGTGAACAGCCGGATAAACTCCCTTACTGATGGCATGGGACATGCTATGAAAACAGGTGGAGTAGCTGACTCCCTTATAGTGAGTAGACTGACAGACAATGTTGATGACATACACACCATTGCCAACAACCTGCATCTAGTTGAGGAAAATATTGCTTCCATTGCTAACAGCATTAAGAATGAAATAGTGGGAACTGCCATTTTCTGTTCTATGATTGGAGGAAAGCTGTTGGCAGATTTAAAGGAAACTATTAAAGACATCCAGGAAAACAAGTGGGCAAGACAAATCAATGCAACAAGGATTATCACGTCATTGAAAAGAAAAGGAGTGGACATCACTGAGGACAATCTTAAATACAGCAATATTGAAGGCCCAGATCAATGGATGCCACATGGACTACAATCTGGGACAATAGGATTAATCCTGGCAATTCCCCGCTGGGAGGGGCAGGCGGAGCAACTGAACTTTATACATAGCATTGGCACGTTAAGTGATGGAATCTACAGGCAACACTTCCCATCAAAAAGACTGGCCACTATTACAGAATTGGAGATGGATGAAAGCTGTTGCAGGAAATCTCAACACCGATGGCTGTGCAGTTGTGTTTGGGAGAAAGGAGCTGAGGAGGATGGCTGGGTGCAGTTGATAAAAGAAAACCTGGTGCAAGAGGTGATCCGCATAGGGGACATTGCATGCTTTATCGGCCACTCTGAATATAGGACAGTTGATGAAATATGTTTGGTGGAAGAAGGGTCTTGTATCATGGTATTTCCATCAAGAAACCTTACCACTGAAATGATCAATTTTACTGCAAATGCAGATTGGACAAATTTGACAATGATGCTTTTTACCTTGGAACTTCATGAGTCAGAGACACATCCAGTCCTACGAACACTGTCGCTGGTACTCATGTTCATTCAAGTATTAACGACAATTATAATAATATACTTTTGTGTGGCAATGAAACTTGCAAGGAGGATATATAATAATGTGTCTTTTTCCTCTTCTTTCTCTCTCTCATACATTCTTCAATAAAGTTTTACATTGCACATACATAAACATTTATCACACACTCTCACCTAAATTCTATAAATTCTGTTTTTTGTGTAATATGTGGATTGACAGCCATAGGAAAGTACAGGAGAACTTATGTCGCTGAGGGAACTATTCCGGAGGGACGGTGGGTTGAATTTCTCCTGTATATCAGGTTTTTGCTCCCACTAGGTTCTCCTGTACTAGAGGGATAACTAGAAAACTGAGCAACATAGAAGAAGAAAAAGTGAGGGAATGTGGTAACTTGTCTTCCTTGAATGGTAATTCAGGACTTCCTCAAACAGGCCTTTGTAGGAGGGCTGAGAATCTTTACTTCCCTCCCACAATTGCTAAAGGAAGTCATGCATGGACAGGATGTGATGTAAATTACATCATCTCAACTAAGGATATATCCAGGCAGGAAACTTGTGCTTGGGCCTGTTTTTCTTCCTTGATGGTGATGGTGATGGAGGTGATGTCAATGGTCTGACCGTGGGTAAGATCAAGCGTTTGGGGAAGGGAATTACTATATATATATAGGTAGATAGATTTAAAAGGGGGTGTTGCTCCGTGGGTCTGGGCTGTTGTGTTTGTAATACATTTATAGTATTGTGTTATCTGCCTTTTAATAAATACCTTTTAATGTAGACGAACCTTGTGTAATATTAATTTGGTGATACACCACAATAGGTAGGCGATTGCTAAGGTTTAACGGGTCCCCACACTCCAAAGCACCAGAGGGTGAGGGAAGAGGGGACCTAATAGAACCATCCCCAGGTGTAGAGGGGATCCTGGGCAGCCCAAGGTTTTTTAATTTATTAGAGGATTCAGATTACAGGCATTTTATTATACATTGACCCTTCCCTGCAATGGGAGAGGGTTTAAATTAATTGATACCTACGTGTACAGGCAGACTGCGAGAGTAACTAGCAATATCCCAAGTCTGTAAAAATTATGTACATACTTTCAAGGGACAATGTAACAGGCAAATGCAACCTTACGCATTTTCCCTTGGAGCATATAATTGAGCACTTAGTGAACCTTCTAGTACCTATACTTGGATAGCAGAAATGCTGTTTATAAACATTAAGCATATTACAATATTAGCACCTAAATAAAAAATGTTGTTCGGTCGTTCAGTCATGTCCAACTCTCTGTGACCCTATGGACCGTACCAGGCCAGGCACATCTTATGTCTGGTTGTGTCAATCCAGAAGGTTTTGGCAAAGATACTGGAGTGGGTTGCCAGTTCCTTCTCCAGTGGAACACAATTTGTCTGACCTCTCTGCTATCACCTGCCCATCTTGGGTGACCCTACATGGTATAGCTCACAGCTTCATTGAGGCACAGAAGCCCCTTTACCACGACAAGGTAGCGATTCAGAAGGGGAAATAAAAATAAATATATGTTAATAAAATAAAAACTGTTAAATAAACACTTAACATATCTATCTAGCTTACTCTGGTTCCTACTAGAACATGTGGACTAGGTAAATGAGAAGATACGTATTGTCAGTGTACGGTTTTGAGAGACATGTACCACCTTCACCTTTTTGAATATCCACCAAAACCATACATTTTCAAAACTTGAAAAATCCTATAATAAAGATATCATAAACCTAGAAAATACATACTTTCCTTTCAATATATATTCTAATTTAATGTTAAAATACAAACTAAAACACTTTTTGTGCAGCTGAACTTCTATGTTGTATTTAATGCGCTTCATCAATTAGTAATTACATAAATCAAAGTTTCTCTCCTAAAATGTCTCTTTTTGACAAATTAAAAAGCAGGGAAGTGTATAGTACTGATGTCGATACTGGGTGACCGTGCTTGTGAAGTTATGATTTCAAAGCCAGGCTGAGTTCCTATGGGAGGAGGAATAAGAATATATTAGAAAATGTATTTTAATTCTGAATTTGTCACAGAATATCTAGGCCAAAAAAAAATGCATTATAGGTTTATGTATTACCCTATCCTAGAACAGCATGATGTCTCAAACTCCACTATTTATGGACAATTTACCTCACTGTAAGTGCTCTTCATGATGTGAAAGAGCACAAGATTGTATGTTAAAATGTAATTCGTTTAGTTTTTATAAATCTAAGTTTAAGGTCTGTTTACAAACACACTGCCTAATAACTGTCCCATGATTAACAACACTGGTGAAGGCTCTGTGTATGCAAAGATTTATAGTTTTCCCTGAACTTCAGGAATACAGCAGGAGATGTTAACCTCCAACTGACATTTTTAGGTGTTCCAACAATCCATTCTCTGCATAGATGAATTTGTGAAGGGTTAACTTTTTTTTATGCTTCCTGCATGGAGCTGTTGCTGTGGGTCTGCCTGGGGGCAGCCAGTGACTCATGTAAACAGATTTCATTTACCAATTCTCTGTGAAAAATTCAGGTATTTGAAAAATTCTAAAAGTATTTCCACATGGATTTAAGAGATGTTTACAGTTATGTGCTCCAAGTTGAGCTGAATAAAGTGGCCCTTTTAAATAATTTGGGTTCACAATTCAACTTAACAGTTGCATATTGTATTTATAAAACAGTACTCCAAAAACAAAAGCATTTTTACATTATAACATTATAACATTACCTATGGAAACATTTCTGGTTTACGCTAATATGTTTTTCATTCTTAATGATACTGGTCAGGAATAAGAATGATTAAATTTGACTAATGGGCGTTAGTTTTATTATGCAATATTTCTCAAGCCAGTCGTTTCATTGTACTTTGCACAATAATCAAACATTTACGCAGCCTCATAGAGCTCTGTTATGTTTACTTCCTAGTGTTATATGCCTTCTCTGCCATTTTCATCCCTCATGACTTAAGGCTATTTAGTATAAGCTGGGTCACAAATTAATAAAACAAAGAAAATACAGATGCACAGAAAGACAGTGTGTATACTCTACCGGTTTCTATGTGCTAATAATAATCTTAACTCATTATGAGGAGACAGTCCTCCACAAACACAGCAAACAGGAGCAAATACTCTTCTCTGGCTGGATTCTTAATGTGTTTGTATTTGCTCCTGTCTTTACATACGCTTGTATCTGATCATTTAGGACACCTGTCCCTTGATGACCTTATACGGGGTGGACACCAGCAGGTCAGCTGGAGATTTTGAAGCTGATTTCAGTATGCAAGTTTAATATTGAATATTGCTTCTCTAAATCATTAACATGATTTTAATTAAAGATCAGAGCTTTATTAAAACCTGTAGCTCATGCTGTTAGGGTATTACAGAAGTCCTTTAAATGACAACTGTAGACTGATTTTAGGAAAAAAAATACAGTTTATAAGTGGTATGAGACTTTGAATGCAAAAATTGATATTGCTGCTAAAATGGAAAAGTGGCAATTAAAAATGTGCATGCTTTCAATAGTAGAAATGCCAGCATAATAATTACACATATACGTTTAGCATATTTGGCTTTTTTAATATAAGGCTGCTCAATTAGCCCATGTACAGGCTTGGCACTTACAACAAAATCAAAAACACTGGGTTGACCTAGAAAACAACATAGCCTCGCAAAACCTATTATGTCATTACATATGGCTCCCAAAAACATCCCGCTCCTAATCAGATATATATTGCATAATCTATCGGCATGGATTTCCTGTAAATATTAATTAATAACTGACCTCTCACCCTTGACCCCCATTTTACAAAAATAAATAATTTTCTCCTGGCCTAGATGCCCTATACTTCAGAGGTCTTGAGATAACCCAACTCATATAAGATATAAAGACCTATATTCAGACAATGATATCATTTCTTTTCAGAAGCTTTACCACACAATCTAATATAAGGAAGGCAGGAATTCATCCATTAAACCCCTCCCAAAAAGTATGACTTTTAAGCCACGTATCAAAAAGGATTAATCTCTCAGCTTTACACTTTACTTTAATCAGCAGAAAACACTCTTCCTCTTTCAAGAAATATGGAAAATCCATGACTATATCTCTTTATGTTCCAATTTTAAACAACAATCTTATAAGACTCTTCTCTGATGGTATATTCCACTACTTAAAGTATGTAGGATGAGACAGGTCTCCAGTGCTTTATGCTGAAAAGGTTGTGGCTTAGATGCAACATATTTATGTGGTTGTCCTGCCCAAACATTCAAATATTCTGGACCTAAATTAACTCCCTAATAACAATTTGCTTGGAAACCAAAACACCACTTAACCCACAATTTTCTCTCTTATCCAGACCCATGGAACAATAAACCAGAAAACAAATGCGTTAGTAGCTCTGATTAACCTAAGAAGACCCCTTCCTGAAGTATGGAAACACCACAAATGACAAATTTAAATATTGTTATGGCCAAGATCTGGGAAAATATTGAGATGGAAAAATTGTCTGCAAGGTAAAAATGCTCCATAACCTCATTTGAAAACAAATGTCTTCCTTGGTTTGCACATTTCTAAGGAAGAAAATAGCCCTGAAGTGCTCTCTCTAAACTCATTTAAAACTGTGGTATTGGTCTTTAAACATTATTAATATAATATCTTTATTTTATAAAAATTCTAAACATGCATAGATGTTGAAATCTTGGCTTCAGTTGTAAAATGCAATGTCTACTTACCTATAATAAATTAATATTGTATCCAATTGCAAACTATTTCTGCCGATCTCCCTCTTTTCCCCCTCTTTCTTTTTTTACGTTCCCTCAGCCAATCTTACTCACATATTATGTTACATGTGTGACTTATTGTTTTCTATTTGCACAATTTATTGTTAAAATGACTGAAAATCAAAAATGAAAAGTTTAAAAATACATTATTTGGGACTACTTTGGTTCTTAAACTATGCAGCATAAGATGCCAATTAATGGTAGGCATAAAATGAAAATGTTAAGTCCAAAATATTTTATTGATGCAGCTTCCTGGAAGGATAAGTAGCTAGAACATCTTGTTTTGCTGATGCTGTGGAATGCATTAAGTTCTTTCCCACAGCTATATTTTAGCCTACATAGATTATGCTGTATAGTTTTGTAGAGTATAATATTATACAGTTGCACATTATTTATTTAGCTTCATCTTTCCTGGCTGAATTATGTATAGATACAATACAATATTTTATCATTATATGGTGGGAATACACAAAACTATTCAATTTCTTTAAATTGCCTAATCAGCCAGTTACATGCTCAGTTTAAATGATTATTTGGTACAAGCTGCTATGAGATAGACTATCAACTAACAAGGTTTTGCTTCTGAGAAACACACCCAATGGCAATGCCTTCATTATTCATTATGAACAATGAGCTCTGCAGTATTGTGTGTTGGGATCCAGAAAATTGTCATTATTGGTCAATGATTTATACTTGTAGGGATTAAGCGGAGTTGACTGTGTGCTAGTTCCATCTATGTCAAAACCAATAAGATGCTGCAGTACTGGGAATTGAAATAGTTTCATCTAAATTAGGACTTCATTAACTGTGTTAATGGTAATGTTACATTACAGAAAAGTTAAACAGACAATTTGTGCCTTAACATTAATGTTGTTTTGCTACTTTTTGTTTTTAGGATGAGGCTGTGTTAGCTCGGACTCAATTTACTGTCCAACTGCTGCTCCACCTTTCTCCCATAACAACTGGATTTCTAATTAGGCAAACAAGGCAGTGGCCTAGGAGTGAAGTCCTGGAGGGAGGTCCTAATTTGCATAACAATACATTTAAATTGCAGTTGGTTTATGTTTTGCACATATACCTGGCTTTCTCTAGCCAGGTGCCATGTGCAAGTTTTTTTGTTGGTGGGGGAAATAATATAATGCACATTATTATTATTAGTTCCTTTATTTGTAACGTGCCAACATATTCTGTAGCACTTTACAGGGGTAAGCTCATATCAAAACAATATTAACACAATGCAAAAAGAAAAAAAGAAAAACAATGGAGGTCCGCCCCTGTCTTTGCACTTAAACTCAAACCTACATAGGGCCCCATTCAATTGGCCAAATCGCAATTACTTGAACTTGTAAAGCAGCTCGGAAATATTACAGATATTCAATAGGCTACATTCAGCCACTCTCATTCCAATTGCGAGTTACCCGCCCATAATCACTATGGGCCAGCCAAAGCCGCAAAACCGGCCTTAGAACTACATTTTAGCACAGCTCAAGATTTACGAGTGCTGAATGATTAAAGTTACACAAAATCAATATTCTATTAGACCCGTAGCTCTAGCTTGCCAATTATTTTGATAAAATGTATCCCGTTTCTGTCAAAAATATTACTGAATAGGACTTGCAAGGGCTTTTTCAAATACTTATAGCTGCAACAGCAATTTAAAACACACTAATGTACTTTAAGGCATATAAATATATTATAGTTAATTGCACACCCACTAAAATGCAATTAAAAAAATATTTTTTTTAACGTTTTTTTGTGTGTGTGTGAAATGGTTCCCGGAACTTAAGGGGTCAATACCATATCATGGAACCCGCATGGACTAGAACAGTTGCTCTAATGATTTTTATTGATTTCTGCATTGCTGGATTGCGAGTCTGATCACAAAATTTACTTCTCAACACTAATTCATTTGTAGTGTCTGAGGGAAGTTTAAGTATAAACTCCATGTTTTATTGATGTCTCATTTACTAAGAAGTAAATTACGGGCTTGCTTAAATATTGTCAGATCATATGATCACGCCACCTGAAATATTACTTACGAGTGCAAGATTCCGTGTGGAGTCAGTGAGAGGGAGGTTGTGAGTTAGGGACAATTGACTGTGTTTATAAAAATGTAACCCGCAGCCAAAATTACGGGCTAGAGGCAATTGTGGGCTTGCAATTGAATAGGGCCCATAGCACATAGCAAGATTGAAAACTTGCAATCTTACAATCTAAATAACAAAATGTGCTTGTACCAGAAAGATACTACCTGTTACTCTAGCCAGCACCATGGGGCAATTACATTGAAATATAAATAAATAAATTATACATTTAATTATGAATAGTTTCTTGAGGACATTGTAATTCAACAATGTATATGCTATGTATATGCTAAGGAATAAGGTGGTTTATATATTGAATACAATTAGCATACATTCTGCAAATGAGCAACCAGATCTATTGCAAACTGGTTTTAAATATATATATATATATATATATATATATATATATATATATATATATATGCAGGACAATTGATTTGTTAGGTCTATAGCTGCTCCTGAAGCAACATAGTGGAAGGGAAACAAAGGTGCACATGTCCTCATGCACCTAGGGGGTGACTAATTAGATTGTGCCTTGGGGCACCAGATATGTGCATCTGACCCTGCAAGTGCCATTTTAATCCAAACTGCTTCAGAGCATAGTCTACATGTTATGTGTTTTCTTTCCTATCCCATCCATGTGCTCTCCCTGCATCTAATGATATATGCATACAAAGAAAGAGGTAACAATCACATTACAGAGGCAAAAAGCATCACAAAAAGTAGGTATCAACATAATATACTATAGAAAACATACATATATTATGTATACATATAAATTAATATACATGAAAAATCAGATTATTGCAGTTTACAGTGATACCTTTCCTACTGGACGAATACTTCACTAGGGACACTAGTGAAACAACAAAACACAAGAAACACTGAAAACCCAATTCCATGTTAAGACCTATCTTATTAGTGTTGAAGAATGTGATCATCTTGATTCCAAATGTTATTTTTTCTACTGGATGTTTTTGAAATTCCATTTGAATATTTTGATTTGTTTTATATGGAGTGATTTTTCTGGGTAACATTGTGTCCAACTGGGGTAAAATAGCTATTTTCACTGTGATTTTTTATATATTTACTACGCAGATTTATCCTTAGGTGCATTTTTCATCTGGTTTCCCCAAAGTAACAGCCCATTTCACATAGATTACACTGTAAAATGTATACCATATTAGACAATGTACATGAATGTGATCCTCAAATGTGATAGGTCTTGTTGTTATGTGTGGCTGTGTCATGTTTACAGATGTGCTGAATTTACAGAGAGTTCTGTTGCAAGGTTTAGTTCCAGTTATTCTGTTCAGTTGTTCATTGGCCAATCTACTGGCATCTCCCCCTCTCCCTGAGAGCGCCCAGTAACTTCCAACCCTCAGCACCAAAGAAAGAAAAAAGGTAGAGATCTTGTAGTCAGGAAATGTCTTAACCTTTTATTAATAACACCAAATGTATTTTGTATTATCATGCATTAGTTGTCTGTGCCTTCTAGCATAGTTAACAATCCAAAGTATATTTACACACGATAGAGGGCAATTAAAGATGGAGGACCTTGATGCCACTTGCTTCATTGAAAGGTCTGATGGCCAAAGTCCTAGCAATCGTCCCCTAGCTACTCAAGTTATTATACAGAAGGCTTGTCACACAGTAATCAATGTGCTAAGAGGTAAGCTACGGATATAGGGCTGCCATTTACCAAAATAATTCATACACCTTTCTCTATACTATCTGCCTCTGTCTATCATTTTTCAATTACACTGTTTTTTCTATTTTCTTCCTTTGCACTGTTTAGCTGTCCTCCTCTTACGTCTCTTTTATCCCTACACCATTCTTTCCATCTCTGTCTGTGCTCTCCATCCCTTTTATGTTTGGTTATTTACCCCATACTCATGTTCTTCCTTCAACCCCTTCCTCTCCATATATATATATATATATATATATATATATATATATATATATATATATATATATATATATATATATATATATATCCTGTCCATATATACCCCTCCACTCATATCTTACTATCTTTCTCTGACCTCTCAGGCCCTCTCCTCTCCAACACTCTTCACTTTCCTTTCCAATCCAACAATGATTTCACACTCCATACCACCCTATTTCACACTTTCATCCGCTTTGTCATTATCTCCCCCTCTCTATCTCATTCCTTTCCTATGCCTCTGTATGCCATTATTTCCCACTCTTTATACCTCTTCCTCTCACTGTGTCCTTATATCTATGGGCCCATAATTAAAATGACAGATTTAATCTATGTGCTTTGCCTTTATTTTATAACTGCATTTATTTGCCCACATGGATAGGAAGATATTGATGAGAGAATGCACATCACATAGTGTAAAGCTGTTAATATATTGTACACATATAATGTTATCATTCCTAAGGGCTTCTTTTTCAGTCAGTGTACTTATTATTTTACATTTTTCTTAAATCCTTGTTTTACCAACCACTGCTATAGATGCACTATCACGTTTTTCTTCTGCTCATAAAAATGCAGTGCGGCACTAGCCTTGCGCGGGCATACATTTATCCGCTAAAAATAAAACACATGTCTGAGAGATAGGAGAATAATTACAAACTAATGTTAATCTTTTTCATTACTCAGAATGCAGTGAACCATTTCTGGTGGTGTGCAGTATGAACATTATAATAGCATCTAAGATGTAGTAGGTAATTTTATCTCTTTGAATTACATGTAATTACTGTACCATAGTGGACTATATTATGATGACTGTCAGGACAAGGATACTATTCATTAATTTAATCTCTCACCAGTTATCCACGTTACAAGGATGAAACAGTCACTCACAGTAATTAGAATTTATTTCAGAAAAAATTGCAATGATATCTAAAAAAAGGTATGTTGTATGTCTAGGCTCTAAAGCACAATTTATTTGGTCTTAAAGGATCCCTGCAGTTCAAGAAAAAAAGACATTTGTTTGTTAACTATGGATATAATTTTTTTTTTTTAATCTGAATATCTGAAGACTCTATTTATGAAGATAGGAATTCATTTTGTTTTTGTTACATCACTTCCTCTGTGCTGAATCATGAGGGTGTGTGGTTATCAGTGGAGACAGGGTGAAGAAGAAGGGGACATAAAGGCTTTGTTGAGATACTTGAAAAAAGCTTGAAACTGACATCCCACCCTTCCCAATCACTAGCCCAGAACCCAAGTCCTTCAGAAATGTAAATGCCCTCTCGAACACACACACAACTTACACATGTGTATCATGGAATCCCCCAGGGCCCAGCAGAGGCATCAACATTTATTTTTGTAGTTAAAAGCTAGCTGCATGATTTTTCCCTATTTAATTATGCTCTTAGACTCAATGTTTTCAATCAAATATTTTTTCTAATAGTGCTAATTAGTAAATAATTAGGGCATGTCTTCCTTATATGTACCCTGTTCTATACAGAGATAATCATCTCCCTATATCCATCTCTCTTTTCCTTATTTCAATTAATCAGTTCTTTAGAATAGATCCACAGATCCCAATCAAACACATTGCCTGATGGAATATCTCATATCCTCATATTGAAAATGCAGCTTCTGTAATTGCGTAAAACATTTTTACCATTTATTTCAAGTTACAAAACCATACAAAAATAATCACCCCACAGGGGAAATGTTCCATGTATCCAAGGGATGAAAAGATTTGTTGTAGTGCTCCATTGAAATTCATTTTTAGGCATGGTTAAAAGTATCTATCTTTTTTATCTTTATTTTATTCCTCTAGATTGTAAACTCTTCGGGAGTAGGGACGCCTGTCTGTTGCCTTATTTTATTGCTCTGTCTTTGTATTTCTGCATCTTTTATAATTTGTTTTACCTTTTTAACTTGCTCAGCATACACACTGTGTTTTACTGTTGTGTTTGTCTCATTCAGTATTGTCCGACTCTACTGTGACCTCATGGACCATAACACACCATGCTGATCCACTTGGTATTCATGGCAGAGCTACTGGAGTGGGTTGCCAGTTCCTTCTCCACTGGGCCACAGCATACAGATCCTGGTTTTCCTAGGTGGTCTCCGATCCAAGTACTGACCATTCCCAACCCTGCTTGGCTTCAGGGTGGTGTGACCTCTTGGTTCCCTGACTGGAATCAAACCCAGGTCCTAGAGGTGAAAGCACTGAATCCTAACCACTGGACGACTAGGGTGTCCTTGTAAACAGATCTATGGCTAACTTTTGGCACTTCATAAATAAAGAGTAATAATAAAATAATAATTTGCTAACAATATCTGAAAATCATTTAAATTGTTTATATGATATTGTTAAAAATGTCCATTTTCTTTCCATTCTTTTTTCAAGCACTTAAAAGAACATGCTTCAAGCATTACCAATATATAGTTTTTTGAAATATTAAAGTTCTCTGTTTTTAATATTAAATAAACTACCCTAGTGTTTGTTTGCAAATTTGATTATCAATTTATTAACAAGGGTTTACTCACTGAAACATTAAAAACAGTCCTGGCAAATGACTAGACCAGGAGCTCATGCACACAGTGTTCTAATGGTATTTGAGGTACTAGATGTACTAGCCAATTACAGACTGTTTCTCAACAAAGTTTTTTTAAATGCTGCTGAGAGACAATCTGTGATTGGTTAGTACATCAAGTACTATAAATATAATATGTGCATGAGCTGCAAGGGCAGATCATTGTTGGGACTATTTGGAAGGTTTTAGGGAGTAGAAACAGAGCTTTTAAACACTTGTATGTAGTTAATTCTTATATTAAAATCAGGGAACTTAACATATCCCTTTATATTGTATTGAAAAACATAGTTGTATACACAGAGTGCCGCTGTCTTGCACAATTAAATAATTAAATGTTCAGTGCACAGCAGCCTATATTTATATACAAGGTACACAATTGTATTACACAGGTATGTATTTATATAGATAGATGTGAATGTGCTTGTGTGTTAGTACCAGCTATGAAGCTCTGGTACCTCCTCACCTGATGCCTGGCGTCTATGTATGTGCAATAAATAATGATATAAATGCCTGCCAGCACTGGGTCCCCCTTGCCTCCTCTGCTCCCCATTAGCAGCTCTCAGATTTCTTTGCCAGACAAGTATGCGTCATACATCTACAGTATATTACTGCTCACTTGCTGACAGGGGCAAGCTCCCAGATCAATTAAACATTTGAATTCTTTTTTTTCTATTTTGAAGGCATCATTTGAAAACAGAAAGCACAGTCGTACATTATTAAATACAGTTTCCCAATGTAACAAAGAAAAAAATGCTTTCAGTGTCCCTTTAAAAATGGTCAGTATTAAGTCTATATATTTAAGTGTCATATGTATGTTATGATCTTAAACAGAATTTGACTTAATAATAGTCATATTTATAACTATTGTATTCAGTTTTGCTTTATTGGTGACAGACATTTTCTTTTCTTCATAACAGAATTGTGTGGAATGCAAAGAACCTTGAAAAAAATTTGGATTCTTTTGCTAAAAAAGTACTAATTTGAATTGCCACTCCATAATGACACTCAATAGAAAGCAAGTCCTAAGTAGGGCAACACTCCACCCCAGGTTAAAGGCAAACTAGCTAGGTAAGGTGGAAGCACCCATGACACAAACAGAGTTTGCTAAATTGAAGTGTGAGGAAAGCCCTGATGGCAGAGAGCTTGTATTAGAGTACTTTGGTACCGTCTTCTCTTTCTTCATAAAAGGAGCCTAGTCTAGTCTTCCCCAAGGGAATCCCTTGTGGACCATAGCCCCCTATGGGGATCCTAATCCTAACCGCTGGGACCAATGGAGAGCCTCATGATCTTTTCCCTCACTCCTATGAGAATACACAAGGACCACCAAGCCCCATGAGGTGGAGGATAGTACATTTAAAGGGGGAATTGCCACCTCTAGGCCATGGGTTGGATGACGCTACCTATAGCACTCTCACTTATTCAATCAGTTTGAGGGCTAAAAAACATACAATAAAAACACAATAAAACAATAAACAATTAAATAAAATACAAAATACAAAACTAAACTATAAAAAATACATAGTGAGGCAATACAAAATTAGGGCTGACAAATGTCACATCCACCACCCTCCATGGCAAAGACCCAATCTAAAAATCCTGTCTGTCTATAAAAATAAAAAAAATTAGAGCTAAACTAACAGGACCTCTTTCTATGAAGAGCTCCTAATGACGAATGACACATATAGGTCTTGCCCCTGCCTTATATATAGACTTTCTAGGTCTATCAATCAACCAGATCATATTAGAGTGCAGTAGTTTTCTTTGACTGGTTAACATGAATTAATCAAATACCTAGAATTTAATTTCCTTTGATCTGATTGGCTGTATGTTGATTGTCACATGTTTCAGCCAATCAGAGGCGTAGAAAATCTGTATAAAATGCGGAATTGAGGGCAGCTCCTAATAGGCAGAACTCTTGTTAATTTGATTCTAGTTTATTTTTTAAGTATTATTTTTTTTAAATTAGAATTGGGCTTATGCCATGGGTCTGAAGACAGGACTCATTCAAGAGAGATATGCTCATTTACCAGGGCGGAAGAGACGATCAGGGGCAATGCTGAAAATGGGCATTATAAAAAATTATCATTTATTTACTTTACAGGTTTTAAATTGTTTATTATTTTTTAATTGTGTCATTTTAGACCCCAAAACCTTTAAATACATTTTAAGTTTTAATTGCCCACTTTAGTTCCTACATGTTCACATTAGATAAGGGCAGTGATGGAAAACCTAGTTTACTTGATGAGCCTATGTTGTTTCAAGCACTTCAAACGATTTATACACCTTATTATTCTACCCAAAGCAAAAAGACAAAATTGGTGTGGGAAATCAATGAGTATTAGAGCTATAGATAATGAGAAGTATTTAGGAGTACAAGTGGGTATTATTTGCTTGTTTTAGACAGATAAATTGGACTGTATATTGCTGTAGAGTGGCCGGAGGGCTTAATGTTGCCTAGCACTTGTCTAGGGTGTACTCATTGTTTTATAATGTTCTAATTGGTTTAGCGAGCAATGTGGTAGTGAGATTGTTTTTCATGCGATAGGGTCATTATCAATCTTTACACTTAGGAAGACAAGTTTAATGTAGTAAGACTGATAATCTGAATGAATTTTAAATTTGATCGGACTACTTATATGACATCCAGGTATGTTCAGCATGGTATTTTAGTAAATTAAAATACATTAACGTTATTAATTCAAACCAGGCACAATTGAAGTATTAACTGTTTACACACATAAAGTGGCACTTACACATTAGGATTGCAGACAAAAAACAAACATGGTTCTATCTTTATTCTTTCTAAAAGAACACACAACACTGAAAATGTATGAAAAATACATAACTGTAATAGGTTTATGGCATTTGCAGACCTTCAAATGAGAAAGTATAGTCGTCATCATCATCATCAATCACAGAAAGTGCAGAGTTATATTTATGACTTGAAAAAGAAAACCAAGATGTGCCAAAGTGCATCAGCTGCAGGAGAGATGGAGAGACAGCACTCAATAATTGAGGCACATCAGCTAAAAAGAACTGGAAACTCATCACTTCTATAGCTGAATGTCATTCTAGCTCTGGAAAGATACTGATGCTTTCTAGTATTAGCAATAATACACAAGTTAAAGATGGTTTTGAGGGAGATGTGCTATATTCCATAAAAGTATGTATAGCTATCATTGTCTGCTTAAACAACCACTGTAGTTCAAGAAAAAGACATTTCTTTCTGATGATGTAATGAACTGAAAGCATTAGTAGTTGTAAGCCACATACATAAACACTTAGAGAAAATCTGAATACTCTGCTTATGAGTGCAGGAATAAATTTTCTTTTTTACAAATAAATACATTTTCTTTTTTTTGTTACATTACTTCCTGAGAGCTGGATCATGAGGGAGTTTTTCTGTGGAGGGAGGGACGGGGAGGATCGAACAGGGAGATGTCAGCACATATCTGTATAAGTCATAAGTCAGCAGATATTTAGATAAGTCTCATACATAATTGGTAATGAAATCAAATTACCAACCATTTCCAAGTGTACTTGAATTTCATCAATGTTCAGCCATCAAACAGAATCATTCTCCCATTATAACAGATAGGGGAAGTTAAAAAAACACCATGAAGTGTAGATGTTTCTATTAAAACCATTAATACATAAAAACACTGATGGCAACATTGCTTTGCGCTACAATTTTATATGATAACGCAGTTTAGTGCGGCAATTACAGAGACTCTTGTACTTGAAGGGACAAAGCCTCCAAGGAATTCAACAGCTTTTTCCTGGTAAGGATGTGGCTATCTTTACAGTTCCCTCCTTTCACCTTGATATGGAACTGTTCTCTCTGGCTAAGTGTAATTGATACCCCACCACCCGGGCTTTCACCTTCATGAATTTCAGAGATCCATTCACACTTTCAACTGCTCTAACCAGAATTGTGATATTGCATTGCTAGGCATTCGAATACTTTCACCCCTCTGTTAATATAAATGTTTGCTGGAATTGAACTGAGACAACAAGTTGAGACAAGCAGAGTCAGGTAATTATAAAACTTTCTCTAAAAATGCTTTTATGTTTCTGTCTCACAAGCACATCAGTGTTTTCTCCAAAGAACAGATGTCCTTGTTCTGGATTCAGGAGATGGAATGGACTCAAATATTGGATTCAAAGTTAGGCCTACTAGAGTGTTGGATGCAAAAGCTGGGTTTGACTCTGAAAAATAATTTGATGTTAAGACTTTGGAACCTGGGAGCGAACCAGATATATATCACATATAATAGTTGTCAAACTGCGAGACGTCGTCACGCGAAGCAAGGGACACAGTTCGGGCCGCATTTGCGGAAGGTGGAGGCTCCAACATCGGCTGTAATGACCCGAAGGCCCATTGCAGGCCGCAAATGCGGACCCTCTCGAAGCGAGGGGACGCATTTGCAGAGGTGGAGGATCTACGTCGCCTCACTAGTGGTTACAAATAGCCACAGAAGCGTGATTTTGAAAAAAAAAAACACGCAATGACTAAATACGGACCTACACAAAAAAATACGAGGCGCGGGACTTAGAAAAAAAAAATTTGGGACTTGCAAAAATACGAAATTAACAGCCGTACCGCGGACATTCACAAACAACAAAAACACTTAAAAAAATATATAAAAAATAAACACACACACACAGCATGGGGGGCCACCACAACATCTGCCAGTGAGGTTGCCCCCCAATTAAAGTCTATTTTAAGGAGTTTTGGAACTTGAAAATCGGCTAAGTGAGAAAACAAATGGCGGCCGAAATAAATGAAAACGAGGCTACACGACCCAAAACCCGCAAATAACAGCCAGGCACGTATGACTTTGGCAAGGACGTATGAGGTACAAAAATGCAAGATTACGAGGTTGCAAAAACACGAATTAACGGCCGAACCGCACACAGCGAAAAACATTAAATCACACAAAATACAAACACAAATTTAAAAAAAAACATTACACACAGCTAGGGTGGACAGCCAGGATGTCTGGGAGTCAGGTTGCACGCAAATTTAAGTCCTATTTACATAGTTTAGACCCCTGAAAATCCCCTAAGCGAGAGAAAAAATGCCGAAACAAACGAAAACAAGGCTACACGACCCCTAAACCCGCAAAACACTGCCAGGCACATACGACTTTTACACAAACCCGTACGAGGTACAAAATACACTATTGTCAAGGACGCAAAATCTCCACCTTGCGTACCACATACACAATCGGCGCCATTTTACAACACTAACTTACAAAATGCAGAATTACGCAGCTACACTAATGGTTTGCTCTCTGGCGCACGCAGCCTATTTACATTACACACTTCACACATTGCTAACACTTACACCTCAGCTCAACAACAGTGCAAATCTACATTGTATGCTGCAGGAACATCAAAACAGATTGTTAGCTCTTTAGCACATTGCTTGCTGCATATATTAATTACAATTACGTAAAGCATAATAATTTATAATTTTCATAATTAATTAATTATCATGAAAAAATACATAGACAGAAAAGAAAACACACCAGAGGATCGCAATAAACGACAAAGACCTTCACTGCGCGTTTAACAAGGAGTGCCAACGGTGCTCATAGGACACAAAGCACACCAGGGGAGAGGCTTGCAATGAGCCCCAAAAGGAGATCAGCGCGGACCTTACAATGAGTGCAAAAGCGGCTCTGATAACAAAAAATACACCAACCGAGAGGCTCGCAATGAGCGCCTCGCTCAGCGCAAAGCTTACAATGAACGCCAAAGGATCTCAGACGACCAAAACACTTACTGTCTGTGGCAAACAGTATTACCTGCCTTACAATTTTATTGCCCTGTCATTTTTGATGTGGATGTAAGGACAGATATACCTTAAAAATTTGTATGAAACCAAGGCCCTTATTCAATTGCAAGCCCGCAACGTAAGTTTCATACCGGACGTAAGCTTGCAGGCTTTAAGTTTGCAACAGTTACAGAGCGATTCAATTGAACAAGCCCGCAGTTACCTGGCCTTAAGCCTAAACCGTAAACCATGATCATGAGCAATTAAGCAAGGCCAAAACTACAAATTTAGAAACAGCCAATAGTAAATGAGACCGTCATCATGACATCAGTAAAACATGGAGGTTAAACCACAATCAATTAGCCTTTAGAAGTCTGATATGCGATCAGACTCACAATCTGGCAATGTACAGAATAATAAAAATTAATGACTATACTGTTCTAGTCAATGTAGGTGGCCTGATATGTATTAACTCCTTGATTAAAGAGATTGATATATCACAGAAATTAAAGTGCAGTATTGATTTTATATTTGCATTTGCAGTTCTACAAACAGGTGTTTAACCCCCTTGTGAGTTCTATCTGGTACCCGTAGGATTTTCTTCTACATTTGCCATTTAGGAGTGTGAAAACATTTACGGGCTTGAGGAATTGTAGCAATTGAATAGCAATGTGTGATTTTAGCGATTGCAACATTTACAGGCTTGAGTGATCAAAGGCTTAAATGGATCGGAGTTACAATTTTGACAACTGCATGGATTTTCAGCCTGTAACCCGCAAATTGTTTGCGGGTAGCTAAAAGACGTCAGTTGAATAGCAAATTAGAGTACAGGCCCCACTACGAGCTCCAGTAACTTACAATTGCTCTATTGAATAGGGGCCTGAGTGTGGTTTTACATTTTAAAGGGCTGTTTTTACACATGACTTATGCTCATTTGCTTTTTTAGAAAAAGTACTAGTTTTGTGTTAAAAGCATGCTCTTTCAAATGCATTTAAATAATTTACCAGTTTGTATTTCCTTGAAGATTGCTGGTATATTTGGGACTGGAATTAATGTTTAACTCACAGTATGAAACAAAATCAAGATTTTGTTTATTTGCTTTTGTTAAAAGTACTACTCATCATCAATTTAATGGAATATTTAAAAACATTATATTATGTAAACATTATTTTATTACTATATGTAAGTTAAAAAAATCTAAAATAGACAGAGTTCTATTGGTACATATTTTACCAGCTCAATGAAAAAGCAGATAAAAGAGAAGTCTACAAGGTGAGGAGGAACTTATTTACTTCACATCACAGCTTTATAGATATTAAAATTCTCACTTTCTTTCCTGATCTAAGACACAACCCAAAGCCACAGGGGTTGTCATACAATAATTATTAATTTAGTTATTTAATAATTGATTTGCTAAAAAAAACATTATTCTAGGAAAAAAAAAGGTAAATGCAACTCCCAGAATCCGATTAAGGCCCTCATTCAATTGCGATTCGGCCAATTGAATAGGGCTCTAAATAAGCACATAGCATATTTTTTTAAAGAAGTTTTTAGTTAGTGAAAACCTTGCATTTGGATAGATGTTTACTAATTAAAAACTTCTTTAAAAAATATGTTATGTGCTTATTTAGACCCCTATTCAATTGGCCAAATTGCAATTGAATGAGGGCCTAAGAGAGAAAGAGCAACACAATTAATACTCTCACCAAAGTCTTCCCAGATGGAGCACTGGGTAAGCAGCAGATTTCAAGAGTGTTTTAGATATTTTTATAGAGATATAAAATTCATCAAAACTGCTGTGCATAAATCAGAGAAATTGTTCAATAATTGACATTTTAGTTTTTATTGTACAATTGTTAAACCATTTATATCACTCATCAGATTATACATACATATTTCTCCAATCATTTATATTGTGCCACGGTGAAGTGATATTAAATCACTGAGCAATATTTATCAATTTACAAAATTTTGCCTGTTGCTCAAGAGATCCTACTACCCGGACTGGTCTTGTTATCAGTACCAAAGTAGCTTCTTGCTGAATTTTTGTATTCCTTTTGCATATGGCTTCTGATGTATCAATAATGTATGGCTGCCAGAGACTGACAATTCAGAACCCATGTGCAAAAGGATGCCATTGATTCAGCAATGAGCTAACTCGGTTGTCCCTTCACCACAACAAGGTAGTGATCCAGAATGAGAGATAACATACTGCATAGCATTTACATGCTTTGTGTTGCCCATTGTATCTTCCTGCTCATTTACCTCAATATACCAAGCCATTGGCATTAACAATACCAAGAGGACTTCAACACAATTAATAAAGTAACAGATCATAAGGATTGATATTTATGTTTTGGAATAGTAGATACAAAATTTGACAGTTGAGACATATTAGTGTGCCACACATAGTCCAATTAATTCTGATAAGATCATGTCTGCTAAGTATTAAGGCTTCAAGCACTGCAGCTTATTATACTAGTGCACTAAGCACTAATTTGAGTCAATGGTCCTTATAACATGTTGCTGTTTAGTCATTCAGTCGAGTCCAACTCTCTGTGACCCTATGGATCAAAACACACCAGGCACTCCATACTGGAGTAGGTTGCCAGTTCCTTCTACAGTGGACCGTGATTTGTCTGACCTCCGTAGTATTACATGCCCATCTTGGATGACCCTACATGGTTTATCTCACAGCTTCATTGAAGTACACAAGTCCCTTCACCATGACAAGGTAGCGATCCAGAAGGAGAGATAACATACTGCTTAGCGTTTACATGCAAAAGTTTGTAATGTATAAACTTTGTGTTGCCCATTTTATTTTCCTGCTCATTTACCTCAATATACCAAGCCATTGGCATTAACAATACCAAGAGGACTTCAACACAATTAATAATGATGTTTCCTAAACCTCATTCTTGTTATGAAATGAAGTGTTAAATGTGTGTCGGATCCTTTGCTTTCTTTAATGTCATGAATTTAAAATAGGTTAAAAATAAAGCCTGGGGGAGGATCTGATTTTTAGTACACTGGAGAATACCCTGTGCTGCTAGAAACTTATAAATAAATATAATGTGGTAGTGGAAGCAGAAGGAAAACAGGCTTTCATGGGAAACAGCAGGAAATTGTAGAAAGGTTTCGGTCTATTAACAGAGACCTAAATGGATTTCAATTGATGCAGCTTTGATGTCCCTTAAAATGTCCTTAAAATAAAATAAAATGTTTACAGAACCTCCCTCAGCATGTGTGCTTCCTTTTATTTTTGCCACAATTTATAATTTATATATGTGTTGTGAAAAATATAATGGATACAATTTAACAGTAATTGATATCACGTTATTTGTGATCTAAAGATGTAAAAACAGTGAATATACCCCACTCACTAAAACAGGGGACTATATGCACTAAAGTGAGCGTTTTCTGAAGAAGAACATTTTTTTAAATTTCTCTGTTATTCTATTAAACTTTTTTTTTTTAATTGGAGAGATCTATTCACATGTTTGTCAATAGGCTCCATAGAATACCATAGCACAAATAGGTTAAACGTATCTGTGTTTTTCTTCATTATGATATATCAGTGTGGCGTCATTCTGTAATATTGCCTTTGAAAGGAGATGAAAAATTGTGACACCGTGGAAAGTCGAAATGTGGTATAATTCTTGGATAAATTATTTTAAAGGTTACAAAAACATGTTCCTTCACAACTGAAAACAAGTAGATATATATATATATATATATATATATATATATATATATATATAGCAATCTTTTAGTGTATGGTGAGCAAAAGAGTAAGAGAAAGCTCTCCACCATACAGAGTACATAAAAAGGATAGTACATTCATAAGTCCATCTGAAAGTCTTAAATGTTATACCTGCTCTGGTTTCCCAGAAATACAGTCATCATACTGTATTCTGGTGGGACAGGGCGGGGACATGCAGATGACATACAACTCAATCCCAAAAAGGTTTTGTTGAGAATATTAACAAAAGATGCAAATGCAGCCTCATCCTGTTCAGAGGATGAGAATATCGTCAATAAAACGATGCCAAGATAGAATGTTGGTAGTATATTCTGACATAGAATCATCAAACACATAGCAGTGCTCCCACCACCCTAAAAATAAATTGGCATAGTTAGGGCACAAGCCGTGCCCCTGAGTTGGTGATACCATTTCTTGTTAACCAAGAAATAGTTTCGCGTCAATATAAATCTAAAAAGATTGACAATAAATGTATTGCTTTTTTGCATAATGACTGCTTTTGATTTCAAAAAGTATTTCATAGCAATAATTCCTAGATCATGGGGTATACTGATATATAGTTGTTCAACATCTAACAATGCCAAAACGGTGTATGAGGGCTCTGTAAGACCTTCTAGATGTTTTAAGGTGTCCAATGTGTCTCTTAATTATGGTGGTAACATACTAACTAGATCTTTGAGATGATCATCCACATGTTTGCTAATATTTTGATTGGCCAGCTAACCAGCACTGATGTCATGCTTGTAAGTAATGGCATGGAATTTAAACCTGCAGTCTGATGCCCCTTTTCACTATAAGTCTTCACTGTCTTGAGAAAGTCACGTAACAGTGGTGAAACTAGCCGTTAGGCTGCTAGTGGGATTTCATTTTCTTGTCCCAAGTTCACATCACCCTTTTTGGGGATTCTGAGGGCACTTTTATATTTCCTGCGTTTAATTGCATACAACTGGAATGGCCTATGGTCCCTTTGATTGTTTGTATGTGCTTCTGGGGCTACTACCATCCCACAATATTGACCTTTCAGTTTTGTTTTTAATATGTGTTTTATAATGGGAGGCAAATTAGTATTTCTGGGTATAATTGGAAAATAGTGAGTTAGAGCACACTAGCATGAGGCAGTCAGATCAGAGATTTTGTTTGTTACACTCCATACCAAGGCTTTTGTTGTCAGATACAGGGTATATGGGGCTCTAGCATAGGTTTGTCCCTCAGTTAGGAGGATCAATTGAGATCATATTGTTTCTCTCTACCCCTTCTAGTGACTATTTGGATATTAAATGACCATTGGTGCATTTGGGAATGCACTTTGATTGAGAGGTGCCTTTCCCTATTGTGTATATACTGTATATACTCAAGGATTACTGGCTGTAACTAGACACATTTATTACTATTTATTATGTACACTTATTTAACTGTCCATTAGCAGAATGTTTCTGTTATAAACTATCATACCTCTCTGTTGGTGTGGATGAATGATACTAATGCCCATATAACATCTGACATGAATTCCTTGCGGTACAATTAATGACTGCTACACTATTTTGATTACCTTTATTCCCCAAAATGTCTGGCATATTTCACCCTTGGTTTTATTTGTGACTTTTTATGTGGATATTAAACATAGCTTTTTTTTATTTTTCTATTGTTTAAATACTTTAGGGTGTGCTTGTAAATGGTGTCACTTGGATGTGTCTGATGCTCCATGACCTCATGGACCACAATCCACTGGGTTCCATGGCAGAGATACTGGAGTGGGTTGCCGTCCCTTCTCCAGCATACAACTCCCGGTATTCCAAGGTGGTCTCCCATCCCAGTACTGACCAGGCCCAACCCTGCTTGGCTTCAGGGTGGTGTGACCTTTTGCTTCCCTGACTTGGATGTGAACCCAGGTTGACAGTGGTGGAAGCAGCGAGTCCTAATCACTAGACTAGCGCATAGGACAGCATAAAACCTAAATACAAAACCTCAATACAAAAATTAAAAGGGATTTCATAAACAGACTACTTTAAAAGCATGCAAAGCATTTATGAATAGCAGCCATTAACACATTTTAAAAGCAAATACAAATTTTGCATCATTAATTAAAAACTAACATTAAATAAAATAAAAAAAAACAACACCATTTGATTTGAAAAAAAAAATGCACATTTAAATTACAGTATGTGGAGAAAAACAAGGTATCCCACAGTTTTTTTCTATTGCAAACTGTACTTTAATATTTCTTTATTTATTTATAAAAATCTTTGTTTTATGCTTTGTTTAATAAATTACCTAACCAGTAAAATAATGGAATTGCAAACAGTTATCAAAGGCTTTGTTACAGTATATGCTCAAGTGCTTGCAACAGCCTGACTAATGGTAATTACACAGCAAAGATTATAACAAACAAAATTATGACATTGACATTTTCTTTATCTAGATTACAACACATTGAATGCAATTTCATTCTCTATAAGAAAATAAAACATTAACATTTTCTTTACTTGTTGAGAGAAAATGTGCACTTTTATGTTTCACCTGGAAATTGTTCAGTAAAGACATATAATGCAAACATGTTCCTTTCATTCTACTCTATGCACTTAAAACAGCATGTTTTAAATTACAAAATGTGATTTTCTACTTAAACAAATAAAAAAAAAACTGTTTAAACTTGCTTGCTATGTGTTAAACTTCATTCACCATATTTTCACCAGTGCAGTATCTCCATTGGCTTGGAGAAGGAATGAGAAGTTCTTTACTTAACTCAGTATCACACTCAAGGATAGGTTTTGCACATATGTATATCAAATGCACAGTTATGATAATTATACGTTCAATGCAATTGGAAATTACAGTTGAGTATAGAGAACCAGCATTGTCCTTCCCTCAGGTTTCCAATATGTAATCCCCACTTTACTGTTCAAAACCATAATGATGTTGTTTTGTACTTGGAACATAATACTGATACAACTGCATGTTTCTAGGTAGAAAGGCTTTATCAAGTAAGTTTGCCACTTAAAAGAAAATATTTTCTCATTACTTATTTTTAGATATAGTACTTTGGTCAGTATTATCTCATTTACTTTTAACATCAGTTTTTATATATGTTGTGCCATATATCAAGCACCAACAATAAATAATGAGTTGTGATGAGTTAATCTCTAGGGGCCTCATTCAGTTAACGGCCGTAGGACATGCGTGGCCGCAAGGACCGACCGCAAGCCACTTCCGTATTCTATTCCCTTGCGGCTGAGGGCTCCAGCAGGCTTGCGGCCGGGGCCCTGTTATCCCTTGCGACCACCCGCGCAGAGTTTCGGCCGCAAGAAAGCCAAGGTCGCTATTCAAATGCTACCTGAACCCTTCCGTCAAGGCTGTAATTCGCTAAAACCGAGCCGCAGCTTACTTACACCAAAGTTGAGTTACCTGGGGGCAGACAGGCATGAGAGACTGAGCCAGTGCAGTGTTGGCGTTACATTCCCCGTGGTCAGCACCCTCCAGTACAATGTAGCTGTGTGTAAGTGAGAAGTGAAAGCTGCTGCTGCTAGAACAGCCCTCACTGACAAATATACTTAGCAGAGCATCGTATGTGCAGCTAATCTAGGCCTCTTTTCATAGTAACTCTCAAGCAACCAGTAACTACAGTTATCCGGCATCTACCAATCACTGTGGGTACCGGTTAACTGAGAGTCTACTGTACAAGGAGTCCACAGCCCAGCAAAAATATTTATATAGAAGTAGTTTCTACAAAAAAACACGTTTTTATCCAACCATATAATCTGCTCCAGTATTTATACAAGTGACGCACAACTCAAAACACTGCAAATCATTCACACACTAGGACACAAATAGTAACCACGATAACGATTACCAATCTCATGGTATGCACTCAGAATTAAGCATCACACCTGATATACCATTAATCTTCTAAATTGCATCTGCCAAAAATAAAATAAGTAAATGAGATTTTGTGTTATCAGCAAGAAAATGCACTATAAATA
Organism: Discoglossus pictus; assembly: GCA_027410445.1. NCBI lineage: Eukaryota > Metazoa > Chordata > Amphibia > Anura > Alytidae > Discoglossus > Discoglossus pictus. Next base: position 66,369,774 of record CM050166.1, read on the forward strand.
ATTTTACTATTCTACTAGAAAGTCAAACAAAATGAAGACTGTTAAAAAGTATACTTGTACGATAACAAATTTATCAAAAACAATAAAAAAGGAATTGAATAACTTCAGAAAATAAATACATTTGTTAATGTAAACATTTTCGCTACAGTTGATACAAGAGAAAATTAGAAATGTTTGATAGCATTCTGGCCACATTTGAAAATATCAAAGTGAGCTGTCCTGGTATTCTCTGATATGCAGAATTTTTGCTGCTAAGACAATTGAAAAAAAAACAAAAAACTATTTAGATTTTATTAGTAATATCAATTTGGTAATACACTCCCTACCCTCCATACACATTTACTAATTAAAGGTAGTCTTAAACGTGTCATATTTTTAAAATATGTAGATTCTTGCTTCACCATTAGTATTCATCTCTTGAAAAAGGTAGACTGGTGGGACCCAACCTGTCATTGATTAAATAAGACTTTCAAAGGGAATGTTTTGACAAGAAATGTGTCAGAACAACATTCATAAGCAGAATGGTCATTGCCAAGGAATTTCCTCTGGGCACTATTGTGTTCAATTACCTCAGCAGACAAGGTTGCAACCCACTCAACCTATTTGTTATTGTTGATGACAATGGGTGGAGCTAGAAGCTCCTACTACCATGCTTTCTACGCATGCAGCTGGTGCAGTTTGGTGACAATATGTCAGGCTGCGCTATAAAAAAATAAATAAACAATTTCATACCATCAGTGCGTTATTGTCCAAATAATTTCTAATAATTTCAGGAGAATAAAAGGGATCAGGGCCACTACACAAAGTATCAAGAAGGGCCAGAGGAAATAGGCCTAATTCATAGACAGTCCAAAGTGTGGAGTGTACAGCAAAAGAGACAACTGTAGAAAACAAGATCAAGTGTCAGTGTTCTGTCTACAGAACCCTGTGTGGTCTCTCCCTTTAACCTTGGGGGTCATTTACAAGTATTATAACCCTGTCACTGTGCCAAGCTGCCCTAACATCACAAGGTGAATGAAGAAGGAAGTTTATTGAACACTATATATATATATATATATATATATACCTCCCTCACCCTCACCCACCCACCCCAACTCAGATTAAATTTATAGAGCCATGGAAATCACCTGACTTCCTACTTGCAGATATATCATCTCAACACTAGGGGTCAGCCAACATACTAGTCTTTCACCTCATATCCCTCCCCTCTTCCTCTAAAATAAAACTCATTCTATCTTTCACCTGCTTCCTGACCCTTGCTATTCCTATTTGTTACTCTTCCCCAGTTCTCTGCCCTTTAATTCCCTTTAGATTGTAAGTAGCGAGTTTCCAGTCTTGTAGGGTGCTTTGGGATAAAGCACTTTCTGCTAAGATTCTAAGTTCAAAACAGGGCCCTTCAACTTTGAATTTGTTAAACGTGTATTTCCCCTGTTCTTATCCCCTGTACAGCGCTACGGAATATGTTGGCGCGATACAAATAAAAGATAATAATAATATATATATATATAAAGTGATAAGGGCAGCAAGAAAACACAGCAACTCAAAAGTTAAAACGGTGATTCTGCTTTTTAGCTCCTACATTCCTGTTATCTGTTATTGCTAGATGGCAGATAACTGTCTCAGCCTCCAGGCTATTGTTCCAAAATGGCTGCTGTACTCTGATCTGAAGAAAGGTTTAGAGAATTCCTGAACCTAAAATCTCATGTCTTTTTTGAGTGGAAGTATAAGTAAACATTTATCAACAAAACCAAACGTATTTCCTCCGAGGACAGCATAAGTAAGCCCAATAAAAAAACGTCAGAGAGCAGAGGAGTCAGAGGATTCTGGTATCAAAGCAAGTAGTTACAAGAAGAAAAAAAACTATTCAAATATAAAAGGTAAGGTAGTTGAAGACAGTGCAAAATAGGAGCCACCTAGAGTGCATGGTGCATCACTGCTACCAGCAGCTTGAGCCTATGAAAGAACATGTGCCTATGCCAGATACACATTACACAAGTAAACATCTGGAAACATGAGTGTACAAGGGGCAAGGTGAGCGGAGATGCAAGTGCAACTAGTGGATTATGATGTGACCCTGGGGCAACCAAGGATGCAGAGCAGAGAAATGAGAGGTAAGGTAAGGAGGATCAGATTATGACAACAGGTACATTGAGGGTTATGACAATTTGATAATTCCTTTTTTTGCCTTCTTGTAGATTATTCTTAAATTTAACAAATTGACTGATTTAAAATAGTTGCTGGGATTTGTAGAATTTGTCCTGTATAAAGTGTTTCAAAGAAAATATTTTATTTTGCAAATACTTTTGCTGACCTTGTAATAAAAGATGTTAATGCATCAACTAATGATGAAGTATTCTGAAAAAATACTGTATGTTTTGTTCACTAGGCTACCCTGTTGATCTTCTCCCAAGATCAAAAGAAAATGGAAATGGTAAAATCCTTTAGGTTGTAAATTTTTGAGTTTTCAATCTTGTAAGGTGCTTTCGAAACAAGTTCTATGTACATTTATAAGACAGGGCCCTCCATTCTTTTGCAACATGTTGATATTGTTTTTGCCTTATACTTAACCCCTGTATAGCTTTACAGAATATGTTGGTGCATTACAACTAAAGGATAAGAATAAAAGCTCACTCATTCAATACAGTTAGGGTCACCAATTTCTTGATCTAAAAAAAATCTTCGACAAACAAAATTTCATTTTTCAATTACTGGTCAACTCCTTGGTTTTCGATTTCATGTCCAGTAATCCCCCGCTTATCTATGGGATTACTGCAATGTGTATTATACAGCACAGGAATTCAAAAGATCATGGGCAATTGGAAACATACAATGTGAAGACTTTCAATGTAAAAATTCCAGCTAAGCTATTGCTTCTAGGATGAATCATTCAGATAAATATATTTTTTTAAATGTCACCTTCATAGAATTATGAAGAAGTCAATTAGTCTTACATGCACACAGTAAAAATAATAAATATGGCATTATTTAAATCGAAGTGCCTTAACGGCTCGCCTTGCTACGCGAGGCTTGTAGGCGATGCATCGCCTAAGTGCTGCGAGTTAATGGCTCGCCTCGCTTCATGAGGCTCGCAGGCGGTGAGCAACCACATAAAGTGTTACGATTATATATAGCGACTTGCCCGTCAAAAATGACGGGGCAATAACAATTCAAGCTATGGAAATGCAGTTTGACACATAATTGAAACGGTTTTGTACTGGGAGGACCTTTGGCGCTCATTGTGTACTTTTGGTCCTCTGAGTGAGATATATATTTCTATGTATATATAGTTTATTAATAATAAATGATTTCTTAAATAAATTTATATACTTTAATTATTTATAATTGATATATGCAGCGAGCAATAGGCTGAAGAGCTAACAATCTGTTTGTATTTTGCGTCTGCATAGAATACACATTGTGAGTGCCCTGCTTATAAAGTGTAATGAATGTTTCAAGTGTGCATTCTAAATAGGCTGCGTGCGCGAGGTAAAGCCGTTGGATTATTTTGTAAAGCAGCATTGTACAGGGAGTGCAGAATTATTAGGCAAGTTGTATTTTTGAGGATTAATTTTATTATTGAACAACAACCATGTTCTCAATGAACCCAAAAAACTCATTAATATCAAAGCTGAATATTTTTGGAAGTAGTTTTTAGTTTGTTTTTAGTTTTAGCTATTTTAGGGGGATATCTGTGTGTGCAGGTGACTATTACTGTGCATAATTATTAGGCAACTTAACAAAAAACAAATATATACCCATTTCAATTATTTATTTTTACCAGTGAAACCAATATAACATCTCAACATTCACAAATATAAATTTCTGACATTCAAAAAACAAAACAAAAACAAATCAGTGACCAATATAGCCACCTTTCTTTGCAAGGACACTCAAAAGCCTGCCATCCATGGATTCTGTCAGTGTTTTGATCTGTTCACCATCAACATTGCGTGCAGCAGCAACCACAGCCTCCCAGACACTGTTCAGAGAAGTGTACTGTTTTCCCTCCTTGTAAATCTCACATTTGATGATGGACCACAGGTTCTCAATGGGGTTCAGATCAGGTGAACAAGGAGGCCATGTCATTAGATTTTCTTCTTTTATACCCTTTCTTGCCAGCCATGCTGTAGAGTACTTGGACGCGTGTGATGGAGCATTGTCCTGCATGAAAATCATGTTTTTCTTGAAGGATGCAGACTTCTTCCTGTACCACTGCTTGAAGAAGGTGTCTTCCAGGAACTGGCAGTAGGACTGGGAGTTGAGCTTGACTCCATCCTCAACCCGAAAAGGCCCCACAAGCTCATCTTTGATGATACCAGCCCAAACCAGTACTCCACCTCCACCTTGCTGGCGTCTGAGTCAGACTGGAGCACTCTGCCCTTTACCAATCCAGCCACGGGCCCATCCATCTGGCCCATCAAGACTCACTCTCATTTCATCAGTCCATAAAACCTTAGAAAAATCAGTCTTGAGATATTTCTTGGCCCAGTCTTGACGTTTCAGCTTGTGTGTCTTGTTCAGTGGTGGTCGTCTTTCAGCCTTTCTTACCTTGGCCATGTCTCTGAGTATTGCACACCTTGTGCTTTTGGGCACTCCAGTGATGTTGCAGCTCTGAAATATGGCCAAACTGGTGGCAAGTGGCATCGTGGCAGCTGCACGCTTGACTTTTCTCAGTTCATGGGCAGTTATTTTGCGCCTTGGTTTTTCCACACGCTTCTTGCGACCCTGTTGACTATTTTGAATGAAACGCTTGATTGTTCGATGATCACGCTTCAGAAGCTTTGCAATTTTAAGAGTGCTGCATCCCTCTGCAAGATATCTCACTATTTTTGACTTTCTGAGCCTGTCAAGTCCTTCTTTTGACCCATTTTGCCAAAGGAAAGGAAGTTGCCTAATAATTATGCACACCTGATATAGGGTGTTGATGTCATTAGACCACACCCCTTCTCATTACAGAGATGCACATCACCTAATATGCTTAATTGGTAGTAGGCTTTCGAGCCTATACAGCTTGGAGTAAGACAACATGCATAAAGAGGATGATGTGGTCAAAATACTAATTTGCCTAATAATTCTGCACTCCCTGTATAGTCGTAATGTTATTAATGTGTTACGCGTCTCGTGAGCATTTTCCGGCTTTTGTAATAGTGTATTTTGTAGGTCGTAGTGTGAAGTGATGTCAAGCAGCTAGACGGCAGCACAACTAAACTAGTTCCTGGCCAGACACACAACACTGGACACCAGGAACACCAATCACTGAAGAAGCTGCAACAAAGAGCAGCGAAACGCGTTTGACCTACCACTTACATACATACACACTTTTAGGGTACTTTCCCACTGATAAACATTGAGACCTAGTGTCTTTTAGGACATTGCGGTTCTTACCTTGTTTTTTACCAATTTTTACCTTTTAGTTGTGTCCCTTTATTTTTTTGGATATTTTGTCCAATTCCTACATTGGCCAGTATGTTTTTTATGGCATAATAAAAGTATATCTTTTCAAGGAATTGAGTGTATGTGTATCTTTCCATTAGACTTGGATTTAGATCACATAGACACACATGAACATATACACATATATATATAGAATCATTGTTGCATACTCTTATATAGAGATATACAGAAATTGGAGTGTTTTTCTCAGTATACCTGACACCTCACAGAGGTAATTTCAAGTACATCTCATAGATCATAGAAACACACTGTATATTGGGGTGCACTACGAAAACCATGAAGAGTTCTTGAAATATCCCTTCTGACACCTACCTGTGAGAGAGAATCACATCCAGCTTTTAAGAACCTCACATTCTGGAGGTCACCAAAGGTGAGAGACAACTCTGTAAAAGTACATTGTCTAATACTACGAAGAGGCACAAAGTAATCTGCACTAGTATCTATTGCGCTTTCTCCCCTCCCTTCTTTCTTATGATGTGTAAAGTGATACGCGTTTTGCAGAGTTTTACACGGTCCGGGGTCGTGTAGCCTCGTTTTGATTTTTTGAGGCAGCCATTTTTTCCTTGCTTAGGCAATTTTCGAGTGTCGAAAATCATCTAAATCGAGTTAAATTCACATTCCACCTCATTCACAGACGTCCTGGCTGTTGCCCCGTGCTGTCTGTGATGTTTTTGTAATTTTTTGCGTCTCCTATCTTTTTTTTCTATGTTGCGTGTCTTATTTTTTTTTTCAAAGTTGCGCGGCTCGTATTTTAAGGGCTTGCATCGATTTGCGAGGCTCGCAACAATGAGCGCCTTTGGCGCACATCGGCTAAGTCCTACTCGTTAACGGCTCGCCTCACTTCACAAGGCTCGCAAGTGATGAGCTCCTACGGCGCTCATCACCTAACTCATACCTACGCACCTCGCAAAGCGTGACGACGTCTCGCAGTTTGACAACTATTATATGTGATGATTATGTAACATATTGGGAAACTCTGCTGTATACCTCTAAGTAATAGGAGGGGGTGACCTTGTGACTAATGAACTTCCAAGATCTTCATAAAAAATAAAATAACCCTGTCAGGGAAAAATGTCACCTCTTTATTAACTACATAGTAATTAGTTATGCCATGATTATTTTAAAGAATATAAATTTAGCACACTCATGATTGTGTCATGGGAACTTCCATGCAGGAAAACGACTTTTTCTGAAGCCTGACAGGTAGGGATATCCAACTAGGACTTGGTTTTCTATTCTGTCCTATCAGGTGGCTTTTCATAATGGCAGTAATTCAATATAACAGATATGTTATCTACATCCAAGGTCTCTCCCATTTCTCCCAGGTGTCTAATTTAAAATTAAACCAATTTGTAAAAGTAGTGACAATAATGCATTAGAAGTAGTCATTTAGAAAATACTTCCCAAACCTTGCTAAGAAAATATTGATATACTTCCTATAAGCAAGATATCACAGTTTATATACAATAAGACTTTATTTTACCTGTTATATTCACATGCAGTCTACATGTTTCAACTGTAAATCAACTAAAATCACATAAGAATAGTGCCAGTAATTGATTATTCCGTGTTTCAGAAATCCACAGCTGGCTTCAGATGCAGAATAAAACTGAATTATACATGACTGTGACCCAATAAACCTGTAAAAATGAAAGCAGTTAGATCTATGAAGCAGAATGCCTAATCCACTGATGGGCAACAGGAATTCAACTGGTCTAGAACTAAGCTAAGAAGTGACAGATAGAGAGAACTATGAATTCTTATTCCTTATGCTGGAAAATTAGAACAAGCTGAAGTGATATGAAAAAGCAATTTTATTCTTGTATATATATTATGTTGTTTTTTATTTGTTTTCTAGTTATAAACAAAAAATATAGTATAGAAAAATACATGTATTAGCCGCATAATTATTAATTATACTCTTTCTACCATGTGAAACAAAACATAAATGTTTTGTTGAATTACTATAAATGACTTAAATTAAAAATATTAAAAATAGATGAGTGCAAACATCAGTGAATCAGTGACTATTCAAAAGAATTAATAAAGTGTGTTAAAAATATGTATTTGAACAGAAAAATAGTGAACTAAAATATTAATATAGTGATCAAACTGTCTATATGTGAAATTTATAGAAGACTAAAAAGAGTCCCAAAAGGTTTAAATAGATAAAGCAATTAATACATTTTGCCTATATAGTAGTATAGTATAGCAAGAGAAAAAAAAATGTATGGAGCTGAATTTGCAAGTTGGCTGCCCCACCACATTAAACTCCCTAAAGATTTGGGACACAATAGGAGATAAACAAAAATTGAGATTGATGTCCACCTTCTTTGACTTGCATACTCCAGAACAAGACATTCTCACCAGGTGTCTATCCTATATCGTTCAGAAATGTTAAAAAAATTAGGATTTAGTAGATACAAGGATATCTATGTGGGATTGAGCAAAGTATCATTTCAAAAGCTACACAAAAAAAACCTTCACTTAATACTTATGCCCTTTTTTTTTTTTTATAAGCTTTGAGCTTTGGTCAAAGTCAGACAGTTTGTACCACAGGTACAGCCAGTTTTATTATATCTGAAGAACTTTGCACCACAACAATGTATCTCACTCTGTGATAACCTCCTATAAGATACAGATGATTCCTCCTTGTATGGTTTAATGGGAAAGAGAATAGGTTCTGAGCTTGATCAAGATGATTGGCCAGACATGTTGGAAATACATAATAAACTCTCTATATATACGAACTACAAAGAACAGGGGTATATAACTATTTTCTCCAGACAGGCTATACAAAATAGGTTTCCTGACCACCAGCTTAAGCGGAAAAGCTTGTGGTGTCACGGTACCTATTATTATGTATGGTGTACTTATTCAGTTGAAATTATTTTAGTACCACATAATAGTAGCATGCCTGCACAAGGAAGTGGTCTTTGATACTTTGGCATTCGTCCTATTGTGACCCAAGGAGGCATTAAGGAGACAAACATAGTATTTGGCATCCCAAATCACTTTGGCTGTTAGAAGAGCTATGGCAGAGGTCTGGAACCAACCAAATCTTCTGTGTCAACTTAAAGTCATCAGAAATGTTTTGGTCCAGCACAAATGCCACTGCAGAGGGCCCTAAACTCTTCTCAACATGCACATTTTCAAAACATCCTACTAAATTGTCAATAACAAAGTATTATACACACACAAAAAAATCTAAATTAATAGCTTTCTTCTAAATACACTCTAGGACTTATACAAGAATATAAAATGGATGAAAAATTATATTCATCTCTCACTTCAAGTCAATAAAGTAATTTATAACCTTTTATGTTTTTGGCAGATTGTTGAAATGTAAAAGTTTGGAGGTTTATGAAACAATGTAGCAGTACATACAATTTTCCTCAACAAAATGTAAATGATGATGATTGGGATGGGTTAGCCATTGTGAACAATATTAGTTAAAGATATATATATATACGTTTCCTGGGTTTCAAATGTTTGGTAAGAAACAGGCAGTGATTATCATAAAAATATATGTTATATAGAAAAGTTCATTGTACTTAAGAAGTTATAGGAAGGAAAGTAAAATCCAACTTTGCACGTCGAGCTTACATAACCAAGTACGCAGAGGAGAAGCAGCCAGCTACATTTTACCTTTTTGGTAGAGAGACTTCACAGCACAGCCAGCACCCCCAGAGCTTGATACAAATGTATCAGCCACCTGAGCCTTCTCCCGATTGGCCAAAACAAATTATGATTTTTATGCTAATTTATCCTGGGCTTCAAGGGGGTGTTAGTTCTAATTTTCAACTGTCAGAAATTACAAGACATTTTGCTAACTTCAAAATAAGTGCTTAAATGTTTATTCTGGTATTTTTTCATGCAAAAAAATGTTTTCATTCACTAATGACTTGCCTCTATTAGATGCACTCATAATCCAGGAAACTTAGATATGCCTTTAAACAAATAAAAATTACCCTGTTGCAGTGCATGATTTATAAATTCAGTATTACTCTTGAGCACTTCCACTGAAAGTCTAAGTAGAAATAGAAAGGCAGGACATTGAGAAGTGTTCAGCTGCAGCATACCCCCCACCTGTCCCTGTTTTGGAAAATCCATGTGTCGCTTTTATTCTCCTATATATATCCCTCTTTTGAAGGAAAGTCTCACATTTAAGGGCAAAACCCCTAGCAAGACCATGTCTCACTTTTTACATTTCCTCTGGCTGTTTTCTCTAACATGTTAGGAGAAAGATATATACATCATCACCTAATAATGTATATATTTTAAAAGGTATAAGTATACCTTTTTGGTCATTTGAAACGTTAAAGCTAAATTGCAGACTTTTTCATCATCAAAAATCAATCCCCACTCCACATCTCACAAGTGTGCTTTCTCTGCATCTTACTCCCTAGGAAAAATAATTTTTCAGCATGAAAAATCAATTCCCCCTCCATATCTCCTATGTGTATCTTCTCTACCTCTTACAACAGAATAATAATTTGAAGCTATCCATATTGCACAAAGTCAAAAATTCAATTTATTGTTTTTTCTTGCTCATCATTATGCTCTAGCCTGTCATTATGGAATTATGAGTGTATTTATAATCGATCATAAACTATGACTAACTCTTATACAATACCATTGTATTGTATAAAAATTTTCATCATGTATTGTGACTCATTTTATTTGACAAGTGCTCTCGTCATACCACCCAATTTTCTAAGTCAGGGATAGGCAAAGTTTCAGAAGGAGTCTGACAAGTCTTCATTTAATTACGCTAATTTAAGGTACTGAATACCAATAATACATGTTAATATTGGCACAAACTTTTTCTATATGATTAAACTAATCTTGTATATAATAGTTGTGAGCGTACGAGTCGTTGCTCACGCTTGCGGGCTCGCGTAGCGAGCCCGCGGCCCTCGCGTAGCGAGCCGCGGCCCTCGCGAAGCGAGGTCACTGGGCAAGGGCCTCAGTTGCTGGCATGGAGCGCCGAAGGCGCTCCATGCCAGCAACTGAGGCCCCTCGCGAAGCGAGGGCCTCAGTTGCTGGCAAGGTCACTGGGCACGGGCCTCAGTTGCTGGCATGGAGCGCCGAAGGCGCTCCATGTCAGCAACTGAGGCCCCTCGCGAAGCGAGGGCCTCAGTTGCTGGCGAGGTCACTGGGCAAGGGCCTCAGTTGCTGGCATGGAGCGCCGAAGGCGCTCCATGCCAGCAACTGAGGCCCCTCGCGAAGCGAGGGACTCAGTTGCTGGCGAGGTCACTGGGCAAGGGCCTCAAACCCTCGCAAACTTCACGTCGCTACTCAAAAAACACGACACACAAATTACGACACTCGCTAAATTTTACGAGGAACGCAAACAACCTACGAAACACGTTACCACACATTACGACCTCGCAAACATCGGACGCAACACGCCGACATACAAACATTTAAAACACAATACATACACACAGCACATACATAAAAACCTTACCTACACCAAGAGGGAGCACCCAGGACCTCAAAAATGCAACTTACACCTCGATTTTACTCGAAATAAAAGACTTTTGAGACTAAAAAAAAATCTAAGCGACAGAAAAAATGGCTGCCGAACAAAACGAAAACGAGGCTATACCACTCTAAACTCGCAAAACACCACAACAAACTCGCAAAACACCACAAGAAACTCGCAAAACGACACAAACCACCTACGGATATTCATACCACACAGTGCACACATTCAGCATGCTTACACAGCAGCTCCACACCACTAATGCTGCAGCAACATCAACACAGATTGCCAGCTCTTCATCACAATGCTTCAAAATAGGTACACTATATTCATTTACTAATTTAGCTACCCTACAATTTCATTGCCGTCATTTTTTGACGGGTAATTCGCTAGTCTTGTATATAAAGTAAAATAATTGAATGCCTAACATCCTTAAGTAAAATGAGATTCAAATGTAGATGTTACCATTGAGTATGGTTATTGCAGTTGATTTTACATGGCATGCTTGTATACTTTAGACTGCACACAGATTGCTAAGTGCCATTATGCCGTCTCAATAAACCACCAACATTGCATGACCCATTTCATCAAATAACAACATCACATTTTGTTTTTCCTGACATCAGTTGACCTTATCACATATCCTCTTGCCCCACCTCATCAGCTCCCCAAACACATTATCCTTCACCACCATCAATTTCATCATCACCACCATCTGATGCGCCTCTTCTTTGTAGATCAAGGCATACTCCACTTCTACACAAACTCTAATATCATCAGGTTACCTCATCAAATAACCTACATACTACAATCTTTTATTTCTAAAATTAACCCCATCATCACATACTCACTTAACAGCTCTGGTCTCTCTCCAGAGTGCCAACCAGAAACCTTTACAGGCACTTATACCATAGGTTGCTGGACCCAGTTCAAACTCCTGTCAAAAACAGTTATTTACCTGAAATTTAACAATATAATACGATTACTAAGAATTACATAGATCATATAAAACTCATTATGATTCTCATCCTAGAGAGCTCTGATTGAGTTAGGAATTTGCATTTATTTGATCAAACCCCATTTTGAGTCTGTAAATAGCATTTTATGCTGATATTTGCGTTCTTTCCCAGCAAGATCCTTAAGGCCTAGAGAGATGTTGACTCTGAGCTGTCAGTTGACATCCATTAATATGTTTTTTGTCATTAAAGAAAGCAAAAGTTACAAATATGGTGTAATTTAAACTATAGTTAGTAGAAGTAGTTTATCAACTTATTATTATCAAAAATGTTAAACATTATTTTATCAATTGTATTTGTTGTTTGTCACTCAGGATTTATGACTTTACTCTCCAGGTCTGATGCTTATCTTTACATTAGAGTCATCAGTAAATATTACCTGAGAATGCTACAGACAACATGGCTACATGTACAGCAGGTATTTCAGATTACATGCTGGATGAAAGGGCTGTGATGTCTCGGTAGCTTGTAATCCAACCATTAAAAAGCATGCTGTCCACTAAAGTTATTTTCTGTTGTTACGGTTAACACATTATTACGCCTTACCTAGATTTACAGATGTTCAAAGTAATAGGGGGGTACCGAGGCTGAGAATACAGACTAGCTGCTTAATCGTTTAATCACTCTGAGTATGTGTGAATCCCCAGGGAGTAATTACCAATGATTACCATCAACAGTGGCAGAGCTGGTGAATGAAGGGCCCTGGTACAAATATTTGGGACCCATCTTCTCTATAGTGGTAAAAAAAGCCAAAAATATATGTTATGGTTAGATCCCCCCTTTTGTGATTAGCTCATCTTTCCATCTTTCTATAAAAATAATTTTGTGCCGCACTTTTATTTCATGCCACTGCCAGTGACAGAGGGCTCCTATCACGCTGGGGGCACTGGTGCTTTGCTTCTGCTGCACTGGCAGTAGCTCCACCACTAAGACCCAAACACAAGGAGACAGACAGGCTATGGTCAGAAAGGCTAAAAGAGAGACAAAGATACAATCTCAAATGTCATTTCACTGTAAGAACATGAATTTTTAAATAGCACTCAACTCATAAAAGTATTAGTTACGATCTATCATAAACTATTTCGAAACATGTACTAGGTCCCTTTAAAGAACCACTGTATTCATATATTTAAAATAAGGAAATAAACTTGGTAATGTTCAAACTGTATAGAAAGCAAAATAATAGACAGCTCACTAGTCTAAGAACACATCTTCCTGAAAGATTACCTGAGAGAAGCATCTCAGTTAGGAAAATAGAAGCTTGCAGTAAAGAATAATCGCTTATAGAAGCGAAATATTTGAAGTCTGTATTTGATTATTGCTTTGTAAACATATTTTGTCCTTTAATCAGATTAAAGGTATTTAGGAGGTTCCCTGTTTTTAATATTAAAATAAATTATGTGTTTGCATATTTAAATATCAGTTTATAAGCAAGTGATTAAAATATCTGTTTTTGCTCACTTAATCCTTTCAAACAGTCACTGCAAAGGTCTGCCCCCCAGCAGCTCATGCATGTAGTGTTTCTATGGTACTAGATGTACTAGCCACTTACAGACTGTTCTCAACGGCATGTGTTGAAATGCTGCTAAGAGACAATCTGTGATTGGCTAGTACTACAGATACACTGTATGCATGAGCTATTGGTGTAGGCCTTTGGTTGGAACTATTTGGAAGGTTTCAGTGAGTAAAAATAGAACTTTTAAAATTATAATCAGATACACAAACAAACACTTAGGTAGTTTATTTAATATTAAAAAAGGGAACTTTTCATATCCCTCTAATTTATTTAAAGGGCCATATAGAAAAATAGGACCACAGTGGTTCTTAAATAAATCTAAAGTACCTTTCCCTTACAGATTACAAACATAGCATTTAAGCACTGTCCTTTTATAAAGCTGCTTGTTGCAGCGAAACAGTGCTGTCAGGTCCTATACTTGTTAATAGCACCTTTATTGCTTTGCTAGCCACTGCTCTGTTGGTTTAAAGATGTGTCTGTGACTTTGGTTGTGCTACAATGTTACTTACTCAGCAATTACAGATCACTGAATATCTATCTGTGAATATAATATAACCAGCAGTTTCTATACCTATTACAGGGTTCTATATGAAGTACTAAAGGTCTATGTACAGTTTAAGTGTGGATGTGTTTTAATATTTTTTTATTTTTAAGATTTTCCTCCTCAAAAAGAACACTATGATAATAGTTACTAATTTATTATCTTCTTAGCGGAACAGCCAGTTCCTTAGGCATTGTGGTCACATGGGTCCTTTTTGATACATATGAGGGCTGTTTAGTAAGCTTCTGTGACTATATGCCTTCCAGATAGGAGGTTCCCTTCGAGGGACATAGGCTTCTCCTTCTTTCTACTTTGTATACCAGCAATTGCACTAATTTTTAACTGAGACTACATTTAAAGGGTATATGTTCTGGTCTTTGAGTGGTCTCTATTAGATGCTTTTTTTAAATTTTATATTTATACATTGGTGTTAAAGGCATATGTAAGTGAGCTGGATTATGAATGCAGCTGATAACGGAGAATTAGTAGTGTATGAAAATACGTGTTATATAGAAAAGTTCAGTTTACTTACAAAGTTATTTGCACAAAAGTCAAATCCAGCTGTCCATACCCACAGGACACTTGAATAAACCGGGCACACACAGGAAATACAGCAGGGTACATAATTTGACCTCTCTGGTACAGAGCTAAGGAAGTAACTGTTGCAGTTCTTGTACTGAGCACATCAGAAGCCACTGATGTGAAGAATGATACAATGTATTAGCCTGATTCTGAATTTGAATGTTATGTTAATTCAGGTGGGATTTTCTAGGGGTGTACACAATCACATGCAAATCTCAAAAAACATAGGAAATGTTGCTAACTTCAAGGTAAACTAATGTTTATTTTGGGATATTTTCCTGCAAAAAAAATATTTTCAAACACTACTAATACTCATCTATCAGATGCATTCATAATCCAGCTCACTTACATATCCCTTTAAGCACCTGGCTTTGTCCTGAGGTTGTCTTGTATTTTGTTCATTACCACAAACTAGAAACCATTATTCTGTGCTTATTTTCAGCTTTGTTTATAATAATACCAAAAAAACAAACAAACATCCAAACATGTCATAATGCTCCTTACTCAGTTTTGTGCGTATCAATTGTGTGAAAAAGTTCACTCAGCTCCTCAGCACTTAGAATTCCATCAGTAAAGTAGGCTTTGAATTCTTCAAAGGATAACTTCCCATCATCTGTAATCAGAACAAAAAATATGTAATTACGAGGTACATTTGCAACATCTTTTCTTTTTCAAAGGCAAAACTTAAGCTATCTCCTTGATTATAGTCTTCCAAAAGTTTCAGTTTTGTGCATATGAAAAGAGAAGATTGAATACCTACTTTTGTTTACATTTGTATGCTGCAATTTTATTTATTTTCAGATTCTTTGTTCTGGTTTCTTTTTTCGTTTTTTTTCTAAAAGTCATATATTGTACTTTTATTCTATTGGGCATATTCTTATATACCAGTTGGTTTACATAGTTATATCCCACATTAAAATGAAATGAACAAATTTAACTTGAAAGGATGCATAGCCCATTTTATTAATGCATATAAAAGCACCATGTTTTTTTTTTTTTATATATATTAAAAGTGTGTTTTGGGAATCAAACAAATTATATGAAGTTTAGATACAATATTTTAAAGGATATTATATTTTAAATGATATTAATACTGTAGTCAATTGTTTTCAATATGCTTTTCTTTGTATAACTAGGTATACAAAGGAGACTGCAGAGGCAAAGATAGATGAGATCATTGAATAAATGAGCATGAGCTTGATGGAGCTCAGAGGGGCAGTGACTGAAAGGTGTGCCTTGTGGTCCATAGCATCACAGAGAGTCGGATACAACTGAACGACTAAACAACAACAAAAGTTGCAAATATTCAGATTTGTATTGGTAGTTTACTAACCTACCATTAATGGAACATCTGCTATATCACTTTAATTACTCCTATAATTTACTTAATGTTTTGACACTGTTAGTTAATTACCTATCCTCTCATTTACCAAGCATTATAAAATAGATAGTTTTTTTCTAAATTCTATATAGTGTAACGTAATTAACGTATACAAAAGCAATTCTATTTTTACTTTAGACAAGAGATGATAGTTGAGTTTACTTACACAAATTACCACTATATTTTTAATCTCTGTTGTAGGCAAGATATACAGCATTATTGCCCATTTTGTTGCCCATTCCTCTAATTTATGAAAATCCCTTTAGAGGGAAAGTACATAATATTCTGATTTAATTACAACTTAGTGCCATCAGCAAAAAGGGAGACAATAGTTTTTATTCCTACTTCCAAGTCATGAATTAATATTTTAAAAAGGAGAGGACATAATACTGAACCCTGAGGAACCCCACTTACCACATTAGTCCAATCTGAGTATATTCTATTTACCACATCCCTTTGCTTCTTGTCTTTTAGCCAGCTCTCAATCCATGAGCAGATATTTATTTCAATTACTGTATCCCTTAGTCTACACAATAGTCTCCCATGTGGCACTGTATCAAAAGCCTTTGCAAAATCCCAAAAGATTACATCCAAAGGTTTGTCCTGATCCAAGTTCCTACTAACCTCCTCATAGAAACTAATTGAACTTGTTTGACATGACCTATCCCTCATACATAGACATATTCTTGTATACTATCCCATTTTATCCCTACTAAAAGCTTTCCAACTACAGATGGCTTAAAGGTCTATAATTACTCGGATCTGCTTTTCTCCAGTCATCAGGCAACAACCCTGTGGTGAGCGAGTCTTGAAAAATTAGATAATGGTTTGGCTATTACAGAACCCAGTTCCCTCAGTACCATTGGATGTATTCCATCAGGACCTGGGGCTGTATTAACATTTATTTTTTCCAAGCTCTTTTGGATTTCTTCCTGCGTTAACCAATTATTTAGTGAAGGTAGTGTAATCACATTTCGTTGCAGTGTCCCAACCACTGGTACCTCCCTTGATATAGCGAAGAAAATAACTTATTTAGCTCATCTGCCTTTTCCTGATCACTGTTTATCAGTTGGCCTGTTTCATATTGCAATGTTCCTATAGCTTCCTTCCTGGCCTTCTTCCCATTAATATATATATTTTTTTAAATGTAGGGTTAGTTTTACTCTACTTTGCAACTAACTTTTCATTTTCTATTTTAGCCAATTTAATAGCCCTTTTGCATGCTTTGTTGATTTCCTTGTACTCACATAAAGCTGCCTCTGTTCCCTCCTTCTTGTATAATTTAAATGCCTGCTTTTTGACATTATCATGATCTTTAAATCATTGTTAAGCCACATCGGATGTGATTTAGTCCTATTCCTTTTATTTTCACACGGTATATGCCGATGTGTATGTATATTTAGTAATGATTTGAATGTTGTCCATTTATTTTCATCATTTTTAAAGTTCTTTATCCCAGTCTATATGTTGCATTGCTGCCCTAAGCCCATTAGAATTTGCCCTTTTAAAATAAAATTTTTGTTGGTCCCTTACAACTTTGTTTTTTTAATTCAATCTCAAACAAAAAGGTGTTATGATCACTATTCCCGAAGGGTTCCCTAATTTCGATATTTGATATTATATCAATATTATTTGTGATGAGTAAATCCAAGATAGCCTCATTTCTAGTAGGTTCTTGTATAACCTGGGCAAGATGATGATCTCTGAGTGTACTCAAGAACCTGCTGCCCTTAGCTGAACTGCTGGTCTCATTCATCCAGTTTATTTCAGGGTAGTTAAAACTTCCCATTAATAAAACTTGACTATCCTAGCTGCATTTCCAATCTGTAACAATCATAGCAATTCCTTACCTTCAGTTATATTTGGGAGCTTATAGCATATTCCTACCAATAGTCTTTTATGATTTGTACCACCACTATTTAACTCAACCCATAAGAATTCAACATTATCGCTAGTTCCAGCATAAATATCTTCTCTGACTATAGGCTTAAAATCAGGCTTAATATACAGACAAATCCCTCCTCCTCTTCTACCATTACCCCTATCTTTGCTAAATAGGTTATAACCACCCAAATTAACTGTCCAGTCATGAGATTCATCCCACGATGTTTCAGTAATGCCTATGAAGTCTTATTTTTCCTGTGCCACTAATAATTATAGCTCACCCATTTTCCCTGATAAGCTTCTGGCATTAGCAAGCAGATACCTTATGTTGCTATGACTCTGGAGTTTTGAAGTGCTAGGCACTGTATTTGAGTTACTCTGCAATACCTCCATATTGTCTATAGTAACCCTTGCTCCTTCTCGTCCCCCATGGGTAATTAATTCATCCCTTTCCCCCTTTTACTTTTATCTGGTCCCCCCCCCCCACCTACTAGTTAAAAACGTCCCTAGCCTTTCTATAGAGACACTTCTATAGAGACAGTACCTAAGTGAGAAGTCCACCCAGTGCTCTAAAAACCCAAACCCCTCCTTAGTGCACTACTTTTTTAGCCATGTATTAACCCCCTAAGCTCCTTCAATCTCCCTGGGCTAGCACTCCATCTTCCACTTACTTTGTCATTAGTACCAATATGTATCAAGACCGGGGTTCATTTCCAGCCCCTCCCAACAATTTATCAACCAGATCCACAACATACCGAACCCGAGTACCCGGAAGTCAGCAAAGTGTTTGATTGCTGGGATCTGGGTGACAAATTACTCTGTCTGCCTTCCTAATAATAGAGTCCCCTACCAACAAAACCTGCCTGTTGCTCTGCCTATTCTCCCCTCCCACTCCTCCAGTAGAACTGTTCTCCCAGCTGTTAGAGGGAACAGCTCTATCTGGCATTGCCATTCCTGAATGGACATCCCCAACAGTTTCACTCGATCTGGCAAATCTGTGTTTGCCAACTCAGAACTGGCCTGCCTCCTCCTCCTGTTCCCCCTTCTTCCCTTTGTAACCCAGCTACCTCCGTGGACATCCTCACTAGCCCCATCTCCACCCTCCATGCTAGGCCCAGCTAAACTGCGCTCAGTGAGCACCGACTCCCTTTTTAATAAAGCAATATCAAAAAAGTTTTGCAATGCTCCTTTCCAGTTCACTAATTTGAGCTTCCAGAGAGGCAACATTTTCACACCTGTCACAGAGGTATGGTCTCTGGATCAGCTGCTCCAGCCATGCATACATGTAGCAAGATGTACACTCAGTGAAGTTGTCACTGGACTGACTAATTAATACCAGTAACAAAAATACAGGGAGAAAGAAAAAATCAATATATTTGTATAAATGTTTTTCTACCACTTCACATAAAAATAAATAAATATTTTTTTCTTTCCTTTTTAACCTCTTTTATTTGAACTCCACCCTTTTATTTAAACTCCCACACTTGCACAATAACTGCACTAACACTTAAACTGTTTGCAAGCTCCCAAATTCACTCCTTCCCCTGTTAAAATAGAGTCTAACTACGCAACTGAAAAAGTATTACAGACCACAGGACAGAAAACACCCTTTAGTTTCTAGCACTTATTCACAGATCAGATTCAATTACGTATTATTATTATTATTATTATTGTTATAGAATTTTTAATGAAAAAGAAAGTCTTTCTATTTTTACAACAACCTTTTAAATGTATTTTGGGTATCTGTGGATTTTTGTATTACAGGTCATCTACTTTATCTTTAGTTTATTTACTGTAAATGCACACGATATTGGCCCTGAACCGGGCAAAACAATCCTAGTATTTTAAAACATTTCAAAATTGTAAGAGCAGTCAGACATAAAAATATAGCTTCTGCACAGTCAGGTTAGTTGCAGTAGTTCACTCACTTCATTTGGACATACACAGATTCTCCCTGGGATTTCAAACCAACTGAGCCTGCAGCCTAATAGGCAATTCCAGACCATCCTGAGGCTGACTGAATGTTCCCTGGAGGTATCTACCTATTGACTTTTCAGTAGTATGTATGCGAGCACCATAAACCAACTCAAACTTATTTTTAAATTGCTCCTGCACGTCCAGATACTGCTCTGCACAATCATATAGAACAGACAAAATCAAAAGTAAAATCTGTAAATACTGTTTTCACTTGATGCTCTGGTCACTCACTTACTTTAAATGGCAGTTTTTGGTTTTAAAGTGTGTAGAAAGTGTGGAGGGTAGGGGTGTGATGTCAATTTCAATCGTATCCAGTTACCAAGCAAAGGCTCTGGACTTTTTCTCCTCCAAACCCCTATCATCAAGCTTTCAAGATGTATATATAAATAAGCCAGTGGTTTTGAAACCTCTGTCCTTTCCCTTTTCAAATTCAGCAGCAGTGGCAGCAGCAGTGGCGGTGACCAACCGCTAGATGATGCTGTAGATTTTCACTGCCAATACCATACAGTTAGTGTTAGGTAAACTGTTAGGGTGAGGGTTAGTGTTAGCTTAAGGGTTAGGGTAACCTTCTAAGGTTACAACTTGTCTGAAGTATCGGCATCGCTGCAAAATGTCCGCAGCGCCATCTAGCTGCCACTTCGCCGACAATGCAGCTTGGTGCTGGTGGCGAATTATAAATGGGTTAAATCTGAAACTTCTTTACTGGTCCACCTATATATTGCTTAGGATTTTTGTGAACCGCCTGAGAGTCTTTCCAGGTCACTAAATTAAGCATTTGATAAAGTACACTTAATAATCTTCTGCTCTCTTTAGAAAATAATATAATACAGTCTTCAATCTGTTGTCTATTATAGACATTTATGCTGTTGGAGCCACCATAGTTTGGGGATCTTTTAAAAGCTAACTTATGGGGCTATTGCATTGCTACTGCAATGAAAACAATCCCATAAAATGTACTGAATCAGGCCAGGGGGTTTGCTCGTAGCCTGCCTACAGTATACCAGCATGAGACTGAATCTTTGTCTCAAAAGCAACAATACAGAATGGTCACCCCTCTAGCCCTGACATCCACCTATATCCTTATCTATCTTTATAACATCTTCCCATGGAAGGGAAAGGGGTTTAATCATAAAAAAAACAATTGTAGAGGCTATATGACCCCTCCACCTATGATCCACTAGCCCCTATGAGTCTGAGTATCCCCCAGGATACCATCAAATCCTGCTACCTCCTATGAGCATGTGAATCTCCCAGCATTCCCATAACAATACATGGGGTTATCAAGCTTCCCTTGTGCTATGGGGTGGGAGGCCAATAAACCCCATGGGGGTTCCTATGGAGTCGAATGGGCCCTCTAACCATAACCATGGGGATTCCTATGGACCCCCATGGTAATAGCCAAGGATTCTTTATGGAACTCCCATATCTCCTAAAATGAATCCTATATGATCTACAATATCCTTGAAGAAGTCCTGTTGCACAAAAAGTGTAGGAGCCTGTTATGTTGTTTTGCTGATACCACTGTTTTTTGAGTATATATATTTTTTCTGAAGCACATAATAAATAGTTATTTTATACCACAATAGTTAATCCTTCTGCTCTCCTCCCTCCTATATGTTACAGTTATTTATGATGTATCTATCTAGAGGATTGAAGCATTTGAATCCAACATCCATATCTGAAGATTTAGAAGATCACTTTGTCTTGCATTCTGATTTAGTCGTATCTAGGAATATAATTGTCTTGCCATTGAGTTTTACTACTTTCTACTTCAGGGCCTTCTTGTACTTTTTGGTTTTTAGTGATGTCTAATACTACCACTTAAAATATGTGTGCACAATTAGCTAAACTTTGCATTATTATATTTCTGTAATACAAACTTTGGACCACCTAAATAGTGCTCACGTAACACATTTTGGGAGCCTCCTAATGATGTCGGGAATGCTAAAGAAATGCGCTTCATGGTTTCTAGTCTTATTGGAGTGTCTTAGTGCCAGCCAGGATGCTATTGAATAAAGCATAGGCGTAGATTGGGTAAGTCACTATTATATATTGACCTAAGGGTTTAATTAATTGCTCCTAATAACGTGGTCTATGCTCACTACATGACTACTGAGATGCCATTATATGATCATTATATACAGTATCTGGTTTAACACTGACAGGCACCTGTGGTACCTCCCTACCATTTGACTTTAATTCTACAATTGGATTATATTTTTCTATTATATTTTTTTCTATTAAAGTTTGCAAGTTGGTATCTTGCTTTATTTTAAAAGTTTACATTAATAAAGGTCATCAATTTCAATCTATTTTAATTAGCTCATTCCACAAAAGTGTAAACCACTAGAGATACAGACACTATCTTACAGCCTCTTGTATAAACTTAATTCCAGCATATATCTGAGCTAAGCAAAAATCTTTGTGTAATATAATTATACATAACACAGTCCACATTGTCCTTTCCGTAACTCAAATGTTTTTTCTGTACAGTGTGAAATAACCATAAAATAAATGTTTTATTCAGTATCACAGGGCCTTCAAAAATTATTCATTATATATTATGTTGCTTATTTTAATAAAAATTCATTGAAATTGTATCTTCTTGTCAAATACACAGTGACAATACATAATTTGCAGATTGGTCAAGAATGAAGGACTGCAATGTTAATATAAAGAGCTTTTAAAGGGATCTGCCCCTTAAAATATGCCAAATTTAGAATTGAACCCTAGAAATGAACATATTTTCTGCATCTCCTTGACAATAATTATTTTAATATTAAAGAGGCAATCAAAGAGTAGTTTTTATATTAATATCAGTGGTTCATATTACTGGTTATTATTATTATTATATTGTTATAAATATATATATATATATGTGTATATAAAAGAAAACAAAAAAAAAAAAATATATATATATATAAATATAATAAGAGGAGAGAGATAGAGAGAGATTTAACATTTTAAAATGCTGAAGTTTTAGTATATCTATTATAATATTAAATACAATTAGCATATATATATATATGCATTCCAGGACAATTCTGGCTGTATGACATGTTGCATTGTCCTACTGGAAGATCCCACCTACTCCAGGGAAGACAGGCAACATGTATGGGTGTACTTTATCTGCAATGGTGTATAGATGACCCTATTGGTTGAGAGTGCCTTCCAGAGGTATGAGTGGACCAGGCAATGCCAAGAAAAACATTGCCCAGACCATAATGCTGCCACCACCAGCTTGTGTTCTTCCAAGAACTGTTGCTGAGTGTTTGTTCACTGAGGTTTCACTCCTGACATGCCAACGTCTGTCCAGTGGATGGAGCAGAAAACGGGACTCAACCCTTTGCCAATCAGACGAGGTCCACTTTTGGTACTGTTATGCAAATTGAAGCCATTTCTGACGATGAACCTTCATTAGCATTTGGTGGCTGTCTAAATGCAAGACTGGGAGGTGTGGGGAATATATGTTTTAATTCTGTGTCCTCTGTTAGTTGGACACAAAATTAAAACATATATTTCCCAAACCTCTGATTCTTGCATTTAGGCAGTTGCCAAATCTAAGACAAGCATTGGTGAACAGAAGATTGTCCAATGAACAGCATAAAAGAGAAAATGGCACTATCATCCAATGTAGTGTACTAAAAGGAGTGTTACATTGTGGAAAACCGTCAAGCATTTTACCTGACGATAAATCTGCACGGACCTTCCATCAAAAAGCACAATGAAGACAGGAACTCTACCTCAGTTGGGCACCATTTTACCCAGAATACCCACTCCATCCAACACTTGAAAATCAAAATACTCAGAGGGAATTTCAAATCCAAGAACAGAACATGATAACATTTTTTAATACGAAGGATACAGGGCTTTATATTGATTTAGGATTTATGTCCCAATATGAAAAAGTTTTTACATTCCACCCCTGTTCATTGTTGTTTTTCAAATGCACAAATTGTGGGGACATGTATGGCTCTAAATTATGACTCTGCTGCGTTCTTTTCTAAAACCTGATCTATAGACTCACACACTCACCTATCAGGACATTTACAATGCTTGTCTGTGTCCCTCTAATCTCAGAATTGCTTTTGACCTGATAAAGAGAGGTTCATCTCTCGAAAGTTTGTTGCTATAATTATGAATATGTTTGTCCAAGGTATCAATAACTATATACTGCAATACTCTCTCTCTCTCTCTCTCTCTCTCTCTATATATATATATATATATATATATATATATATATATATATATATAATTTAATGTCTTCAAACTCAAAAACACATTTCCAGTTTTATTTATCTACCTGATAATTCCTAAGAACACATTTTCAGTTTTGTTTAAGGGACAGATCTCTGTTATCTATGTACTCCACTCTGGACCAACCATGCAATCCGCTCCTCTTAAGCAAAAAGAGGCTCTTTGGAATGATGGAAGGAGGGAGTAGAGGATAAAATGCAAGTGTCTGGAAATGGAGACAACTTTAAATAAAAAATTGTAAGTAAAATAAAAAATAAGCTTTTTAAAGTGTATATGTAAGAAAGCTCTATACCATATTAACACAGAACCCCAATCTTCAGTGTCTTCCCTCTCTGTCTCCCCCTTCTCTCACCCCATTTTTCCTCTCACCCTTCTCTTTCCCATCTCATCCCACTCTCATTTCTCTTTCCACCCTCTCCTACACTGTACTTGTCCCTGCTCCTCTAAACACCCTTCTCTCTCCCTCTCACTTTCTCCCTTCTACCTCTTTCATTTCTCTCTTCCCCTCTCCCAGTTATCTCTTTCCTCCTTTTCTCCCCCTCTCCTCTTTCCCCTTTCGTCTGCACCTCCTCCCAATCTCCTTCCCTCTTCGCCTTCTACCCTTTTTCTCTCTTCCTTCACTTTCTCAATCCTGCTTTAAATTCTCTCTTCTTCATTCTCTCTTCTTTCTCCTCTAACTATGCTCTCTCCCCTCAACTCCATACCATTCCCCCTCTCTACCTCTCTTCCCTGCCTCTATCTCTCCCCCTTTCCTTGCATGCTCGCGGGGCCCTATTTTTTTTACACCCAGTCTCCCCATTTACTAGGTCCGCCACTGCCCTAAATACACACTTAGATTATAATCTCCGATCTACTTCTCTACCAATAAAAAAATCTGTTGTCATGTATTCACTTTTATGGAATATGTGAACACTATGAATAAACAATCACAATAATAATAATGTTCATAATTTGTTTTTTATTAATAATATTTTTTTTCATTGGCTGTTGTCGGTGGCCATATGGGCCGCGGCACCCAGGCAAATTTGTCTGTGTTTCTGGCTGCACCTATCTGTACAGTTTTCTTGGCAATCACACTAGAGTGGGTTGCTTCTCCAGTGGACCACAATTTGTCTGACCTCTCTGCTATGGTCTGCCCATCTTGGGTATCCCTACTTTTTTATAATTCGCCACGACAAGGTAACGATCCATAAGGGAAATTGGTTGTTATTTTATTTTAAATACAGAGACTATTGTATAGCTTTCAGAGCAGTTTATTTACAGTAACACATGTAATGAAATAACCACGTTATTTTTATAATCCAGAATTAACAGCACAATGCACCAGTACAAGAATAAACATCCGTTGCCACTACTTACATCCTATTAATATATTTAGAATTGATAGATCCTGAACACAGATGGCTTCATAATCATAAAACATATATTTAACATTTCAAATCCTACTGAAAACCATTGAGCGGCTTCCTGTCTTGATTTCACAGAGCCTGAAAAAGTATTCACTGATCGTGAATGTCAGAAATGTTATTATGCAATAAAATACTGAAGAGCCAAATATAACAATCTAATAATAAGAAATCATTTTCCACTGAAGCAGAGAGTGGAAAAAACTGTGATTGCTGATTTTTTACAATTATAGAATGCTCCTATAAAATCTGTGATTATTTATGATTTTTGCTTTCGTTTATAACACGATTAGACTCCTGGGATGTATGCAAGAAAACCCTGAATGCAGATAACATCCACTATGAAATGGAGTAAATGGAACGAAATGTCCGAGTAGGATAACCCCCCTCAGGCTCCAGCAGGAGGGGAGGTATCAGTGATGCAATTGGTGCATCCCACTAGGGCCCATGCCTCTCGGGGGTCCAGAGCTGTCCCCAGGCTAACAATCTCCCCTTCATCTTGTTGCAAATGGATTATGTTTTTTTTTTTTATATCAGAATTTATAGTGTATGGCCCCCCGTCGTCCCCCTGGTCTCCCATCCTGGCCCATGCTTTCTCAGCCTCACCGTCTTGTGGGCTTCTTACCATGATCCGTTGCTAAGCTATCCTTCTTTTATATATACATATATATATATATATATATATATATATATATATATATGTATCAGAAAGAAAGCAAAAATTTTTTTACACTTAAGCCTTCCATTAACTAGCTCTGCCACTGAGCTCCAGGACAATGATCAGTTCAAGATGGAAGAGCCGATGACATAAACAGAGTCTGCTAAATTTAAGATTTACTCTAAATATGCTTTTACGCTGACTTTGTGCATTGTTGCTAATGTTGTTATTTTGTTACTTTCTTTACAAAGCATTTCCCAAAATATGTGGTCCATTGAATGATATCCTTCCTAATATTATGCATGGAAAATAGTATGTTTTAAACAAAAGTTTTTTTCCAGAAAAGCAAGTGCCGGTGATATTTTCAATTAATTATCCAAATACTCTGGTTTCTAAGTTTTAGAGCTTGTTGAAGCTGAAAACATTATAGAAATCTAACAAGGCAAGATAGAGAATACCACAGGGTAGGGACAGCAAGGGACAAGTCCTATAGACTTGAGTAGATAACGGTGGATGAAGCGAAGCACAAGTCATGTGCAGAGCAGATAGTTGATTACAGGACTATCGGATAAGAGATTTATGCTGGTGTGAAATTATTGATAACTTTTTTAGGTGAGGGCCAAGTTTGAACTTAATCCTAGACAATATTGAAAGGAGGATGAGTGGATTGACAAAGCAGTGAATCCAGAACTGCAGCTTCTTGTATCTTAACAGTCATGTGAAGTGGAGAAGTAGATTTCCAAAGAAAGAGACAAAGTGATGGTTAAAGAGATAATATTAGAATCAAGAGAAAGCAGTGCCACTTTCGCCAAGACCATCGTAAAGGAGATGGTCAGCTCTTCCAAAGACCAAGTAAATCATAATTTTAATATGTATGGCATATCAATAGAGAACTTGTAGATAATTACATAGGTTAATTCTATAAAATTTCCAATAACTGCATATAAATATCTATAAATATATATTGCACTTTCCCCCTTTATTTTTCTAAGAAAAATACAAACTCTTCTTGTTATTGGTCAGATGAAAAATACAATGTATAAAATAATGTTAAAATTACATTGTATTGATTCCGAGATAAAGAAAAATCAACAATACTTTTTTCATTAAACTGTAGATAAAATATTAGTTCACCTTAGCAGCTAACGTAAGAGTAGTATATGTGAATGCATATCAATGTCATCAGCATTACAAAGCCATTAGTATGACATCTTATTACAGCCTCGCTTGGCCAAACCTAAATATCAAGTATCCATCTTATCAACATATTCATGAGCTTGCAAATGCTTAGATGCTTGACATTTAAAAACTGAGACAAAATTAGCATCATGTACAAGAGGGCAGGTCCGTTTGTTTTAAAGATAAAGTTCTCCTATACATAAATTATCTGCTCTGCAGATGTTGCATGTAGTGGTCACTATATTAAAGTAATGTAACAATTGCTATTGCAATTTTTTCTAAAATATATATACAGTGCCTTGCAAAAGTATTTACCCTTTTTGGCATTTTGTTGCCTCACAACCTGGAACTAACATGGATTGTTTGAGGATTTGCATCATTTAATTTACAGAACATGCCCACAACTTTGAAGATTTTTTTTTTATTGTGAAGCAAACAACAAATAGGACAAAATAACAGAAAAAAGTCAATGTGCATAACTATTCACCACCCTAAAGTCAATACTTTAGACTGTACTGTAGAGCGACCTTTTGCGGCAATCACAGCTCCAAGTCGCTTTGGATAAGTCTCTATGAGCTTGCCACATCTTACCACTGGGATTTTTGCCCATTCCTCCTTGCAAAACTGCTCCAGCTCCTTCAAGTCGAATGGTTTTCGCTTGTTAACAGCAATCTTTAAGTCTGACCACAGATTTTCTATTGGATTGAGGTCTGGGCTCTAGGACTAGGCCATTCCAACACATTTACATGTTTACATGTTTCCCCTTAAACCACTCAAGTGTTGCTTTAGCAGTGTGTTTGGGGTAATTGTCCTGCTGGAAGGTGAGCCTCCATCCTAGCCTCAAATCACGCACAGAGTGGTACAGGTTTGGCTCAAAAATGTCCCTGCATTTAGCACCATCCTTGGTCTTCATGGCATTGTTTGGTTAGTGGTGCCTCTTGCTTAGGTATTGCAGCCTGTGGTGCCTTTCAAAAAAGGGGTGTATATGTAATAACAGATCATGTGACACTTAGATTGCAAACAGGTGGACATCATTTTACTAATTATGTGACTTCTAAAGGTAATTGGTTGCACTAAAGCTTTTTATGGGCTTCATAACAAAGGGGGTGAATACATATGCACATGCCAATTTTCTGTTTTCTATTTCTAAAAAATTGTTTTATGTATATATTTTTCTCATTTCACCTCACCAACTTAGACTATTGTGTTCTGATCCATCACATAAAATTCAGATTAACAAAACATTGAATTTAAGGCTGTAATGTAACAAAATATGTAAAAAGTCAAGGGGGGTGAATACTTTTGCAAGGCACCGTATATATATATATATAGTAAATAAAAAGTACATCTGTGTTCACATTTGAATGTCTAAAACAAGTTAGAAAACCTGCTTCCAGCCCAGAGTTCCAAAAAAAACAGTTATTACACTGCATTCTGGGAAGTTGAGCTGGGACACTCAAATATGGCCACAAATGCCTCGCTCTTCATTCCGTAGCCATCATCAAACATGGCTTCCTTTGAGCTTATGCATGCTGTATTACACAGCTTTAATGCAAAGCCAAGGTTGGAATAAACACAGGCTGAGTATCCAATCCATGTACAGCTGTTTCAAGCTTACTGGCTATCATCAGCATGGAGCGGGATCTCAGCCTGTGTTGTGGAAATTATGAGTAGGTAGTTCACCACAACAATCATATATAATATGGTGGGCAAAAGAGCGATAGAAGCCCTCCACCGTACAGTAGTACAGTAAATAAAAAGTACATCTGTGTTCACATTTGAATGTCTAAAACAAGTTAGAAAACCTGCTTCCAGCCCAGAGTTCCAAAAAAAACAGTTATTACACTGCATTCTGGGAAGTTGAGCTGGGACACTCAAATATGGCCACAAATGCTGTATATATATATATATATATATATATATATATATATATATGCCTTTTCACTTCTTTCGCAAACAAATACAACTATCTGACTTAAATATTTATATATATATATTTTTTTTTTCTGTTATTTTTTTGTATATATTATATAAGTATAATGTATCTATATGAAGGAGTTCCTTCATGCATACACACACATAAAAGGAATGATGATAAAGGATTAGAAAATGCATTAGGGAAATGCAATATATATTCAGTAATAATGTTGACAATGCTGAGCTGAGCTCCTCAAATAGATTCTTCATCTAGTCTTTTAATGTGCTGTATATTGATTACTGTATTGAACTTGTCTCTTTCCATAAAATGGTTATATTAATGGTTTTAATTGTGTTTCTTAATATACAAACATATAAAATACAACAGTATGCAACAAATGTAACTTTCATAAACAACATTGACTGAGTTGCTTTTTTAGCTGTAAAATATGTATCTTTAGATATCAGGTGATTTTGTAGGTTAGCACAAGTTCATAACCAATTTGTATTTATGCCCTGTATACAACACGAACAACTGTGGCCTATATTGCAAACAGTAATGATCAGCGGGTTGAGGGAGAGTTTGTCAGCACGAGGCACTGAATGCCCTAGAGAGGACAATGGACTCGAGAAATCATGAAGTAGTTAATGAGAAAGAAGGAGAAAAGCTTGTCTTGAGAAAAGTGGAATAGCGAGTATGAAGGATAACATAGTGAATGCCACGGTTTGAAATGGCAGATTGGTACACAAGAGTTAACATATAGAAGCTGACTTGGCTGAGAGCAAGAGTTGTAAGAGATTAAATATGTTTGTCAAATAGCTTTTTTAGTTGTTTTTAAAACTATAATTACAAATTAATTAACTAATTTATATATATGTATTTGCCATATATTATCATGTAACAAATTGATAGCAAATACATTGATTTACCCTGTGACCTGTTATTTCCAGATGTAAAATATTGTTTGTATACAGGTCATTTTTCTAAACATTGCAACCTTTATAAATGTATACCTAAGGACATGTTTGTATTGCAAATGAAGACCATTTGGGGAAGGTGTAGAAATATAAAAAGCTATATATAAAAAAGATATTTGTAAATTTGGTTAGCTAAAGACAATTACCTATGGGGAACTGACCTCAGTATAAACATAGCCCAGTATGTCCTTAGATTGGTGTATTGTTAGATCCTGTATGGGAACCAAGAGCTAGTTACCCAATTTATCACCATGTATGATGGGGGATTATTATGTACTGTCCATTGAAAAAGAGCAAGGTGGCTGAGAAGTCCAAGAGAGAGCAGTCCAGAGAACAGTCCTGTGTAGCAGACAGTCTGAGCAGTGACCCGAATCTGATGGAGAAGGAACTTGAAGAAGCGCACTATAGTGGAATTATATATCAATATGATAACCTAATGTATTTTGTATAAAATAGGACTCACATAAGTTTTCTCATCATAAGTATTGTGCTTATTCTTATTGTCTTGTAGCAATATTTTAATTTATGTATACAATGTACGTTTTTAATTATAACTTATTTGTCTGTTTGATTATTCCCCTTTCCAAAAGAACATATAACTTTTACATAAAATTTCTAACATAAGAGAAGTAAAAATATTTCCATAAATGTCATTTATTTATGGCTAAAGCCATCTTTTGTGAACATTAAAAGCATGTTTGAATATAATGTAAGTATGGTTTCACAGATAATGTCTTCACTTTTAAAAAGCGCCTTTGTTAAAATAAATGATACTAGAATATTTATTTTTGGGACATAGAGGGGAATGAAGAAATTATTTTCTTCATCTACACTAAGGTGACCTCAGTCCTTCAGAACCATATTACAGCAGAGTTTCAGTATATCTTGATTAAGTACATTGGCTCAGTCATTCTGATTTACATAAGTGTGTTGACAAATTAATATGATAATTAATCTGTCATCTCTTCTGGATCTTTTTTTTTTTTTAATAATTAATGTTTTATTTAGGACAAGTCAATCTTATACAACAGTTTAGTATAACATAGCATAGAAAAGTCTATCATGTAAATAGCAAAACATAATCACAAAAAGAGTGAAGAACAGATCTGAGATATGCAAAAATCTAAGCATTCTATCCTTCTCAGCCTGTTAAGTTTTTGTGATCTAATAACTGTCCAGAGTTTTTAATAAAATGGTGTGAATGAAGCATATAAAAACAAACATGAAATACCAGTTCTTAGCTCCCCCACCATATTGACTTGGACCAACTGAAATCTGGCTTCTATATGACCTTCTATTCTGTGATGTAGAAAGACGTCCTAACATTTTTTCTCTTTTTGATTATCAACCTGCATTCTTGAGTACGCTTGCTTTTAACTATTTTACAAAATATTTAGCTATCATTAAACTTCCTCAGCTTATGTCTACTTGTGTTAATAAATATAAAATATTCAGTACCTGCGAGCTCCCTCATCATCACTCCAAAAGCCTCCATCCAGATGCGAACCAGCCATCCTCTCCAGCCGCCTCCATCCTCCAATTTCCCAAACTCTCCCATCCAATCTCCATCTAGATCTGTGTACTATATTTGGACACCAACCAGGAAGCCCACGTGCTAATAAACCTGGGCATTGTGTTCTGCAATGAATTCGCTATTCTCTCATTTATCATTATATAATTTATCTTTGTAATAACTTCTTTGATTGGCAATACGGAAGTTTTCCAATTTTTGGCAATGCAATTTTTAGTGGCTAAGGTCCAAAATTGCCAGAGTTCATTCTGATCTCTAGATAAATCATGATATTTCATTCCCAGAATGCATGTTTCAATTTCGGGTCTCAAACTATTGTTTGTAATTTGTGTAAACAAGTCTGTGAGTTCTCCCCATAGCTTCTGCGCAACGGGGCATGTCCACCAGATATGTAGGAAATTCCCTTCTGTTTTACATCCCCTAAAACATTCTCCATTTATATCTTTATGAAATGTTGCCATCCTTTGGGGGGTGTAAAAGGTTCTATGCAATACCTTAATAGAGGTCTCAAGTAGACTATATGTATATGAGCCCCTTGTCAGATTAGTACAGATTCTGTTCCAGGCAAAGACATCTAATTCCTTTCCCAGGTCCTGCTCCCACTTTACTATAAATTTAGTTTTTTGGGATCTCTTCTGGATCTTGAGGGTTAAAGGTGGACAAGCATGCTCTATACTAGTCATAGCCGATACAAACCAGAAGGTTGGTCCTAAGATGTGTTTAAAACACCTATATTTGATAATATTTATACTCTAGGTCAGTGGTTCCCAAACCTCTCCTCCGGGCTCCCCAGACAGGTCAGGATTTCAATGTAACAGTGTGCGGAAATTAGTATTCAACAGGCCATGGAGCCTCACCTGCAATCACAAAGTGTTACATTTAAATCCCTGACTTGTTTGAGGAACCCTGAGGAGAGGTTTTGGAACCACAGTTCTAGGTGTTTAAAGAGCAGGCTTTAAATATCTGAGCACTGTGTCCATATTTACTCAATACTTCCTTATTTTAACCATCTGGTAACAAATACTTGAATTACAACAAATAGCTAAAAATCACAGTACACAGCTGCCACCTACTAAAATATTGTCACGTGTATTCATAATATCAAATAAAATACACCAGAGCAACATTAAACACATTACGTTGTTTAAATAAAAATGGTAATGTTTTATTATGTAATATGACATCCCGGAGGACTTGCTCTAATTATGTGTACAAGAAATTCTCTGTGAATATTAGTTCTGCCCGAGTAAATTACACTGAACGCTGCACATCCAACTAGTCTGTTAAAATCATAGAGATGCAACTCCTAAACTCTATTAACTGTATTGAAGGTAGACTGGTGGTTCTACATACTTTCATTTATTTGCTTTTGTTGGAATCATTGTTTGACTCATTTTTTATAAAATGTTTATAAACTAGAGTATCTATCTATCTATCTATCTATCTATCTATCTATCTATCTATCTATCTATCTATCATCTATCCATAAATTATTATTATCCTTATTTGTAATGCTTCACCATATTCCATAGCACTAAACAAGGGTTTAGTACAAGGTAAAACAAAACTGACACATTGCAAGAGTGGTGAGTCCTGTCTCGCAAACGTACAATCTAATGAGTTAGGGTGGGAGGGTGATATATGTGTATCTATCTATCTATCTATCCATCCATATATCTATCCATCTATCTGTCTATCTATATATCTGTCATTTATCAATCAATATATCTTCTGCATAGATATTTGCTAATGTGCACATTATAATACATCTTACGGCCAAAGTCTAACTGAAGTGTTATACTATTTTATGCCTTTTTTTAAAATAACATTTTAAAATGGGCAAAATGCATTCTGAAAATAAAAACATAAATAAATAAAGCCTTAGAGGGACATGGGAATAGTTATTTCTTAGTTGTATCAGAAACAGGGTGTTTTATAATGTCTTGTAGTGGGTTTTCTTTTTTCAAGTAAAGGACTCAACACAAAAAAAATAATTTAAATGTTTAACTGCTCTGGGGCATTGCCCTTGCAAGCTAATGAGACATTCATATTAAAATATGCCTTGTGCACTTCATGTTAGATTCAATGATATTTAAACGGTTTTATCAAAAGGGACATGGAAATTCGTGTTCTTTTCATGCATTTATTTTCGTGCATTTAAAAAGCATGTTTTAAACATTACAAAGGTTATTTTTATGTCATAATATTAAGCAAAACCTGTTTAAAAGTCCTTCCTAACTGAAAATACAGAGAGCATACTATAGTTTGTAGATCTCATTGGCTGGCAGAGGGTTAGTCCACCCAAGATCACACTGAGACACATTATAAAATATCCTATGAGGCAACAAAGAAAAAAAACCTCTTTAATGTCCCTTTAATGTTTGCATGCAAACTATTGTAATGTTTAAAGCATGCTATTTTAACTTACACGTAATTGTGCTTCGAATGGAGGTGTTATTGAGGTGTCTGATTATAGGTTTTGGTAGGAAGAGAACTTTGAACTTTCTGTTTTCCATTGTTTCTTATGAAAACTTGCACTCCATGTTCAATAGACCTAATGCTATGGAAAGTGAAATTGCTCAGGACAATACAATTATCAATACGCTTATATTTAATAATCAGATAAAGACACAGATACAGGCATTTACTGTACAAAAATGTAGTAGTTTTATATACTAATCAAGTCCACTCACTGGATTACACTGTCCCACATGGACAATCTTAAATCTATCCCTCATAAGAATCAATCTGAGTAATTGACCTGAGAGTAATGACACAGATCTCCATGTAGTTCTGGGAGTTGTGTTTTTTTGTATATAGTTGATGCTACCGAGATGTGTAGAATTTATAGAGGAATAACGGTATAAATACAAAGTGGGGCATTTTAATTCTTGTTCCAACTCACTTAATATATCTTAGATAGTTAGACAAGGGAAAGAAGATTCTTATATCATTTTGCAGCATTTGTAAGCCCTACACCCCTCAAGGCTTCTTTAGGCAGCTGAGTACTCTGTCTAATGGAGAATATCACTTTATTCAAATGTGCATTCTATAAATATGGAGTTTTATTGGTCATTTACGAGAATTCATGCGCCAATGAAATCTGAAAACGTACTTATACTCGGCAGAAAGAAAAATGTAATTAGTAATATGTTATCCTCTCCAGTGTATTCCTCATACCAGAGAGCTGGCCCATATTCTGTTATGTACAATAACATAAATCTAAAATATTCTTTTACAATATATAGTTAACAAACCACATAAATGTAATTGTAATGAGTACACTAAAATGTATATTTAAAATATTTTCTAACAACAATTTATATGGATATGTGTGTTCAGGAGGATATCAAGAGAAAGGTCAGCAGGAGAGAGACATATTCCCAGGAGATTGGAAATACTCTCATGCACAATTCATATATTATGTTCTCAAGATATCCAGCAATGCACCATTATTATACGTGATTTAGCAGCACTGAGTGTATTATGTCATTCCAATAAAGCAAGAATTCAGTGCAAGAGAAAATGAGCATTGAGAGATAAAAAAAGACAGATGGAATTGTGTATGTTATGCAAATATACTTCAGTATGCAAAATGCAAATATGAACTTCAAGGGAAAGTAATAAGCCTGAACAGAATCTAAGACATTGTTTTGCCTGAGGTTAATCACTCATAACAGCATTTACTTTGTACAATGTAAAAAAATATGCACCAACATTATTACAATTAACAGCTGCAAATCACATCCTTGTTGATGGCACATACACATGCTTCAAAGGCTTTTATAGTAGTATAAAGGCATACTATGTTTGTGAAGTACGATAAGTGTGTGCTCAAGTTGCCAATTATATTAAAAAGAATTTATGAATCTCTCAATAAAAAAAAGGTAAATGTTTAACTCTAAGAACAGTCAAGTCGTACAGTAATTGCAAAAGACAAGACGAGAGTATAGTATAATGATTTTGTGAAGACAGCTAATATATTGTGCTACAACAGATACATTTACTAGACCACAACTGGACCCATATTTACATTATGCTCCTCTGAAGAACAAGTATAGAAACAAATAAATAACTGTAGGCATTCATTTGTTAATAGATACATTATCAACGGGTTGAATTTACACCAAGAAAACATATATACAGTCATGCCGATATACAGGCTACAGACATAGAATATTTTGATTATAGTCTACACTTAAGACCAAATGCATATATATATATCACATATTATAATTGTCCAACTACGAGACGTTGTCACGCTGTTTGCGTGGTGCATACGACTTAGCGATGAGCGCTGCAGGCGCTCAACGCCAACCAGCCTTGCATAGCGAGATGAGTCGTTAAACCAGGAGCACTTAGGCAATGAGTGCCGAAGGTACTCATTGTGGGCAAGCCTCGCGTAGCGAGGCGAGCCGATAAACTCAGAGCACTTTTAGCGTAGCAAGGTGAGCCTTTAAACTCGGAGCACTTAGGCAATGAGTGCCAAAGGTTGCTCATTGCCGCGAGCCTCGCATAGCCGATAAACTCTGAGCACTTTTAGCGTAGCAAGGTGTGTGGCTTGACTGTGTAACTAATATAAAAGGTTTGTGAGCTGCTTTGGTTGCCTGATTACAAGTGGATTTTCCTTTACAGATAAAGGCTGATAAATTGCAGAGTGCACTAATTGTGCCCAGGTGAGAAGGCAGAAGTTAGTATAAACGGGGAAGGGGCGAACTTGTGAGCTTGCGAACATTTTCAGTATCAGGTGCAGTTCGAATGAAGTGTAGGAGTTTAAATAGGGGTAGGGACTTCAAAGAAAAGGGAGGGCAGATTTATAGTACAAAGGAGGAAAACTTTATACAAATATATTATTTTATATTCTTTATTTTTCCCACTGAAATTTTGTAGACATCCTGTCATATGTATGCAATACTGGAACAGATGATCCAGGGTCCATACCTCTGTGACAGGTGTGAGCATGTTGCCTCTCTGGAAGCTCAAATTGGAGATCTGGAGCGGAGAATTGCAGCACTTAGTGATATTGCTCCACTGGAAAGGGAGGTGGTGCTCACGGAGCACAGTTTAGCTGGGCCTAGCATGGAGGGAGGAGCTGTGGCTAGTGAGGATGTCCTGGGAGGTAGCTGGGTTACAGTTACAAGGGGAAGCAGGGGGAACAGGAGGAGGCAGGCCAGTTCTAGATGGGGCTAGTGAGGATTTGCCAGATCGAGTGAAACTGTTAAGGGTGTCCATTCAGGAATGGCAATGCCAGATAGAGCTGTTCCCTCTAACAGCCGGGAGAAACCGCTCTAGTGGAGGAGTGGGAGGGCAGCATAGGCAGAGCAACAGAAAGGTTTTGGTTGTACGGGACTCTATTATTAGGAAGGTAGACAGGGTGATTTGTCACCGAGATCCCAGCAATTGAACAGTTTGCTGTCTCCCGGGTGCTCGGCTTCGTCATGTTGTGGATCGGGTAGACAAATTATTGGGAGGGGCTGGAAATGAACCGGCAGTCTTGGTATACATTGGTACCAATGACAAAGTTAGTGGAAG
This sequence comes from Discoglossus pictus, assembly GCA_027410445.1. Classification (NCBI taxonomy): domain Eukaryota; kingdom Metazoa; phylum Chordata; class Amphibia; order Anura; family Alytidae; genus Discoglossus; species Discoglossus pictus. The sequence goes on from CM050166.1 coordinate 66,407,074, forward strand.
ATGGAGTGTCCTAAAGAATGATTTTAGAGAACTAGGTAATAAGCTGAAGGCAAGGACCTCCAAGGTCGTATTTTCTGAGATACTACCAGTGCCACGTGCTAGCCCAGGGAGGCAGAAGGAGCTTAGGGAGGTTAATGCGTGGCTAAAGATGTGGTGCACTAAGGAGGGGTTTGGGTTTTTAGAGCACTGGGCTGACTTCTCACTTCGGTACAATCTCTACAGTAGGGATGGCTTGCACCTAAATGATGAGGGAGCTTTTGTACTAGGGGATAGGATGGTAGAAAGGCTGGAGGAGTTTTTAAACTAGTCGTTGGAGGGGAGGGACTAGATATAAGTAATGGGGTAGAAATTGTAGAGGGTATAAGGGATGAATTAACAACTCATAGGGGAGGAGATGGGGGGAGGGGTAGTATAATCAATAGGGAGGTAGTACTAAGTAATTCAAGTACAGTGGCAGGCACTTCAGAACTACAGACTCGTAACATAAGGTGTATGCTTGCTAATGCCAGAAGCTTGCCAGGAAAAATGGGAGAGTCAGAATTATTAGCATTTAATGAAAAATGGGATTTAATAGGCATTACTGAAACGTGGTGGGATGAATCTCATGACTGGACTGTTAATCTGGATGTTATAACCTATTTAGGAAAGATAGAGGTAATGGTAAACGAGGAGGAGGGATTTGTCTGTATGTTAAGCATGAATTTAAGCCTAAAGTCAGAGAAGATATTTATGGTGGACCTAGTGATAAAGCTGAATGTTTGTGGGTAGAGTTAAATAGCGGAACAGCAAATTCCAAAAGAATATTAGTAGGAGTATGCTATAAACTCCCAAATATGGCTGAAAGTGAGGAAATACAATTATTGTTACAGATTGAAAATGCAGCTAGGCATGGTCAAGTTCTAATAATGGGAGATTTTAATTACCCTGAAATAAACTGGATAAATGAGACCAGCAGTTCATCTAAGGGGAGCAGGTTCTTGAGTACACCCAGGGATCATTATCTGGGCCAGGTTGTACAAGAGCCTACTAGAAATGAAGCTATCTTAGATTTACTCATCACAAATAATATTGATATAGTATCTAATGTTGGAATAGGGCAACCTTTGGGAAACAGTGATCACAACACAGTCTCGTTTGAGATTGAATTAAAAAAACAAAATTTTAAGGGGCCAACAAAAACTCTTAATTTTAAAAGGGCAGATTTTAACGGTCTAAGGACAGCAATACAAAGTATAGACTGGGACAGAGAACTGTCAGGTAAAAACACTGACCACAAGTGGACAACATTTAAATCCTTACTAAATATACATACACATCGGCATATACTGTGTGGGAATAAAAGTAAAAGGAGTAAATCGCATCCAATGTGGCTTAACAATGATTTAAAGATCAAGAGACAGAGTAAAAAACAGGCATTTAAATTATACAAACAAGAGGAGACAGAGACTGCTTTACAGGAATACAAGGAAATCAACAAGGCTTGCAAAAGGGCGATTAGACTGGCTAAAATAGAAAATGAAAAATTAATTGCAAAAGAGAGTAAGACTAATCCTAAAATATTTTTTAAGTATATTAATGGGAAAAAGGCAAGGAAGGAAGCTATAGGAACATTACAATGTGACACAGGCCGTCTGATAATTAGTGACCAAGAAAAGGCAGATGAGCTAAATAGGTTCTTTTCTTCGGTATACACAAGGGAGGTACCAGTGGTTGGGACACAGCAACATAATGGGGCTACACTACCTTTGCCAAATAATTGGTTAACACAGGAAGTAATCCAAAAGAGGTTGTAAAAAATAAATGTTAATAAAGCCCCGTGTCCTGATGGAATACATCCAAGGGTACTAAGGGAACTGGGTTCTGTAATAGCCAAACCATTATATTTAATTTTTCAAGATTCACTCAACACAGGGTCTCTACCAGATGACTGGAGAAAAGCTGATGTGATACCTATATTTAAAAAGGGAGCAAGAGCAAATCCGGGGAATTATAGAACAGTGAGCCTCACTTCTGTAGTGGGGAAGCTTTTAGAAGGGTTAATAAGGGATAATATACAAGAATATGTCTATTTGAACAGGATTATAAGTAGGAGTCAACATGGATTTATGAGGGATAGGTCATGTCAAACAAATCTAATTAGTTTCTATGAGGAGGTTAGTAGGAACCTGGATCAAGGCAACTCAGAGGATGTAGTCTTTTTGGATTTTGCAAAGGCTTTTGATACAGTGCCACATGGCAGACTATTGTGCAAACTAAGAGATACAGGAGTTGCAGTAAACATGTGCTCATGGATTGAGAGCTGGCTAAAAGACAGGAAGCAAAAGGTTGTTGTAAATTGAACATACTCCGATTGGACTAATGTGGTAAGTGGGGTTCCTCAGGGTTCAGAATTAGGTCCTCTCCTTTTTAACATATTTATTAATGACTTAGAGGTAGGATTGGAGTGTGGTGTCTCCATTTTCGCTGATGACACGAAGTTGTGCAAGGTAATTAAATCAGATAGTGATGTGCTTTCCCTCCAAAGAGATTTACATAAAATCGAGGAATGGGCATCTAAATGGCAGATGAGATTTAATATGAATAAATGTAAAGTTATGCATCTGGGAAGGAAAAACAGCCATGCAATTTATAATCTTAATGGAGCAAATCTAGGTGTATCGGATATTGAAAGGGATTTGGGAGTGCTTGTGGACAACCACCTAGGTAACAGTGCTCAAAGCCAAGCAGCAGCTGCAAAGGCAAATAAAATATTAGCATGTATTAAGAAGGGTATAGAAGCCAGGGAAGCAAATATAATTCTGCCACTATACAAATCTCTAGTACGCCCTCATTTGGAATATGAAGTACAATTTTGGGCACCACTTCATAAAAAGGACTTTTTAGAGCTGGAAAAGGTACAGAGGAGGGCAACAAAACTAATAAGGGGAATGGAGGGGCTAAGTTATGAAGAAAGACTAACCAAACTAAACTTATTTTCTCTAGAAAAAAGGCGTCTAAGAGGAGATATGATTACCTTATATAAATACATCCAGGGTCAGTATATGATTTGTCAAGGGAGCTTTTTGTGCCAAGAGGTTTTCAACTGACAAGAGGACATCCCTTGAGGTTAGAAGTAAAAAGATTCCACCTTAAAAAAAGAAAAGGGTTCTTCACAGTAAGGGTGGTTAATCTGTTGAATTCTCTACCAGAGGAGGTGGTGACAGCGGATTCGATAGATAACTTTAAAAGGGGACTGGATTTATTTCTAATTAAAAAGGGAATTCAGGGTTAACATGGATAATTAGAGAGGCAGTATTGATCCAGGGAGAAGTCCGGTCGCCGGTGTCTGGGATCAGGAGGGAATTGTTTTGCTTTTTTACAACTAATTAATTAATAGTTAATCCGCATATTGCAGATCAGAGGAGATCTTAAAAGGTTGAACTTGATGGACCTTAAATACTATGTAACTATGTAACTATGTAACTATGCATTTAGTCAGTGATTCATTTATTATTAATGTACATTAATGTATTAATGTGTAAAGACTAAGATTAAAAAAAGGTAAAAAAATGTATATTTTAAGATGCACTTAAATATCTGTGATGATGTGAATTGACTAATAAGGATTAATTCAAATATTACAAATGATTTTCATTTATTTTTACACTTTCAGTGACGCTGCAGCTGAATTAACACAGAGAGTAACGTTTGCAGCCTTTCAACAACATAAACAGCACCTTTACAGGTATATCATTAAATTATGTTCTTAGGAGGGGAAAAAGGATTTAAGTCTTCTTAGTTGGAATTGATGACAGTTATTGATTAATTAATGTATATTCATATATGAATTAATTAATAATTAGTAATCAGGACCAAGAGTTTTTTTTCTTTAACAATACATTGATGAGTATTGCTTTTAAGTTTTCAATCTATGCTAATATATCTGTGTTGCTGCTGATTGACTGATAGGGATGAAGCAACATATTACAAATTATTTTTATCTTCTTGGACAGTTTCAGAGTGCCTGCAGCTGACTGAACACAGAGAGTGACGTTTGCAGGCATTCAACAGCATAAGGATAATCTTGACAAATATAGAATTAAATTATATTCGTACAGCAAAAAAAAAAGGATTTTTTTTAATTTGAATTGATAACACTTATTGATTAATTAATGTATAATTATATATTAATTAATTAATAATTAGTAATCATTCCAAAAAAATTGTTTGATTTAACAATACATTGAGGAATATGCTTTTATGTTTTGCATCTATGCCAATATATGTGTGTTGCTGGTGATTGACTGATAGGGATGAAGCAAAATATTAAAAAGGATTTCAATTTTATTTCACAGTTTCATCGGATCTGCAGCTGACTCAACACAGATCACCTTGATAGGTATATCATTTAATTATGGAGTTAGGGAACAAAAAAGGCTACATTAAATGTTCCTGAAATGGATCACAGTTATTGATTAATTAACGTATAATAATATTTTAATAAATTAATAATTAGTCATCATTAAAAAAAATGCAATAAAAGTAAGAACAATTTTTTACATGCACTTATATATCTGTCTTACAGCTGATTTATGTACATTTGTTTGGGAAACATTAATTAGTAATAAGATAAAAAACAAGATAAGGTTAGAAGAATTTAGAAAAAAAATTTTTTTTACTAAGCACTTAAATATATGGAGTTCATTCAATCAAGAAGGAATGGAATTTAATGATTAAAACTTATTTTCATGTTATTTGACAGAGGAATCATCTCTGGACCGGACTCAAGACAGAGAGTGAATTCGCAAGGATTTGGACACAAAGAACACCAAGTTCACAGGTATATGATTTTACCATGCCCTTATGGTTTGGGATTGATGACACTTAATGATTAATTAAGAAAAGTATATTAGGGATTCATATGGAGCAATAACCACATAGCATATTATTTAAAATGAACATTTTAGGGAATGAACATCTATACAAAAACAAAGTTTGCATTAAAAAAAAAAAAAAGGTGTTTATATAGTGTAATCTAGATTGATTGTAACAATTTGCTAATAAATTAGGTTTTTAGGGTGTAATTTTGCACAAATAAGCCAAAAAGGAAGATGAAGGAGGTTTGGAAATTTTAATTGGTCATTACAAGACAAAAAAAATAAAAAAAGAGAAAGATATATATATGATTAAGTAATTACGTTTTAAAGAACATTAATTAGACATCATATCTACATTCACTGCATCTTTAAGAAAATGTTACATTCTTTTAGAACACATCTATACTTTGATAATAGCTGTTTATGTTTAAAATTCTTTATGACAATATAAGTAACTTTTTAGGTTTCACATTAATCTAATTTTTGGATTGATTCACTAACGTATATTCATTTAGTAATGAACTGATAATTCAGTAGTTAAAATATATATATATGTGCAGTCCTTTGCTATTTACTGCATGTCAATAAAAAACTACAAAAATGGTTTAATTTATTGCATCGAAAAAAAGGAAAAGATTTTAAAATGTTTGCATTCTTCAATTAATCTGAATTACTTTTAGATTGAAACCAGCTACAAACAATATGTACAGAAAACAAAACAAATTACATCTCTATTTACAATTACAGATTACAATGGCGGATAATGGAGAAGAAAACATTGAGCGCAAAAGAAGATTGGCAAGGGAAAGGAAGCAAAGGTGGAGAGATGCACAGTCACCTGAAACTTCCCAATGCTTAAGAGAAGAAGACCGACAGAGACTTTTAAATAAAAGAACAATTAGTAAGAAAGCACAAAGTGAGTGTGCTGGGGCTTCAAAGAAACGAAAAAGTAATCTAAAACATGTCTGTGAACCAATGCCCAATGATACTATATTGCCTACTGACACCAATGTTCAGACACATGACACCAATGTAGATATAGAAAGTTTTAGTGATATCTATGTTGAGGAAGTGCATGAGAATGTGTTCAGTAGAGCACTAAAAGTAGACACTCATTATTGTGGATTACTTAATGTTGTTTGTCAGTTTTGTGGGGCCTATCATTTTCTAAAGGAAAGACCAACGGACGGAGATTTCATTAGTTGCTGTCAGAAAGGAAAGGTAAGACTTCCACAAAGACACCAATTTCCAGATTACTTACAATTATCATGAGCAATGCAACATTTCAAAATTATACAAATTTAAAAAAAAACATAAGGTCTTATAACAGTGCAATTCCATTTGCTTCGATGGGTGTCACATTAGCCGAAAATGTACCAGGACATGGTCCTTACTGTTTTAGAGTTCAGGGACAAATTTACCACTGAACTTCACATTTATACCCACAAGAAGGAGAGCAAAGGAAATTAGCACAGTTATATGTCTTAGATACAATCGAAGCTGTTGAACAACGAATGATGCTTCCAGAAAATAAACAGTGTTTGCGCATAGTCTTTGAACAGTTGGATAAAATTATGGCCAACAACTCATACAGTCAAGCATACAAACAATTAGCACAGCTTGAAAAAGAACAACAGGAACATGCTGAAAGACATCAATTGACAACGCCAAGAGTAAATATGGTGTTAAAAAGAGATCGCAACACTGATCAAAGACGGTATAATTTACCAACAGTCAATGAGGTTGCCATGGTTTTTAAAAATGAAGATGGTGAACCACCTTTTCAGTGGGATATTAGAATATATCCACGCAATGAAGAACAACCTTTTATAAACATAAATATATTAAGTTGTAATTTAGATCCAATGACAAATCCCATTTTCTTTCCAAATGGTGAACCTGGATGGAAACCAAAATTACAATTGCAAAGGTATCCCAATAGTAAAGTTTGTGTTAGATGCAATATTTCTATGTTGGAATATAAAGTGGCACAAACTGCTATTCGGGATTCTTTTAATCCAATTTTAAGTGGGGGCAAACTCACTCAACAATGGATTATTGATTCCTATCTACAAGTTGAAGCAAATAATCTAAATTTCATAACATTTCAACAAAATAAGCTACGAGTAGAACAGTATTGTGGATTGATGGATTATGTTGCTGAATTGGCTAACAACAGTGACATTCCATCTGGAAGAGCAATTATTTTGCCATCCACTTTCCAAGGATCTACTCACAATATGCGAGAAAGATATAATGATGCCATGGCTATTGTCACACAATTTGGAAAACCAGATTTATTCATTACATTCACATGTAATCCTCAATGGCCAGAGATCAAGGAAAATTTGAATCTGGGACAAACTACTTCTGACCGACCAGATTTAGTGGCAAGTGTATTCAAAATCAAACTTAATTCATTAATACATGATATAACTAAAGCACAGTTATTTGGAAAATGTGTGGCTTTTGTTTTTACCATTGATTTTCAAAAAAGAGGACTGCCACATGCTCACATACTTTTAATCCTGCAGGAAAAACATAAGTTGAATACTGCAGAGAGAGTGGATTCAGTCATTACTGCTGAATTGCCAGAGCCAGAAAAATATTCCAAACTTTGGGAGATTGTTACACACAGAATGATTCATGGACCATTTGGAGATATGAATCCTAAGTCACCATGTATGGAAAATAAAAAATGTACTAAACAATTTCCTAAACAATTTCAAATGCAAACTTATGCGAATTGTGATGGATACCCTTTGAATAAAAGAAGACAAGGACAAATAGCTATTATCCGTGGACAAAAAGTTAATAATAGATTTGTCATTCCATACAATCCACATTTGCTCATCAAGTACAATGCACACATAAATGTGGAAGCTTGCACTTCTATTAAATCAATCAAATATGTGTATAAATATATATACAAAGGATATGATGCAGAAACTGTTGTTGTACAAGGTGCTGCAAATGAAAAGGAAAATCCAATTTTACATGACAAACTTTCAAATTATTTAGATGCTCCCTATGTCAGTGCTCCTGAAGCAATGTGGCAGCTTCTGAAATTTGTGATGCATGATCGGTCACATGCTGTCTATCGTTTAGCTGTATATTTGCCTCAAAGTCAGTTTGTTTGCTTTACTGCAGGCAATGAAAGAACTACCTTAGCTCAAAGTGAACACTGAGATACAACACTTACTGCATGGTTTAAATTAAACTGCCAGGATACATAGGCCAGACAATTTTTATACATTGAGATTCCATATTACTATGTTTTTATAAATGGTCTATGGCGACAACGAAGAAGAGATACACATACAATTATACCACAAATTTATACCATCAGTCCAAGGGACATTGAACGTTTCAGTTTAAGATTACTTCTTTTACATGTTCCCGGTGCACAAAGTTTTGAACATTTACGCACAGCGAATGACATACAGTAGTTTATGATACTTTCCTATTAGCTGCAAAACTTCATAGCTGATAATACAGAATGGTAGAGGTGTCTGGAAGAAGCAACAATTTGCATTCATTTGCATCTTTTGCAATGTACCTGATGCATTTACTTTGTGGGAAACATTTAAATTAAATATGTCTGAAGACTTCTTGAAATGTTACAATGAGCAAATAGCACTGTTAAAAACTTTAATGGAAATTCATGAAATATTGTTTGCTCATGGATTAAATTGTGCAAGTTTTAATTTGCCTGATCCAGGATTTATAGGTGACATCAACTTTGATGATTATAACACTGAGCTACAAAAACAAAAAACTAAAGAAAAACTGACAACTTTAAATACTTTACAGTTACAAGCATTTAATGCAATCACAAATGCTACAGATGATGAAATGGTCAAAGAACGGTATTTCTATCTAGACGGCCCGGGTGGATCAGGAAAAACGTATCAGTACAATTGTTTGATGAGTTACATTCGAGCACAGGGTCAGATAGCTATGCCATTTGCAACAACTGGAATTGCAGCACTTTTTGTTAGACGGTGGTAGAACTGTGCATAGTGGATTTAAGCTGCCAGTTCCCATTTTGGAAACTTCAGTGTCAGATATTCGACTGAATTCTTTACAAGCGAACATTTTTAAAAAAAGTCAATTAATTATCATAGACGAGGCAACAATGATGTTATGTCATGCTTTGCAATGTATTGATAGATTCTTAAAAGAAGTCATGGATAATAATTTGCTATTTGGTGGAAAGGTGATGCTGTTAGGAGGAGATTTTAGGCAAACATTACCTGTTGTGCCACATGGAAATTGAACTGAGATCATTGAAACAAGTAAACTGTAGAAAATAATTACACATCTCAAATTCGAATTAAATATGAGAGCCGAAGGCCAAATTGAATTCAATGATTGGCTCATTCAAATTGGAGAAGGAAAACATCCACAAATACATGATTTACCCAATGATACCATTGAAATACCATCACAAATGGTTTGCAAGGAATCACTCATATCAGCAATCTTTCTAAAAACTCTGAATAATGACAATTACTCAGACATTGCAAACAAAGTGATATTAACATCAAAAAATATATATATATAACAAAATTTTTAAATTCATCAACGCACCACAAAATAATTATTACAGTGCAGATTCAGTTCTGGCTGATGATAAAGACAGTGAATCGAATTTTTGTATCGAATGTATTAATTCTTTAACCCCATCTGGAATGCCACCACATGTTTTGCAATTGAAAAAAGGAGCAATTGTCATGTTATTGAGAAATATGAATCCAAAAAAGGACTTTGTAATGGGACAAGATTAATTGTGCATGAGTTAAAAGATCATTTTATACATGCAGATATTATGACTGGGACCCATAAAGGTGGACGAGTTTTTATACCAAGAATTGATTTACTTCCAAGTGAGAGTGGTTTGCCTTTTGTCCTTCAAAGGAGACAATTTCCAGTTATCATGGCATTTGCCACGACCATCAATAAATCCCAAGGACAAACTTTTAAGTCTGTGGGTATTTTTTTTACAAGAACCTGTTTTTGCACATGGACAACTCCATGTTGCTTTTTCAAGGTGCACAAATCCAGATGCAATTAAAGTTTCAGTTGAAGACAACCCAAGTCAGGGTGATCTACTACACGATGGCAGTATTTTTACAAAATTGTTTTGTGTACTACAAGGTTTTGTAATCACAGATAATAGTGGTTTCATTTGAAGGAAGAAATTAAAGGTCAATTGCCCTCTTCTTAGTGGAACACTATTTCAGTTACAAAAATATGTCAACAATTTAAGAAAATTACAGTAATAACCAACACAAAAAGGAAGAAAAAAAAAAGGACTTACAACACATATTCAGAAATAAAAGGCTGCTGTGCTCTTTGAAAGGAAAACAGTTTCAAGGAAAATTAAAAAATTGGAATGTCTTGGAAGTCAGTTTAGACATGATTGGCTCCACAAAACAATAAGTTGGCATTTTAGAAATTGTTTAAAATGTAATATGTTTCATACAGGTTTGTAAGCTTAAAAATATGTTTGAAAAGGACTGATAAGTTGATGCATTTTTTGTAATTAAGGTTTAATGTTTGTAGCAGCATCATCATTTCTTCAAAAATTTAAATGGTGTATGATATATAGATTATTGATCCAGTAAATGGAGTCAGGATGGAATTATTTTTGGACAACACTTTCAAAACATTGACAAAGTTAAATTAAATTTATTGAAATTTGCCTTCCTCTGGATTCAATATTCAAGCTCAATATAGTTTAAAATAAATTAAGGTTAAATGTTAGTATCTTATGTTAATGTTTGCATTGTTTGCATTGTATGTTAAAAAGTTGGCAAAATTAATTTAGTTAATGTTAAGAAAGATTTATGTCATTTGCAGCAGAAACATTTGTTAACAAAATTCAATGTATAATTAAATAGAAAGTATTCATCCAGGGAGTAATCCGATCACCATTTAATGGGGTCAGGAAGGAATTAATTTTTCCCCTTTTGAGACAATTGGCTAAGTTGCAATGGGGGATTTTACTGTTTGCCTTCCTCTGGATTCAATACTTATGTGTTTTAACACGAGTTTCAATTAAAGTGTGTATGTTAAAAAGCATTCTGTCATGGTTGAAGAGACTCATTTGCAAAAAGTTCAACAATTTCATGTTAGTATTGTTTAAAAAAACAACCTTACACACTGTTTACAATATGACTTGAATATTAGAAAACTTTGATGGATTGTTATATTAGTATTTCATACATGATAATTACAAAGTTTGATATGGTTTAATACTACATTGTTAAAAAAAGAAAAAAAAGAAAAAGATTCAGAATGTTAGTGAATCACAATGCGTCACAAGCAGCATTTACAGCTTTATATATATATATATATATATATATATATATATATATATATATATATATATATATATAGGTTCTGATCCATTGGCCTAGATCAGGATGTCTGAATATGAAGAACTGAATTGCAGGCAATGGAGAAAAACTAAAGAATACTTCATTATACAAAGAACAGAGTGACCTGGTACAGAAAGATAAAAACATTATCCATATGACCAAGCTATGCTTGAAATTAAAATGAGAAAAACTCCTTAGAGACTCCAGGGACTAATAACACTGTATAGCAAGATGCAGGGGCCTAGAACAAAAACCTCCAGCTGCTAAAATGAACTGATTTAACCTTGTCAGAAGAACTAGCAATCTGTAAAATGGATACTTTTTTAGGACCACATGGGGTATAAGGCTACCTGTTAGGGCCTGATAGGTGAATGAAAGGCTGGCATGGTTGGATAAGGGAACTATAATTACATATGTGTTTCCTAGTTTTAAATGAGTTTGTTTTGCTGCTATTTACTTACTATTTTTATAATTGATTAACTACTCCATGCATTTTATTTTGCTAATCAGCCTGCTAAAATCATCTGACACTGAAATGCACAGTGTAGAAAATTTTGTGAAAGATCTTTTGCACAACTTTTATTGCTAATTTGTTATACATATTACTGATATTTGAATATATCTGCTGGGAAAAAATAAAACTGAGTTGAAATGTGAAAATAGTTGACTTTGTGTGTTATAAACATATGAGCCTAGAGAATATTTTGCTAAATACAATTAGTCATTCTAACCAATTAATTACAATATACGTGTAAACACACATGAGCATCTTTTCTCAATTAATACACACAGACATACTTAGTAACCTAACATATATAGAGGCCCATACTGTATACTTCACTAGTTATGCCTAACATCCGGTGTAAAGACATTATCTGCTAGTCTTCAGGGAGGAAAATGGAGGACAATCATAAAATGGCAAATTAGGCAGAAAAGAGGGGACTGTGAATTAGCAACAAAAAAAAAATCACTGTTAGTAGTCCCAGCTGTTGATGGAATATTGATAAAATTCTCTTCAGGTCATTGCAAAAGTTCCATCACCCTGTTAATAACTGTTTTGATTACACAAGAAAATACATGTCAGATTGAGTAAAGATTAGGAAAGTAGCCAACCAGTTCCTTGCTTAAAACACGTTGTGAAACACTGCCCCATGTAATCACAAGGTGCATTAAAAGAGCTTGCCCAAAGGTGACTTCCTGAACTTATTTCTACATCTGAATCCCTTTAGGAAAAATATAAATGTAATCCATTAGATATAAAATAGAAGAACAGATATTCCTGAATCTGTCTTCTGTTTACTCACTGCAACACTGAGTCTATCAAAAAACACAACAGATTGCAATGTTGCATGCAGATACACAGTCAATTAAATATCCCACATCTGCCTTTGAGGAACAAGAAAAACCCTCAAGGCATCAAACAAGGCTTCTTCATTGAAGCCTATAAATCCAAAGTAAAGGTATAAATAATGGAAAGATTATGGATCCTAATTTATAGAAGCACAATCCAGCTGTGTTTACAAATAGCAAATATATAGGATTTTTATGATATTCCTCTCAGAATATTTGTTAACACATCATTTGTTGACATCAAAGGCCTACTACGCATGCTACACCCTATACTCATAGGTCTGCTCACTGCTGTGTTCTAAACCTGTACTGTTCAATTTTTTTATTTGAAGGTCCAGATTATTATTGGCTAGAGAGCTGGTCAGCCAAATTCTAAAATAATAATTAAAAAATGTATATCTAAATATATAAATTAATATATTTATGTATATTGTATGAAATAATTAAAGATGTGAAATGTTATATTGTGTATTGTATGTTTTCAATCTTGTAAGGTGCTTTAGGAAAAGCACTATGAGCCTCATTCAAATGGAAGGCCGCAACTTGCGGTATACAGGCCATATGTCTGGGGGCCTGTTGCGGGCTTGTGGTAGTCTCCAATTCTGGCGCAATTCAATTGAGCAAGGGTGCAAGTTACAGGCTTCAAACCCGTAAACCCCTCCCGCGGGACCAAACTGTTAATGGGCTGGACGAGATGCGGTCCGCGGTAATGATCCAATCACGGTATAACGGAGTGCGACACAGGCCTCTCAGCCAATAGAAAGCAGTCTAGCCGAAGAAGATTGACAGAGAAAAATGTTAAAGTTACGCTCCACGCGCAAATGCGTTGACTGTGTTGTAGACTCTGACAAAGTAGCACGCAGGTCCTGGAGTTGGAGGTTTTTATACTTAATCCTTGATTACAGATAATTATAGATTACACATAATACCAATACACAAAAATGCAATTACACCCATATATACACATAGATCTATGTCACTCCATACACAACCCCGCAATCCCATCACCCACACACCCATCCCCCAACAGTTAATAAATACACAATTTCTTCATACATATATATCTATATAATTTGGGGGATTTAAATGGAGGGAGGAGAGAGGAGGGGAGAGGCGAGGAGGAGGAGATGAGGAGAGGCAAGGAGAAGAGGGAGGAAAGAGGAGAACAAGGTGGCCCTGGGAAGTGGTAGAGAAGAGGAGGAGGAGGTGAGGAGTGGCGGAGGAGAGGGGGAGGTGGAGGAGTTGGAGGAGGAAGAGGAGTTGGAGGAGGTGGATAGCGGAGGAGAGGAGAGTGGTGGAGGAGTGGAGGAGGTGGAGCACAGACTAGAAGAGAGTGGTGGAGGAGTTGAGGAGCTGTAGAGTGGAGGAGAGGAGGATAGTGGAGTGCAGATGGTCCAGGGACAGAGGGGATGGGGCCTGATCCCAGGGAGGAGTAGTTTGGAAAGGCAAGAGGCTAAGGGCAAGCACGGTGACCACAACTACACGCACCAGGAGAATATGGTCTTCCTTGGTGCCATTCATGGCCTCTCCGTTATCCTTGCAGGGGGAGGGAAGATAGGCCTGGCCCTAGGCCAAGGCATGGAAGGAGGTAGCGGCCGCAGTAACAGCAGTGGGTACAGCGGAGGTCTGTGAAGCACCGCTTTGATGACATCAGGGCCAAGGTTTGCCCCCACATGTACATCACACACACTACACATGTACATGATGACCAACAGGGACACTGACATGTCAGCTCTATGGAATTAACAAGGGATAGATGGATGCGTTATTAAATCCATGAAGCTGAATAATCACTGTCATTCCTGAGCACAACAACAGTAATCAACCAATAGAGAGTCCATGCATTGGTGTGCCCATTGCAGACTATACAATTACAGACCAAAGCCGGAATCACGATAGCGTTAGGAGCCAAGAACAATCAAGATCAAGAACCAAAGAATAGATCACATCTAGCAAATGATAGCTACTCATAGTTGCAATTAAGTGAATCATCAAGGATCAAGCCTAGGTGTCAGATAGTTAGGGATGAACACAAAACAATGTATTGTTCATCATACTAATAACATATACCTTTCTTTTCTCTCTTTCAGCATCACGGAGGTCTGGGTCCAATGGTGAGCAAGAGTTGGGGGTGTCGGCTCCCTCAGAGCTAGGAGTCGGCGAGCGAGCCCCTGTCCACCAGAAACCAGAGCAGAGGGAGGAGGAAAGGAATGGAGCCGAGGGGTCTGGTTCAGAGGAGGAGGATGTCATCTGGCATGTGCAGTCACCAGCAGGACTATCGCCCACACCTGGACTACCTTCAGTTATCCGGATCCAGGCCAGCCTTCCCGCCAATCATGCGGAGGTAATAAGCAGCCTGGCCAGGAGCAATATGGAGGAGAGGAGACACCATCTGATGACCTATGATCTGATGAGTCCTACCTTGCCGGGCTGCTCAGGATGGGTGTGAACCAGAGTGCATTTCAACAACTGACTACGGACGCTTTGCACAGCGCTCTGCTCCCCAGCCCCACCTCTTCTACCCCGGAGGCCTCCTCCACCCACCCACAGCCTGGCCGCTCCTCTCCTCCCCCATGCCTCCGCCAAGGCCACAGTCACCAGCACCACTGATATTGCCTCCTGGGGGGATGCCCCCCCCCCCCGCACCACTGTGGTAGGCCACGGGAGATTGGGGCAATGATACTAGGTGGAGGAGGATGTAGGGGCTGCACATATATTTTGTGCCTTTTCAACAGCACTCCTCAGTGACAATCTATTGGTCCAAATGTTAACGTAATCTAGCCTGGCTATAGAGTCTTGGATCTTTGCCTATGTGATGGTGATATTTTGTACACAGATGGCTACCATGATCCTCTTCTCTGTGGACATGTAGGGTTCTGTTTAACATTTCACCAATTGAGGAATGCTGTTGAGAAGAGATGCTGCAGTCTCTATATTTTTTAAGGCCTTATTTTGTTGGTGTTATATTTCAGGTCCATGAAGGCATTTTCTGCATCTGCAAACATTGTGAAGGAAATGTATGAGGTGAAAGGTTTTCACAGTGCCTCTCATGCAGACATTCCTTCAATAACAGCCTCCTTTAACATGTAGCTCCAACAATTTTAAAGCTATCATATAGCCAGATATCTAAGACATGATTGTTGTTAGCTTAAATGTAGAATAATAACGTTATGGTGGTGGACTTGCAGAGTCTCACAATGGCATGTTAATGACAGCCAGCATTGTTATATGCACTAGTGAAGCATGTGATCCTGACCTCAATATCAGTATGAAAACAGATGCTTGGGTCTAATGTAAGTAAGATTCAATCTGGCTGCTGACCTTTGTGTCCTCTTTGTATTAATGGGTATTTTCACTTATTCCTGATATCATGAGTTTCCTTTAACATGTGGTATCAGCTGTATAGCTGATGGATGTGATATCAATGTTGATGAACAATATCATATGGAGAAGTTGATAGTACACCTTGACCACTGATGCTGGTCACAGCTAAGCATTTATTGTGACAGGACACGTTATTATTAATGGTCATGGCCAGTGAGTTATCCTGAGAACTAGTTAATGGTTAGAAATGCTTGAAGATGGGAATCAGGTGAGTTGGTATATTGTTACAGTTAAAGTATTTAGCACTATAATGTACATGCATTTCTTTTTAGATTATATCCTCCTCCGCCTTATTTTTTTTTCCACTTGTTTTCAGATTTTGTTTTGGAAACACACTGTATGTGTGGAACTGGATTGCAATACACACTCCAGAGGTTGAATCATCCATTTCTGATTGTGCTCTGTGTATGAAATAAGGCTTTCTTATACCGTTCTCACAGTATCAGTGTGTTTTCCATAGTTGGGGTTTTGGGACATCAACAAACATCACATTTGTGTCACATTCCTATATAAGTAAACTAATAAGCCGTAGTTACTATGCAATAGGTTAGCACATATAATAACAATAATAATAATAATAATAATAATAGTAATAATATCATGAGCTATCATATAATAATATATAGAATATATAATAATAAAGGGTTAGTACACATGCAAAGTCCAATTTGTGATACCTTGCAGTATCAACATTCCCCTGAAGGCCTGATAAGAATATGACAGGTGATAATGTGAATTGATTGATAGCAAAACACTTTACGGAAGGTCACCAAATGATAATGGGTATACATCTTGCCTATTGCCACCAGTAATGGCATGGGAGTTTCCAGGATGTGCCTAGCGGAGAATATCCCTGATGGAGATAAGTTGGCTGTTGCTCCACAGGCCTATACACAGCCTCCATGTGTTTCTTTTTTTGCGGCCCTTCCTGATGGGTTAGAGTATATTAGTGTGGTGTATGTTCCCCTGGTCCCCTTTTGAATTATTAATTTGTGGTGGTGAAGGGGCTTGTGTACCTCAATGAAGGTGTGAGCTATACCATGTAGGGCCACTATAGGTGGACAGGTCATAGCTGAAAGGTCAGGAAAATCTACTAGAGAAAGAAAATCCACTAGAGAAAGAACTTGCAACCCACTCCAGTATCTTTGGCATACAAACCTTGGGGATAAGCACAGACAGAGACATAAGTAAGTGTGCTGGAGTCCATAGGGTCACATATAGTCAGATACGACAGAGGGACTGATCAACCAAATGTGAAATGTTCCCCTGGTACTGGATATATGCTATATGGCGGTCTCATTTGTCCACTATTTGCTTTCCCAATGTAAATGTGTTGAGTGAGTTGTATATAAGATGATCTTTGTGGTTTTAGAAGCCTGGGTTAGAAAGGGTTAATATGTCAGCCATTTTCATGTATTTGTGTTGCAATTTAATGAGGTAGTGTGTCTTTAACAGCTTTCAGCCTCTTGCAGCATGACTTTTCATATTGGCATATGCATGACCATTACAACACATGAGAAAAATATATATTTGATAGTTGGAAATGTTTGTGCAAGTAATTGTAATGTTTTCCATTGCTTTGACGATATTTTAATGTGCATTGGTATGTTTTTATTGTGTTTTGCAGTGTTGCAAACTAGTCTGTAAACCCTTTGCAAGAGCTAATTGGAACCCATAAGCTTTGGGCTGCCATTTGCGGGCTTGACTGTGGGTGCGGTCTTGGGGGATTTTTACAATTGAATAGCCATTTGTGATTTTAGCTATCATAACTCTTGCGCACGTGAAAGATTAAAGGCTTCGGGAGGCTGTAAGTTCCAGGTTTAACCCCTGCAAAGTTTTCAAGTCCGTAAAACGTAAATGTTTTTTAGCTCACAAAGAAACGCCACTTGAATAGCAAATTAACTTACGGCCTCCCTTACGGGCTACAGTAACTTACAATTGCTCAATTGAATGGGGCTCTAAGTATGCAGGATTCTGAGCTCAAAGACAGGTCTCTCTATTCTTTTGCAATGTATTAAAATAGTTTTTGTACTTAATCCATGTATAGTGCTATGGGATATGCTAATGTGTTACAAATAAAGGATGATGATAATAATAATAATAATAATATTAATAATAACGTATATGATATCCCAAGTGTTTTATCTTAATAATATTAGGTTTGTGAGGAGACTTTCCCTGGCAGAGAGTGGGCAACAGAAAATGTGTTGATAGCATTTGAACAAAGCAGCATTAGGATGAGCTTAAAAGGGCTTTTTATTTTTTTTAAAACACTGGTAACTCTATTAAGTTAGATAATTTTGCCATGAAAAAAACTCACAGATGGCTCCTCAAACTGGAAGTCAGGTTGCGGGCTTACAATCTCCCAACAATGCACAACTGGGGGTTTTAAAAGACTGAAATCCAGACTTCACATAGTTAAGATAATGTCACATTTTCACTAGCCTCTCCCTCTTGAATATTAAACATTAATTATGTCTCATGCAATACATGACTACAATTCTGAAAAAAATTAGCACCAATTTTAGAATGAATCTGATCCACATACTTGCTATTCAACAGTTCAGTAAGTACAGTTCAGTTGCAATCTCTGCTAGACATTAGAGAACGTTATACTTCCTTCTGTAAATCTAATTCAGGCACTAATTCAGCCCTGGCCTTGGAGGTGTGGGAGTTAGAATCCTTAAAAACCAAGGCCCCCTATTCATTTGAGCAATTGTAAGTTACTGGAGCCTGTAATGGAGCCCGTAAACTAATTTGCTATTCTATTGGTGTCTTTTATCAAGCTGCAAAGGATCTACGGGCTAAAATTGTAACTTTCAACGCATCTAAGCCTTTGATCTTTCAAGCCCGCAAAAGTTACAGTCATTAAAATCACACATCGCTATTCAATTGCTACAATTTCTCAAGCCCGCAAATATTTTCACACCTGTACATGGCAAATGTCTAGGAAAATCCTAAGGGTATCAGATAGGACTCACAAGGGGGATAAATCCTGTTCGTAGCACTGTAAATACTAATAAAAAATCAATAATGCACTTTTAAAGATGGGGAAATGCAATGTGAGACATTATAATTAATTGCACAAGAGTCTCAAGCTCATAAAACTAAAATAAAAAAATATTTTTGTTTCATTTCGGGGTCATATCAATCTTGGGAATCAAGGAGTTAATACATATCAGGCCACCCACATCGACTAGAACATTTCCTTCAGTCATTTTTTTATATTTAGTACAGAATTTGCGAGTCTGATCGCATATGAGGCTGTCTCATTTACTGTTTCTAAATTGGTAGTTACGGCATTGCTTAATTGATCACGATCATGCTCTGAAATGTTACTTATGTGTGCATGGTTTACGGTTTCGGCTTTTGGTCCATAAATTATGGGCTTGTTGACTTGCTCTGTAGTTGTAGCAAATCACACATACGGCCTGTATAACGTAATCTGAATAGGGGCCCAAGTGCAAAACATTATAAGTGCCATAATATGCCATTTAGGTACTATAGAGAGATCTCTTCTTCATCTAATTAGTGCCTGTCAGGATCCCATATCTTATTTTTTTCTGCTTTGATAAAATAGAAATTACAAGAAAAAAAAAGACAATATTGCTAGTGGACATATCTGACTGTTGAATTTAATGAGGAATGAAAACAATAAAGAATGCAGAAATGTGAGGACATTGGTGATGTGCAAAGTTAATTGGTAGACCCTATTGCGAAGTACCATTCTACAATGACCTGCAACAGATTTAAATCCTTAGAGAGGTTATGGCTGCAGAAAATAGACCAGCTTGTCTCAAAGTGGCAGCTAAAGTGGATGGACTTCTTGGCTCAATCCCTCAAGCCAAGGTTACCCTAAAACCCATCTACTTGAGAGCATAAATTAGGAGAATGAGCTTTGGAGCACTACTAGTGCTTGGGCTTCAGATAAAAAAGAAAAACTTCAAAAATTTTCTGTTTTTACATTGTTGATCATATGAATGGTGACAAGAGAGTACAAAGAAAGTTGCCCCTGACCATTTTCCTTGATTTTGTGTGATGATATCATTCTATGTAAACATCCTCTTTATACATTTTATGTGTCATATTTCTAACATTTTGTGAAGTATTTGCTTGATTTCAGGCATTAATAATTATAAACATGAAGAATGGATCATATAAAAAAGTTTGAATTATTTCTTCACTTATTTTATTTCTCAAGTACAATATGCTTTGTATGTTGAAAACTTTCTTGGATGTAAGAAACATCTTCAAAAAGTGACTTTGTATTCTGACATTGTCACTTCTTCAGAAAGGATTTTATAGAGAAGGAAAATTCCTGTCAGAATACAGCAAAGTTGTCACATTCAAACTCTAAAGTCAATGTAGCTCCATCATTACATTTCTCCTAAAAGAAATAAAGCATATTCTCCCAATTGGACAGTGAAATAAACTATCAAACCTATGAGGATAGAGGGCTTGAGTAAATAAAGTTTTTTTTCCCTGTTTAAAAAAGCACAAGTCTCCAACCATTCCTTTAATGGAAACTAGTTATGATGAATACATAAACTGTCTGCTAAGACATAATCACTTTTCAGTAGATTACAGTTCTCTTACCATGTAGCAAAAACCTAAGCATATTACAAGCTCTATACTCTGTATGAAATGATTACCGTGTTTATATATTTCAAATACAATTTTGAAGAGCTTCACTTGAAAATAGGCAACATGCTTTTAGAATGTCACACAGTAATAACACAGCCTCTACTTTATTACTTTTTTTATGCAATTATGCTGCTGGGGTATCTGCCATTTTAGTTTCAATTGGCCTACTGTGGTGGGAGGAGACTTTGAATGCAGAGAGGAAGCTCTATCTCCACAAGAGGAATGTTTTTAAAATATATCCATATTATAAACTCATTCTCTGCATAAGATACTTGTTGGTATTCATGGAAAATGTATGAGGATCAGAGTTTGAACTGATTTGGATAGGTAATATGATAACATTAAAACTCATTATTAAAAATGGGAGGCACTGGTTTATATGAGCCAATACATCCATGACCCATTTCCAAAAAGCCAACTAATAAAATATGAAAGGGGGGGGAAAAAAACACTAGACTATCAGGAACTATAGATGTTCTTGTGCTGCCCCTGCCCCGAAGTATAAAAGTATATGGCCTTTTTTTCAAATTATATGTATATTTGTGAATATGATTGGATCATCAGGCAATTAGGCAATTTGTCCTCCTGATTATTCATAGAATAGGTGAGTGATAAGTTGATGAGAGTGCAATAGATACCCATGCTTATATTCACTTGATTCAAAGTCACTGTAAAATCATTGACAGAGAAAACCTTCATTTTAGCAGACAATGCTAATGAAAGTTGCCATGATTGTGATACTACCTTTTCGAGGGCAGGTACAAGCAAGGATGGCAAATATGCTTGCAAGCTTCCTCTGCAAAGCCTATGAGAGGAAGGGGTAAGTTTCATATGCTGCAATTGTATATAAATCCACCAATGAATCAACAATTCTCCATCACTCCGGTCTGCTTACACTCCTGATTAGATAATAGACATTTGTGAGCCAGCAGGAAGTGCTTCCTTCAGATACAAGCAGTGTATATTAAAAAAAAGATATTACCTAAAAATGATTTTATACCCACGGTTTATATATCTGCTAATGCTGTTAATTTGTTACAAACTTTGCAAACATTATTCACAATCTACAGTGGTCTTTGTTATGTTAATATTGAAATCATATATTAAACAGACATATAGTAATGTCAATTGTATATTTAATACTGTAGTTCTTACCATTTTTGTCTGCTCTTCTCAGTATCTGCAAAGAAACAAAAAGAAAGAGAAATCACTAGTTGTACTTCATCTTAATAGACATCTTCTGTATTTCAGTTTCAACTTAGAAACTAATCTGTGAATCTTTCATGAGACTTGTTGAACAGTGTTTCTTAGCAATGTGAGAATAAATATGCAAATTGCAAGAGCATTCCAAGAATCAAATACATATTGCAAATCAGAAAACATAAAATATAAAAAATACAGTAAGTAAAAATACACTAATCTGTCTACTTACTCTCGGTGGTGTTGTACATGCTATTTTTAACATTTGGATTTGAAAAACTAGTTGAAAACAGCCATAAGCCCTGTTGCCGAAGCCCTGTAAATATTGTCAATAATCACTCAAAAGAGCAAGATAAAAAACTATAACTGGTGGGTGGATTGGATTAAAACACTGATTGACAGGTACAAAATGCATACTTCAGGGTAAGTTTAATTAAGAAATTGCCAACTTATATGGTAACATTAAATTGGAACAAATCCATAAACTATCTGTCCAACAGCTGAATGAGCCATCGTCCTTCAAGCCCTCTCTATCTCACTCTCTGCTGCTGAAACGACTACACAACCTATCTGCACCACAGCTAAATGAGCCATATTTCTTCAAGTCCTCTCTTTCTCACCCTCTGCTGTTGGAACTACTACACAACCTATCTGCACCACAACTGAATGAGCCATATTTCTTCAAGCACTCTCTTTCTCACTCTCTGCTGTTGGAACTACTACACAACCTATCTGCACCACAGCTGAGTGAGCCATCTTCCTCCAAATCATCTCTCTCTCACTCTCTGCTGTTGGAACTACTACACAATCTATCTGCACCACAGCTGAAGGTATTTTCAGACACTAGAGGAAGTCTCACTAGTGTTATTTTTGGCCATATATACTGTATATATATATATATATATATATATATATATATATATCTTGGACTCATATACTGGATTCCATCCATACTGCTGTTGAATGAAAAATTACAGTATCTGTCATCTCTATTTCTCCATACCTGGATTATTATTGATGATCATGAGACTGTAGGCCAAAAATATATGAATTCAGCAAAGAACTTAAGTTTTGTCCATTATCTTAGGGAAGCTTTCCTTGACACTATTGTATTTTATTCTTTAAATATCCAGTACTCACAAAACATTGTGTTGCTCAGAAATTTGTAATTGTGCCATGGAGTAAAATAAGAATGTAATGGAAGGGTAAATAGTACCATGCTCTTGTTGCAAGTGAATGCCAACCTGGGGTATCAATGGCGTTGGGAGCGTGTGTACTCTCTCACAATATAGAGACGACTTGGAATGTTTCTGCCTAGGGGCTCTAGAGATGTAAATAAATCTGGCTCTGGGCCTAAGTCTGTTATAGTAGGAAGAAACGTGATGGAAAATCATTCCACTGTATATTAACCATTAAATCTCTCCACATTTCAGTCACTGAGAAACACTCAACACGTTTTTAAGGATAACCCAATTTGAACATAAGTGAAGTAGTAATATATTCAACAGGTGATAAATTAGGTAATTCACTAAAGGATCTCTACCCCTGTAACTCATAGTGATCATGCCTCTCATCTCATAACCATACCCACCATACCCACCAAGGTCTGTTTCCTCTTAAATAATGAGCCCATAACTATCTATAAGGACTGGGGGATTCTTACTTTGTAGACAATTACCAGCTCATGATGAAACTTTTATATGCATACCACAGAGTTTTTTGGACAATGATATATGTTATTTATCTTATGTTCACTGTAATTCAAGAAAAAATCTGGTTCGAAAGAGTTTTATGCGTTGACATGAAGCATGCATTACAAAAGCAAGCCAAGTCTATGACCTATGCTAGAATAATATGGATGTTTTTTTATTTCCTTGAACTATTACGCTGTAACATCTCCATATTTCATGTTCCTCAATAATATTTTTTCATTGAAACAGCTAAGCAAGAGTCATTTATTTCAGTCTGCCAGAAATAGACTTAAATGTTGATAAATTCCCCACACAGCAAAACAATGCCTTGCTGAATAAGAAATATATATATATATATATATATATATATATATATCAGTGTGCAAATGTTGTTTTTAATATTTGATTAATACATTACACTATATTAAAATGCACATTCTTCAAGACTTCCCTTATCTTTTTTAGACTGTCATTTGAGTCTTTGGGAAATCTTTATCTTGCTATATTCCCTGGTCCGGCAACACTTTTGCAGGGATAGTTTGACTTTTCACAGAAAATCCACTGCCCCTCCTCAATGTCTTTCTTTTTAAGGTAAGGCCCACTTTCTGGGCCACACTACCTTCTAGTCCTGGCCATGTCTCAATTTCCCCAGTTCCTCCTATTGTTTTCTCTCTAAAAATACAATAAAAGACTGTAGTGTCAGTTCTACAGACTATCAGCCCTATTAAATTTGAAGTCTGTAGTGGCATCGGCACACTTGCAAAGGCTGCGGGCTTGAAATTCGTCTGTGTTACAGAGCTATTAAATTGAACCATGCCGTGAGTTACGGGCCATAGCCGCAAACCCATAAACCATTCTTGCGCATGTTGCATGTGCAGCCATGAACATGATCAATTAGTCAAACCCCTAGTTACGGGTTTAGATGGAGCCAATTGCAACAGAGATCATCATTACGTCACTGAAAAATGGAGGTTACATTTCAAAGCCTTACAGGTTTCAATTACGAGTTTTGATCTGACCCGCAATCCAGAAATAATGCAATATTAATAAATCTGAAATTAAATATGGTATTCAAGTCCATTATATGTATTAACACATTGATTGCCGGGATCGATATAACACGGAAATTAAACAGAAAATAATGTATTTTATTTTGCTGATTTGCAAGCTTGAGAATGTTGTGCTATTAATTTGAATACCTAACATCACTTTCCCTTCATTTATAAGTACAGTAGTGTGTGTATATTGACATTTACAGTGCAACGGATAGGACTTTAACCCCCTTGCGGGTCCTCTCTACTACCCGTTGCTTTTTTGTATTTATTTGCGGGTTTGGGGTTGAACGCCAGTGGATTCATATCGATTTTCGAACGTAACAGTTACGGGCTTGACAGATCAAAGGATTTGCGGCCACAGTGTTCAGATTTCGACATCCCGTAGGGTTATTTCGCCCTTGACCTGCAAGTCGTTAGCAGGTTGCTTTACAGGGCCAATTTAATAGCCGCAAGTCTTGAGGGATACGTTATGGGCTATGGTTTTACACGTTGAGGGAATTTAATAGGGCTGTATATGTATGTATAGAGCAGTGTGCAAACATAGTTTACTCTTCATTCAGATTGACGGTAACACTACTTAATAAAGTAAAAAATATCAGTGTTCTTCTTTGGTCATTTGACATGTTGGGTGGTATGTCACCACATATAGACTGAGAAACTTTAGTTTTAACTTTTTGCTCTGCATTATTTTTCTTCTAGTTGTCAGAAATGATTTTTTTGGATGCCACTGACTTTTCTAATAAGCTCTTTTCACATTGTGTTGAATCCTTCACCTGATCTTGTAGCTTGAAGGTAAGCAGAGCTGTTTAATTTGATTTTGTTTCAAATTGCACAGAAGGGACTTTTGTACCACTGTCAGAATCCATTTTTATTAAGTTACTCTTCATTTCCAAAAATATAACAGAAATTCTATCACAGCTGCCTTTGTGGAATTGTGAGTATTTTTTGTTCAAAAACAGTGTAATAATGTAATTTTAGCATGTTTTTTTTTATGAATTTTGCTAAAATTAGTCATAAGTTCCATATGTTATTTTCTGCGAATCAGAGCTGTGTAAGTGAGTTTTAGGTCCATGTGTCACACTCCCAGTTTCAGAAAAAAATTGTGTGTTTGATTGCGTATGTGACTGTATCGCATGCACTTTCCTCATATTTACCGCAGCACTTACAACATGACATGAAATTTCTGTTGTTACTCTTGGTTTCCAAGAATGACCTTTCTCAGATATTAATTGGTAGCAAAAACTCTCATAGCCTTTCATCTATCATCTCTTCAACTGACGAGTGGCAATTAAATTATCATTGTGGTCAATTATTTTCAATATGGTCTTTTGAATAACTAAACTTGAATGTGCACTGTGTTTTAACAAAGCAACAAAAATGCAAAAAGCTGTGCAGATTTTTCGGTCCCCCCCCCCCCCATGCCCCACTTGTAATTTCCCTTTCCCATCTTCCTATATCTCAAATCATTAAATAGAATGTCAGGGAGCATTTTGGAATCTATTGTGTATTCACAAGCATGTGTTTTTATTACCATCCTTTAAGATTTAAATCCTGTTAATCGACTGGGAGGCATGTTATCATTATTATTATCATTTTTATTATTAGTATTAACCTTTATTTGTAACACGCCAACATATTCCATAGCGCTAAACAGGGTAGATACAAGTAAAAAAAATTTACTAACTAATGGAAGGTCCTGTTATTGAGCATACAAAGTGCTTTCTCTAAAGCACACAATTAGATTGAAAACTCACAAACTTACAGTCTTTTAAGGTTTGGGGGAGGTATATAAGAATATGGGGCAATGTATCGCACACATTAAGGCGGCAGGTGTCATGATTTCCCTAACCATCCTTTGGGTTCAGCAATTGTTATTTAATATGTTTTTATGTTAAGTTGATTACCCTATGTATGTTAATTAATGTATGTTATGTTGCTTGCCTATGTGTGATTGACTTGTGGGGTGTGATTCTCTATGCTGCATGTTTGGTTCATTAAGTGTTAAATAGTTTAGAATGTTGTGTTGTCAGCCTGTATCCGTCAGAGAGAGAGTCAGTTGAGAGATTCAGTTACATGGAGAGAGATGTAATGGTGTTTCTGAGAACAAGCCAGTCTGAAGGCAGTCTGTGATGCTTTTGTCAGGAGAGAAGTGAGATAACCCAGCTATTAGTGACTCTGAGAAGCTTACTAGCGACTTGCCCGTCAAAAAATGACGGTCAATAAAAGAAAGTGTTGAAATGCTGTTTGTCACACAATGTGAGTGTACTGTGTGCCTCAACTATATAGACCCCTCTAACAGATTAATGAACGCATGTAATAACACTATAAGTGCCATGAGCACTACACCATTTTAACCCGGTCACTTATGGCGGTCTATCTAGACGCTCATAAGCCTATATTTAACCCCATCAGTCCCATAAGGGTATATTATGACCATTATGGGCCTGTTACAACCCAACATTAACCACATAAGTGCCATGACGGTCCTCAAGGACCATCATGACACTAAGTATAAACACTACACTGCACTATACCCCCCAATAAAACATTAAATATCAACTAAATACCCTCTACACTAACCTATTAACACCTACACTACCTACCTACACTACACTACCTACCCCCTAATAACCCCTCCCCACCACTGTAATTACAGAAATCAAAAAAACTAAAGTCATCAAAAATCTAAAATCTACATTCCATAAAATAAAAAAACCTAAATCACAAAAAAAAATGTACATTACAGAAAAAAAACCTAAGTCACAAAAAATAAAAAAGGAACATTACAGAAAATAAAAAAATATATTACAACCACCCCCCACCCCACTACAGAAAAAAAAGTTACACACCTGAAAAGGAAATACATATAATACATACAATACAATACATACAATACAATTAAATACAATACAATTAAATACAATAAACCCCTATCTAATATACATCCCCCTATCTAATATACAATACTATGGGCCTCATTCTATTAGCGGCCGCAGCCGCAAGGACAGGCCGCAAGCTATTCGGCTATTCTATTCCCTTACGGCCGGAGGCTCCGGCAGGCTTGCGGCTGGTGCCTTGCTATCTCTTGCGGCCGCTCGCGCCAGAGGAAAGCCTTTGATCTAAAACGGCCGCAAGAGTTTTGCAATTCAATTGCTCCGGGAAACCTCTCTGCAAGGCTAAAAGCGAGCCGCAGCTTACTTGCAGGAAAGAGGTCTCGCTAGCACCGATTAAGCACATAAAATAGCTCAAATAAAGCCATCCTGCACTTTGAGAAGACTATAAAGGGATTTTAGGTGTTAGAATAAATAGCACATAATTATCCTGTACTCAAATCCGTAAAATATTTTATTTTTAATATCCGTAAAATATCCATGTAAAAAGTCCAGAGTGCTTGGAGCACCTCAGACACACCCACGCCGCAGCCGGAAAATAAACAGTTAATTTGAACTTGGGTTTGGGCAGATGTGCAAGCTTGAGAGTGGGTTCCTTTTAATCCTCATGTCCCCCAATATGATCCCTAGCATTTACAGAGCTGTACAGTGCAGGCTTGAATTTATTTTTGAGTTTTTAGATTTCTGAGATTACGGCCGGTTCCAAGATATGCGGCCGGCCGTAAGAGGAGATCCTTGCGGGGCCGTATAATAGAATCGCGAGTTAACAGAACCCCCGCAAGGAATCGCAGCCTTACGGCCGATTTACGGCCGCTAATAGAATGAGGCCCTATATATCTAAAATACATTCTATCTATCTAAAATACATTCTATCTATCCCCCTATCTAATTTGTTTTATTATTATTGTTTATTTGTAACGCGCCGACATATTCCGTAGCGCTGTACAAGGGGAGAGAACAGGGAAAAATACAATATTAACAACTGAAAAATGGAGGGCCCTGTTTTGAGCTTAGAGTCTTTGTAGAAAGTGCTTTTTCCCAAAGCACCCTACAAGACTGAAAACTCGCTACTTACAATCTAAAGGGAATGAAAGAGGCAGAAGTCTGGGGAAGAAAAGTAAGGATTAGCAGGGTTAGGAAGGAAATGTGAAAGTTTGCTTAGGTGGGAAGATGTAAGAACTTGGAAATAAGTGGTGGAGGGTACATTTTAGACACAGAGGAGCAAATTGAAATACATGGATTAAGGACAGAATTAATAACCTTGTTGCTGAAAAGAGTAGATGAGAGGTGGGACTGATTGAGGGGTGAGGGTTAGGAGATAGAACTCCAGCAGCAAAATAAGCAGGGAGATGAGATGAGTGTATGACTTAAATATCTAATATACAATAAATACTATATATGTACTATACATCCCCCAATCTATCCAATATACAGTACATGCTATCTCTATATAGCAACCCTAATTCTAAGCTAAAATAAAATAATTAAGACCACTTACCTTTGAGATGTTTCTTGAGATCAGCAACCTAGGGTAAAAAAGATTTAAAAAATTACTACATCACGTTTACATAAAATAAATAAACATTCTAAACATTCTAAATATTCTACTCACCTTTCCAGCATGTCCCGTCCTTCTTCTTTTCTTCGTCTCCGGTGCGGCCCCTGTTAAAAAAAAACATTACATTAGTACACATACATAAACATAAAACAAAGTAAAATAAACATAATCTACATTGTACTTACCTCCCCGCGATGTCTCTGACCTCCTTGTCTTCTGCCCCAGCTGGGCCCTGGAAGCATCCGCGTTTTTTAAATAAAAAAACAAAAAAAACAATACAAATCCGCACTCTTGGATGTCCCTGACGCTAATGAGCTTCATACGGAGTGTTCCAAAATAAAATTGGCAATGGCGGCTTCTGATTGGCTGAAAACGCTCTCTATCAAATTCAGCCAATGAGAAGACGGCAATTGTGAACCAATGAGAAAGGGATACATCCCAAAATCCCACTCTTATTGGATAACGCACCTGTCAATCTTTATTTGAACCAATCCGAAGGCTTTATTGCCATCAGCGAATCACAATGGGATACACCCCCACGCGGTGATTGGCTGAAGACATCAGCGCCTTCCCATTGGCTGTAATACTGATTGACATTGACAACAGCCAATGAGAAGGCGCAAATGCCTTCAGCCAATCAGTATGTGGGGGTGTATTCCATTGTGATTGGCTATTGTCAGTCCAACCAATCAGAATGCACAGATTCCTCTAGCCAATCACCCTGTGGGGGTGTATTCCACTGTGATTGGCTGAAGGCAATACGGGGGATGTACCGTATTGGTCCGAATATAAGCCGCACCTTTTTTCCGATTTTTGAGCTTGCGAGTTACGGGTGAGGCTTCTATTCGCGACAGTAAAAAAAATCATTGCCGATTTGCGGAATTTGCTTGTTACGTGCGCGGCTTCTATTCGCGAATGCAAAGTTACTGCCAATTTGCGCGATTGCGAGTTAAGGGTGCCGATTTCCGTGCTTGAGACTGCGGTATTGAATAGCGATTTACGGTTTTAGTGATTTTAACATCCTGTAAAGCCTGTAACCTGCAAAAAAAGCTACAGTGCTAATTAGAAAGCCTGTTTTTTGCAATGGCTGATCACTTTGAGAGTCTTTTTCTCTCCAATTTTACGGGTGCGGCATATATTTGAGTACTATCTTTTTTCTATTTTTTCCCCTTGAACTTTACGGGTGTGGCTTATATGCGGGTGCAGCTTATATTCGGACCAATACGGTATACAGTTGCAAGCAAAAGTATGTGAACCCTTTGGAATGATATGGATTTCTGCACAAATTGGTCAAAAATGTGATCTGATCTTCATCTAAGTCACAACAATAGACAATCCCAGTCTGCTTAAACAAATAACACACAAAGTATTAAATGTTGCCATGTTTTTATTCAACACACCATGTAAACATTCACAGTGCAGGTGGAAAAAGTATGTGAACCCTTGGATTTAATAACTGGTTGAACGTCCTTTGGCAGCAATAACTACAACCAAACGTTTCCTGTAGTTTCAGATCAGATGTGCACAACGGTCAGGAGTAATTCTTGACCATTTCTCTTTACAGAACTGTTTCAGTTCAGCAATATTCTTGGGATGTCTGGTGTGAATCGCTTTCTTGAGGTCATGCCACAACATCTCAATCGGGTTGAGGTCAGGACTCTGACTGGGCCACTTCAGAAGGCGTATTTTCTTCTCTTTAACCCATTCTGTTGTTGATTTACTTCTATGCTTTGGGTCGTTCTCCTGCAAAATGTTTTCATAAACTTGGGAATTCATTTTTCCTTCGATGATAGCAATCTGTCCAGGCCCTGACGCAGCAAAGCAGCCCCAAACCATGATGCCCCCACCACCGTACTTCACAGTTGGGATGAGGTTTTGATGTTGGTGTGCTGTGCCTCTTTTTCTCCACACATAGTGTTGTGTGTTTCTTCCAAACAACTCAACTTTAGTTTCATCTGTCCACAGAATATTTTGCCAGTACTGCTGTGGAACATCCAGGTGCTCTTGTGCAAACTGTAAACGTGCAGCAATGTTTTGCTTGGATAGCAGTGGCTTCCTCTGTGGTATCCTCCCATGAAATCCATTCTTGTTTAGTGTTTTACATATTGTAGATTCGCTAACAGGGATGTTAGCATATGCCAGAGACTTTTGTAAGTCTTTAGCTGACACTCTATGATTCTTCTTCACCTCATTGAGCAGTCTGTGCTGTGCTCTTGCAGTCATCTTTACAGGACGGCCACTTCTAGGGAGAGTAGCAGCAGTGCTGAACTTTCTCCATTTATAGACAATGTGTTTTACCATGGACTGATGAACAGCAAGGCTTTTGGAGATACTTTTATAACCCTTTCCAGCTTTATGCAAGTCAACAATTCTTAATCGTAGGTCTTCTGAGAGCTCTTTTGTGTGAGGCATCATTTACATCAGGCAATGCTTCTTGTGAAAAGCAAACCCAGAACTGGTGTGTGTTTTTTATAGGACAGGGCAGCTGTAACCAACATCTCCAATCTCATGTCATTGATTGGACTGACACCTCACTCCAATTAGCTTTTGGAAATGTCATTAGTCTAGGGGTTCACATACTTTTTCCACCTGCACTGTAAATGTTTACATGGTGTGTTCAATACCAACATGGTAACATTTAATTCTTTGTGTGTTATTAGTTTAAGCAGAGTGTGATTGTCTATTGTTGTGACTTAGATGAAGATCAGATCACATTTTATGACCAATTTGTGCAGAAATCCATATCATTCCAAAGGGTTCACATACTTTTGCTTGCAACTGTATTAGATAGATGGGATGTATATTAGATAGATTGGGGGATGTATATTAGATAGATAGGATGTATATTAGATAGAAAGTATTTATTGTATATTACATAGATTGTGTGATGTATATTATATAGATAGGATGTATATTAGATTATGGTATTTATTTAGATAGATTGGGGGATGAATGTTAGATAGATAGGATGTATTGTATATTAGATAGGGGTGTATTGTATTATATTTCATTTTATTTGTATTGTATGTATTTGTATTGTATGTACCGTATTGGTCCGAATATAAGCCGCACCTTTTTTCCGATTTTTTAACTTGCGAGTTATGTGTGCGGCTTCTATTCGCAAAAGCAAAATTACTGCCGATTTGCGCGATTGCGAGTTAAGGGTGCCGATTTTTGTGCTTGAGAGTGCGGTATTGAATAGCGATTTACGGTTTTAGTGATTCGAACATCCTGTAAAGCCTGTAACCTGCAAGAAAAGGGGGGGTATAGTGCAGTGTAGTGTTTATACTTAGTGTCATGATAGTCCTTGAGGACCGTCATGGCACTTACGTGGTTAATGTTGGGTTGTAACAGGCCCATAATGGTCTTAATATACCCTTATGGGACTGATGGGGTTAAATAAAGGCTTATGAGGGTCTATATTGTCCCCCTTGAATGAGAGGGTTAATTAGGGCTTTATGGGGGTCTGTATTGACCCCCATGAGTGAGGGTGTTAATTAAGTGCTTATGGGGGTCTATATTGACCACCATAAGGGAGGGGGTTAATGAAGTTCTTATAGGGGTCTGTATTGACCCCCATGAGTGACACAGTTAATGAAGGGCTTATGGGGGTCTGTATTGACCCCCATGAGTGACAGGGTTAATGAAGGGCTTATGGGGGTCTGTATTGACCCCCATGAGTGACAGGGTTAATTAGAGGTTAATGGAGGTCTGTATTGACCCCATGAGTGACAGGGTTAATGAAGGGCTTATGGGGCTCTGTATAGAGCCCCCTGGGTGATAGTGTATATATATTTTTTTATAACGGGTCCTTTAAGGACCTTTACAGTCCTTTAAGGACCCGTAACACGGGAATTTGGCATTTTCATTGCACGGGGGTCCCCGATCGCGTGCGCTCAGGACCCCCACTGCAATGGTTAATGTGAGGTTAATGCGGGTCTCAGAGCTTATCTCGGATTCCATGGGGTTAATGTGGGTTTCCAAGCTCATCTTGGATCCCTTCTTGGCTAAGTTGTACGTGGCTGGGCGGTCCTGGGTCTTTGAGCCTCGTTTTTGTTTTTTTCGGCGGACATTTTTTCTCTTGCTTAGGGGATTTTCTTGGACTTAAATGGAGGTGTAACTTTACTTTCAGAGGTCCTGGGTGCCCCCCCTTGCTATGGGTAAGTTTTTATGATTTTTTTTGTGGGTATTTATTGTGTTTTGCCTGTTTTGAGGTGCTCGTGGTACGGCCGTTATGGTCTTTTCTGCGGCCATTTTTTCTGCGGCCATCGCTTAGGGGATTTTCGTGTGTCTGATCTCAGGAATTTGGACATAAATGGAGGTGTAACTTCACTTTCAGAGGTTCTGGGTGACCCCCTTACTGTGGGTAAGCTTTTTATGTGTTTTAGTGGGTATTTATTGTGTTTTGACTTATTAGGTGCGCGCGGTTTGCGAGGTCGTAATGGTGCCGCTTGTGTGGGTGTTTGTAACTGCATGTGAGGCGCCTCTGAGCCTCCACCTCTGCAAATGCGGCCCCTTGCCGACGTTGGAGGCTCACAGTTTGCGGACCAAACTGCATCCCTCGCTTTGCGAGGGATGCAGTTCTTGCGAGCGTGACGACGATTAGTAGTTAGACAACTATTATATATGATATATATATATATATATTATATATAATATATATATATATATATATATATATATATATATATAATCAGAATCCATAGAGAAGATAGGATTAATATATATATGGAAAAAGATATCTGGAAGATATATATGTGTCAGAGAAAATGGCTGCCCTGATCCTGTACAATTAATGATGTGTGTATATGCTTCTAAACAAAGGGCAGGAAACCAAAGTATATGTAGGCTCCTAATCAAAGGGGAGGAAACCTATCTAGAAGATATGTGTATATGTCAGCATTCCTAGAGAAGATAATAATAAAGTGGATGTTATTATGCCTTGCAGATGAAACCTTGTCAATAGTAATTTATATAAAATCCAGAAGACACACAAACTGTTAGAGACTTTTATCTGATCAAGTTTAAATAGACATCTATTGAACCTGTTATGAATTACAACAATTAAAGCAGTTCCTGATTTTTATAATGCTGAGCCTGAGTTCATATTATTGTTACATACTACACCTGAGTAAGGGCATTTTAAAGATATCAGCTGACTTGGTGAATGGATCAAAAGAATCTGAAAGATCTGCTGGGTGGGTTATGGCCACAACAGCCTTATTAAGCCCGAGTAAAGAGGCAGATTGTAACAGCAGGTGATACGCTCCTTTAAATAGATGCATTTTTAGTTAAGGTTTTAAAGGATTTGAGGCAAGAGGATAATCTAGTGGAGCAAGGCAAGGAGTTCCAAAGAGTAGGAACAGGACAAGAACAGTCTTGAAGTCAGGAAAGGGAGGAGGTGATAAGAGAGGAGGAAAGAAGATGGTCATTAGCGGAGTGAAGAGGGTGGTTGGGAGAGTATTTAAACACAAGCGCAGAGATATAAGGGGGTGCATTGTTGTTGAGGGCTATATATGTTAGGGACAAGATTTAAAATGTTATTCTGGAGGTTAAAGGAAGCCAGTGGAGTTACAGAGAGGACAGAGAGGAGTTGCAGTCACTGAGAGTTGAGTATGGTAGATGAGTCTACATATTTTTACGTCACGTTTGTGTCAGTTCACTATTACGGCTAACATGGATCAAACAAATGATTCATCAATCACTTTGTGGCTTTAGTGTATCTTCTTAATGTGATATTATTTATTTTTATGCAAAAAAAGAACTTTAAAATATTCTAGTTTAAATGTCTGATACAGTCCCTTTTTATCCCTCCCCTACCAGACAATTTCCGGCATGTGCAAAGTTCATCTATTATTCATGGAGACAAAACTTTTTGCTCCAGAAGCACGAAGAATCACCAGAGGTATGAAAAGCATCTGATTCCTTCCTCTTAGGTGCAACTGAAAGTAATAACAGATGTTTCTATTTAAATTATCAGCAGCACAATTAAATAATTCTCAAACACATTTCTCTTTTGCATAATAAAGTTGTCTAGGGATATTTAGTATTCAAAACAGGGCTAAAGATACAAAGAAAACAGACAGTGTTTAAAGGGACAAGGAAATATGTATTTTCTATGTTGCATCGGAAAGATGGTATTTGATAATATGTGTCTTCTCTTTTCAAACAAAATGTTCAGAGCACATAAACATATTCAGAGGTGTAACTGCTATTGTGTGCTTGCCATCTGCTTTTACTGGTAGTTTCAATGAAGTTTAAACAGATTTTACTTAATATTTTATAACTAGGAAATTTCCCGTCAAAAATGACGGGAATACAATTGTAAGCCTGGCAATGCCGTTTGCCATACAATGCAAGGCTATGGGCCTTCTGAGCACCTTCGACGCTCATCGTGAGCCCCGAACTTATTGCGAGTTTCTCCCCCATGTACTTTACAGGCAACGTGATGAGCACCTTTGACACTCATCGCAAGCCTGTTTGGTACTTTTCTGCTTTGCACTGATCACCTTCGGCACTCATCGCAAGCCCCAAGTAGCTCACAATGAGCGACTTCGACGCTGATTGCAAGGCTCTCCCCCTGTGCACTTTATAGGCCTCGCGCTTGATCACCTTCGTCGCTCATTGGGAGCCCTGCGATGAGTGCCCATTGCGAGCCTCCCCCCCCCCCGTATAGTTTAGGTGCCTCGCGATGAGTGTTACTGCCTTGGGTTAAGTGTTAATGCCTTGGTGTAGATGTTACTGTCTTGGAGGAAGGCTTACTGTATTGCATTTAGTGTTACTGGCTTTGGGCTAATTTTTCGGCCTTCTGCCTCAACTTTATCCTGTTACGTTTTTTCGGCCCTTATTTTTTTTTTGTCGCTTAGGCGATTTTTGTTTGTGAAAAAATACCAAATATGCCTCAAATTAACTTGCAACCTTACTCACAGGCTCCCTGGCTCTCCCTCTTTGCTGTGTGTGAGTAAGTTTGCGAGGACCGCAGTTGCATCTACGTGTTTCGATGCTGATCGCCTCGTGATGAGTGCCACAGCTCATTGCAGCCCCTCAACTGCGGGCATCACTTTGCGAGCGCCGCAAAACGTGACCAACAAGCCGCAACGTTCTTGGACCACACGTTTATATATGATGCAAAAAAAACAACATTTGTCATTTGTAAAACATGCTTTTTAATAGTGTCCATTTGATGATGATAACCACTGATGCTGCAGTTTGTCTTGAGGGTTTTGCCTCTGATCCAATTATGGAGAAGAGGTCAATTCAATCTTTTCGAATTGTCTTAAAGAATTTCTCTTCCTTCCCCACACCTCTCTCCACTGATAGCCAAAACATATACTATTGTTATTCAGCTCTGACGACGTGATGTAACAAACACAAAATGGCTTCATATACACGTAAACAGTCATGAAAAATTCATTCCTTCCCAAAAAATGCTTCCTGCCCATAGTTTACACAGGTGCTAATATTATTAGAGCCCTATTAAACTGCTACGATTTTAGAAATCATAGCCGGAAAGTAGCCGGCAGAAGATACTGCTATTAACAGGTGGAAAAAACCTACGGGCCATCAAAATCTGAACTCTGTCCCAGTTAAGCCTTTGATCTGTCAAGCCCGTAAATGTTACAATCACAAATCGCTATTAAATTGCTACAATTCTCCAAAGATGCACTGACTTTCAAACCCGTAAATGGCAAATAGAGCCAAAAATATTATGGCCTCCAAATAGGATCCGCAAAGGGTTTACAGACAAGCGCAGACAGTTAACACTGTAAAAGACAATACAAACACACTACTGGACTCTAAAATATGGGGAAAGAAATGACATTACAATTCATTGTACAACAATCCACAAATAAAAAATTGTCATTTTGAAAAAAACAAATTTGATCAGATGTTGGAATGGTTATGCATATGCCAATATGAAAAGCCATGCTGTGACATGCATAAAGCACTTACAGACACACTACCTGATTAAATGCCATAACATGAAACTGCCTGCCATATTAACCCTCTCTCACTCACAGAGGCTCTAATGTGTACCCTGGAATATATATATATGATTGCATATACATCTCACTTATCACATATACATTGGGAAAATAAATAGTGGACAAATTACACTGCCACATAACATATATCAAGTACCAGGGAAACATTTTAGATTTGGTTGTTCAATCCTTCAGTTTTGTCCGACTCTCTGTGACCCTGTGGACTGTAACACATTCAGCTTTGTCTCTGTCTGTGCTTTTCCGCAAGGTTTGCATGCCAAAGATACTGCAGTGGGTTGACAGTTACTTCTCCAGTGGACTGCCATTTGTCTGACCTCTCTGCTATGACCTGCCACCTAGAGTGACCCTACATGGTATAGCTCACATCTTAATTGAAGTATACAAGCCCCCTCACCACCACAAGATAGCGATCTAGAAGGGGAACATGGGAATATACATGTCACTAATCTACTCTACCCATCAGGAAGGGCCGGAAACAAACTTCCAAACACCTCTATCAGGGATAATCTCTGCAACTCCAATCATGGAAAGTCCCATGCTATTGCTGGTGGCCATATGCAAGGTGTATATACCCATTATCATTTGGTGACATCCAATTAAGTGTTTTGCTATCAATCAATTCACATTATCACCTGTTATGTTGTTATCAGCCCTTCAGGGGAACGTTGATACTCCACACTATCACAAAGAGGACTTTGCCTGTGTATTAACACTTTTTTTTAATTATTATTATTATTATTATTATTATTATATATATATATATATACATATATATATATATATATATATATATATTTATATATATAGTATTATATGTTATCTTATCATGTTACTATTATTATTATTATTATTATTATTAATATTACTAGCAAATTGCCCATCAAAAAATGACGGGCATGAAATCATAAGGCAGGTAAAGTTGTCTTATCCATTTTTTAGCGTGAGGACCTTCGGCGCTCATTGCAAGTCTTTTGTTGTTTTGTTTTTGTTCTTTATTAGAGGGGCTTTTTTTGTGTATATCTATTGTTGCATGCCAATGAAATAATTAATAAATTAATAAATTAATATACTTTACCTATTCCTAAGTAATATATGCAGGAAGCATTGTGCTGAAGAGCTGACAATCTGTTTCTATGTTCCTGCAGCATTCACTGTAGTTGTGCACGGTTCTGCAGCTGAGGTGTAACTGTCAGCAATGTGTGCAGTGTAACCGTGCTGCGTGCGCGAGGTAAAGCCGTTAGTGTAGCTGTGTACTTCCGCATTGAGAAATGGCGTGAATGTGTATGTGTTACGCTGGTGTGTATGATTTTCCGTCCTTAGTAAAAGTGTATATTTACCTCGTACGGCGTTTTGGAAAAGCTGTATGTGCTTGGTGCTGTTTTACGTGTTTAGGGTCCTGTAGCCTAGTTTTCTTTGGCTGCCATTTTTTCTCTCGCTTAGGGGATTTTCGGGTGTCTAAACTCTGTAATTTGGACTTAAATGGAGGTGTAACTTCACTTGCAGAGGTCCCTTGCTGTGGGTAAGCTTTTTATGTGTTTGTTGTGTGTATTTATTGTGTTTCTAATGTTTTCAGGTTTGCGCGGGTCGGCCGTTAAGGTTGTATTTTTGCGAGGTTGTAAAGTCCTGCGTCTCGTATTTTTGTCTGCTAAGTCCGTAAATTTTGTCTGCTAAGTCCGTAAACTTCCTGCGGTTCTTATTGTTCGTAAAGTGCCGCTTGTGTGGGTGTTTTGTATCCGCATGTGCGGTGCCATAGAGCCTCCACCTCCGCAAATGCGGCCCCTCGCTTTGCGAGGGTCCACATTTGCAGCCTGCAATGAGCCTTCGGTTCATTGCAGCCGATGTTAGAGCCTCCACCTTCAAGTAGTTTACTGATATAAGAATGCATCACAAATGTGATATATGTGGATGTCCCAAAACCCCAACTATTGAAACACACTGACACGATGAGAACGGTATAACAAAGCTTTATTTCATACACAGAGCACAATCAGAAATGAGCAAGACTGTGCATTAATATCATGGGTGTGGTGTGGGCAGATCCTGGGAGAGCAAGAGGCTTGTGGGGAAAAGGCGATACCTACAGGTGGTAATGTCATAGCCTAGAATAAGCATGATGCATAAAACCTACCAGGGTCACATGTGGTTACTACACCACTGCAACCTGAATCTGATGAATAAAAGGATCATCAGAAATCACTCCATTTAATTGAAGAAATCATTAATGTGCAAAGCACTTACAACTTGTCTAGATCTGCTCAATGAAACAGATGATTACACTGTGTAATCCAATCCAGCTACACACATACAGTGTGTTCCCAAGAAAAATCAGAAAATAAGTGGTCAAAAAGAAAAAGGCGGAGGAGGATAAAAGACAAAGAACATGCATGTATAGTACAGTGCTAAATACTGTAACTGTAACAATATACCAACACACCTGATCTGCAAGCATTACTAACGATTAGTTAGGTCTCTGGATAACTCAATGGCCATGACCATTAATAGTGATGTGTCATCTAGCAATAAATGCTTAGCTGTGACCAGCATCAGTGGTCAAGGTGCATTTGCCATATGATATTGTTCATCAACATTGTTATCACATCCATTAGCTATACAGGTGTTAGCACATGTTAAAGGGTACTCATAATATCAGCAATAGGTGAAAATACCCATTAATACAGAGAGGACACAAAGGTCAGCAACCAGATTCAATGTTACATCAGACCCATGGATCTGTTCTCAGACTGATATTGAGGTCAGGATCACATACTTCACTAGTAGATATATTATGTTAACATATATTAATTAACATGCCATTGTGAGACTTTGCAAGTCCACCGCCATAGCGGTATCAGTCTACATTTAAGCTAACAACAATCCTGTCTTAGATATCTGGCTATATCATAGCTTTTAATTTTGTGGGAGCTACATGTTAAGGGGGCTGTCATTAAGGGAATGTCTACCTGAGAGGCACTGTGAAAACCTTAAACCTCATACATTTCCTTCACAATGCTTGCAGATGCAGAAAATGCCTTTAATGGACCTAAATTGTACCTAAAACAAAACAAAACAAAAAAATAACACCTGCAAAAAAAATCTGTAAAAAATATAGGGACTGCAGCATCTATTCTCAACAGCATTTCTCAGTGACAATTGGTGATATATTCAACAGAACCCCACGTTTCCACAGAGAAGGGGATCATGGAACATGTGATGGGAGGTAGCCATCTGCGTACAAAACATCACAATCACATAGGCCAAAATCCAAGACTCTGTAGTGTGTGTGTTTGGACCAATAGATTGTCACTGAGGAGTGCTTTTGAGAAGACAAAAAATATGTGCAGCCCCTACATCCTCCGCCACCTAGCATCAGGGCCCCAATGCCTCGTTGGCGGCTGCTGCCTCACAGGTGCTGGGAGTGTGGGGGGGGGGGGAGACGCCCCCCCTGTGAAGCAGCAGCAAAAGCAGTGGCAGTGCTGGCGGCGGTGGTGGAGACATGGGAGAAGAGAGCAGGGGCCGGGGCTGCTGGTGCGCGGGGAACGCCTCCGGGGTGGATGAGGAGGCGGGGCTGGGGACCAGAGCGCAGCAAACTGCATCCAATGTCACCTGCTGGACCGCGCTCTGGCCTACGCCCTGCAAGGTACGACTCAGTCATGAGATGGTGTCTCTTATACTCACTATTGTGCATGGCCAGGCTGCTCATAAGCTCCCAGTGATTGAAGGAGATACTGGCCGGGATTCCCTGCAGAAAGTCCAGGATCTGCCTTGACACGGCCAGCATCTCCTCCTGAACAGCCTGGCTTGGTGACGGTGGGGAACAAGGTCTAACTGCAGGGCCTATTGGTGATTGTGGTGGAGGAGGAGGTGGTGGTGGTGACGGCCCGGTGTGGTGGAAGAGGAGGTGGTGGTGAAGCCTGGCCGGTGCCTGTCTCCATTCTGGGGGGGGTGGACCTGGTGCTGGGAGCCAGGCCGACGAACCACAGGGGGGAGGAGCATGCCCCTATCATCCCTCCAATAAGTGTGCTCTGGTGATGGCTACAGCTGCAGAAGGAGGAGGGCAGTCGGTTCAAAGGCCACAGGGTGGCATACAGTCCTGCCAGTGGTCCCACTGCCCAGGTGAAGTCCTCCTCATCCTTACCACAGGAGTACCACCATCTCCTTAGGGGAGTAATTTGGGGCCCTGTGCCTGCCCCCATCCTCTTGCCCTCCTGACTGTGGGTGGGGATCCTGTCTTCCCTCAACTGACCCTGGGACCCGTCCCTTATCCCCGCTACCACAACCCTCTGGGATTAGCCCCCCCGCCGACCCTGAGGATGAATGTGCCTATCAATATGGGCATCTGCCCACCCACTACCATTCAACACTATGTCCCATCTCCTCAACTCACCTCTTCCGCAACCTCCTTCACCTCCTCCTCCACCGCCTTCTTTCCTACACTCTCCTCCACCTCCTTTCCAACACTCCCCATGGCCACCTCTCTCTCCTCTCTCTCCTTCTTGCCTCTCCTTCTTGCCTCTCCCCCTCTTCTCCCCCCACCTTCTCCACTCCTCTCCCCTCCTCTCTCCTCCCTCCATTTCAATATCAAAAATAAAATAAGGATAAATGAAAAAAGTATGCATGTATATATTTGTTATGTCATTTTTTTAAATGTTTTATGTGTAATTGATCACTGTTGGGGTATAGGGTGAGGGGGGGAGGGAGGGAGGTGTATGTGTTGACCTGGCTCTAAGTGTATCTATGTGTGTTATTTGCTCTATGTTTATTTGTATTAGGTGTAATCAGTATATGTGTGTGATCAAAATGTATGTGTAAAATAGTTATGCTGATAATAGAAAAGAATATGTGTAAGAAACTGCTCTCCAATATCACCTACGCTCTCTCTCTCTATCCACCCTCCAACTCCGGGACCTGCGTGATACTTCGAAAGAATCTACAACACAGTCAACGCAAGGGCGTGTGGAATGCAGCTTTATTATCTCCCCCTGTCAATAATTTTCTGTGATCCCACTTTTCATTGGCTCAGAGGCCTGTGTCGCACTCCGTAATTATGGGATTGGATTGTAACTGCAGAACTCATCTATTCCAGCCCACTGACAGCTTGCGGGTGCGGGAAATGGTTTACGGGTTTGGTTGGGGCCTTGTTCAATTTAATTGTTCTGTAACTACAGCTAATTTCTGTTTGTCACATATGTACCAAACTAAGGGCACTGTTAAATTCCAAGCCCGCAGTGGCCGTTGTATGTCTGCAGGCTTTGAATTTAATAGTGCCCTTTGTTTGGTACATATTTAACAAACAAATGCTATTTTTCTTGAACTGCAGTGTTCTTTAAAAATAAAACACTTTTCTATATGCTTTTCCATCCACTATCTAATGTAAACTGCAGATATGGTGACTTTCAGTGTTTATTTGAATAAGCAAAAACAGATTAGGGGACACATCTGAGAATGCACTCTTATTAAAATGTCCTATATTTATATTCTTTTGTACCTATTCTGGTGCACTCTATCAGATCACTTCTGCCATTACAGTGGAGATTTCAAGGAGTATAACCAGGTGACATATTTATGCCTAGGTGAGGCCCAGATTTAAATGACCACTGTATAAAAGTTGTTTTTATAAAGGCATATTGCCCATGTACTAAATTGAATATAATAGTATGAAACCTATAATAAAGAAGTAAATGTGGTTAAAATGTTTGTAAAACTAAAAGTAAGCATTAACAAACCAGTACTAGTAATTGGGCATCTAGGAGAGTGGCTTTAAATAGGGAAGCCCAGACAGAATCTGTACTGTGACCTCAATAGGTCACCCTACTTAATAAATGTCACATAAATGACTTGATATCCTGTTACTAAACAAAAAACAAAATATCTATTTGTTATTAACTTATAGATGTCCAATTGTTGTAACTGGAATTAATGAAAACATGAAGTAATATTTTAGTTTATACACATGTTCCATATAATATTAATAATGATTGGCTGTCAGTTCACTTTTGATTATTTATATATATTTACCCTGTAGGCTGTAGTAAAGGAGATACTAAATAAGT
Source organism: Discoglossus pictus (assembly GCA_027410445.1). NCBI lineage: Eukaryota > Metazoa > Chordata > Amphibia > Anura > Alytidae > Discoglossus > Discoglossus pictus. Next base: position 66,450,145 of record CM050166.1, read on the forward strand.
CTCTTCCCTATACCCTTTCGGGAACGTCAAAAGATTGACATATAGTATCTGTAGTATCTGTAGCAACTAGACATGCTCTAATCTGGAAATGTAGAAACGTAAGTGAATAAAAACAAAAATAAATAACATTTAAGGTTTTAACACATGTTCCATATACTTTTATCAGTGATTTTATCTCAGTTCACATTTTCTTGTAAATACATAATTCCTACATGCTATAATAAGGGAGCAGCTACATTTTTATATATCTCCCTGCACCCTTTCGTTAACCTCACAGGATTAATGCATAGTATCTATAGCAACTGAACATACTATAAATCACTTATCTGGAAAAACCTGGCGATCGTTTCACCGCTGATGTTGTCAGGTCATGTGTGTATTGCCCATGTAGGCAGTATGCCAAACAATGGGAATTGTGCTTGTCATTAAAAAAAATCCTATTTTATATTTTTATTTTTATTTCCAGCTGTGATAAAGCACTACATGTCCTTCTTTGCTGCTGAGTCACTGTAGGGGTGCTTTTATGTAAAGTAATTATGAGGGTGTGTTTTAATGCACTCAATTTCCCTAGGCTCCGTGAGTGAGCCCAGAATCATCCACGCACACCTTCCTGTAATTTAGATAGAAGGTTCCTAGATTCACTCAGTAGCTCGATCTGAGCTGCAAATGGATTTAAAAGGAATAACAGTAAAACGTTTTAAAAATAAAAGTTTATTTTTCTTAATATTATTCTCAGTTCTGATTTTTTGGTATATTACCTATGGGCAGTCTGCATTTGAAAAACAGCCTTTGATATAAGGGGCCTTTAATGTAACAGCTGTGCCAATCTGCCAGTTTGGTCTCACATATTGCCTTGTCCATATGCAGATAGATGTTTATATGCAGTGAAATATGTCTATGTTCAGAAAAAGTTATGTCTGTGTGAGCGAGTGAGGAACGAATATACTAAAGAAAGAAAAATAGACATAGTAATTGGGTGCATATTAATTGACTGTAAGAAGTGAATTATTGTTTCTAGCTCAAGGCAACATCTTTCAAGCTTTAAAACGTGATGCTCTGAATAATAAGCTTAGAAATTAATGGTGCAAGAGTCTACCAGTTATGTTTGTTTTTTCAATCCCTTTCCATATATTTCCATGATTTGTTTCTAATCCTTATCCAATAACTCATTGCATAAAATAACATGACAACACAACTATAAAAAAAAGTATCCCTATAACAATAATAAAAGCAAAAAACGGGTTCACATCAAGTATATGGTAACTAAAGTCTGCTACATAGAATCGTACTTCAAAATCATCACTGCTTACAAGACTGCTGTGGGATATTCATCTAGACTCTTGGGTCTCTTCAAATGGCGAGCAAAGCTCAACCAACAATTATTTCCTTTCAAGTACTAGGGTTTGTTGTTTCTCCTGTTCAAGAATTGCCTGGTATTTTGGGGCTGGATCGCTCTAGTGAGTGGGACCAGACTGATACACTACACAAGTGAGCTAAAAGAGGTTGCTCACAAAGTGGGTTATCCTGTCCATATAACTAACCTATTCAGGTTAGTTTGTTCCTGATTGAGCACCTCTATTTTGGTTTCTTGTTTATTCAAATGACCCTTATGGATAAGTCTCCCTAAGTGTGATAGGGGATTCCCTACGTGGACTCCTTGCTTACTGTGCCTTAGGGAGTCACCAGCTACACCGAGCTAACATGGACCAATGAAGGCGTAAACGTACGTAGGGTTTCCTGTTTTTCCTGTTCAGGGTAGAATTTCCTGCTATTTCGGAGCTGGGTCACTCTTTTGAGTGCGACCAGACTGATATACTACAGGATGTTTCTCCCTGTGAACGGCCCAACTGAGCTACAAGAGGTTGCTCTAAGAGTGGATTATCATCTCCATAGAACTAACCTATTAAAGTTTGTTTGTTCTCAGATTGAGCTCCTTTGACATTGTTTGTGTATATGTATTGTCTTGTGTAATAAATCTTATTGTTATTTCACAACCTATGCAAAATGGAAGAAACACAAATAATTGCCAGTTTCCCTTGGTGTGATGCTCCATGCAAGATCCCACCTCATGGAGTTTCAATAATCATGAGAACAGGGAGGAATCAGCCTAGAACTACACGGGAGAATCTTGTTAATGATCTCAAAGCAGCTGGGACCATAGTCACCAAGAAAACAATTGGTAACACACTACACCATGAAGGACTGAAATCCTGCAGCACCCGCAAGGCCTCTCTCTCAAGAAAGCACATGTACAGAACCGTCTGAAGTCTGCCAATGAACATCTGAATGTTTCAGAGGAGAAAGGGGTGAAAATTATGTGGTCAAATGAGACCACAATCGAGCTCTTTGGCATCAACTCAACTCACCATGTTTGGAGGAGCAGGAATGCTGCCTATAACATGGAGGTGGAAACATTATGCTTTGGGTGTGTTTTTCCGCTAAGTGGACAGGACAACTGAACCGCATCAAAGGGACGATGGACGGGCCATGTACCGTCAAATCTTGGGGGAGAACCTCCTTCCCTAAGCCAGGGCATTGAAAATAGGTTGTGGATAGGTATTCCAGCATGACCAATGACCCAAAACACACAGCCAAGGCAACAAAGGAGTGGCCTAGCCAGTCTCCAGACCTTAATCCCATAGAAAATCTGTGGAGGGAGCTGAAGGTTTGAGTTGCCAAACATCAGCCTCAAAACCTTAATGACTTGAAGAGGATCTACAAACCGGAGTGGGCCAAAATCCCTCTTGAGATGTCTGCAAACCTGGTGGCCAACTACAAGAAACGTCTGACCTCTGTGATTGCCAACAAGGGTTTTGCCACCAAGTACTAAATTGAAGGGGTCAAATACTTATTTCCCTCACTGACCTGCAAATCAATTTATAACTTTTTTTACATGCGTTTTTCTTGTTATTCTGTCTCTCACTGTTAAAATACACCTACCATTAAAATTATAGACATTTCTTTGTCAGTGGACAAACATTCAAAATCAGCAGGGGATCAAATACTTTTTTCCCCACTGTACTTTTTAAAACCTAAACTTAATAATGTACTATTTATCCTTTATATGCAATTATTCTTTACTATGTCTTTTACTGGGCTGCTTCTTTTAGATGTATTATTCAGGAACACGTGTGTACTTAAAGAATGTTCCATTAATCCTAGGTAAATCATTTGTATTTTTTGCTGCCTTACTTCCACTGTAGCAGATATAAACTTTTTTCTCTGAATTTAAGGACCCCTCTTTTCTGTGGAATCAGATCAACAGGAAACAAAAAGGTAGATTCCACTGGAAAATAATCAGATGTAAAAAGCAATAAACTATTGGCTGTTTTCTTTTTTAATTTCAATAAACAGTGAATTATAGTTTTTCAAACATTGACCCTTTAAATCCCATGTATTTGCATAACTATGTGGAGTTAAAGGGAAATGGAACAACACATTTAAATGAGCACATTTTAAACATTACAAATGTTGTTTTTGCTTTAAAACATATTAACTAAAACTTTTTAAACATCTTTGAAACTAACAGGAAAGGCAAAGAGTATCTTTTAGTCTGTAGATCCCATTGGCTTGCAGAGGGCAAGCCCCAAGCACAGTTAAACTTTTAAAAACATTTTTGTGACCTTTATTTGAAAAAAAAAACTTACTGTGGCACATTATCAAATACCCAATTTCTCATGCAACAATGTAAAAATGTATTTCCATGTCCTTTTAATTTATGATGGCCACTATTATAATCATTAGATAATCTCATGCTATGATCTAAACTGATCTGGTGAGCTAATATGACAACTACGGTATTAATGCAAGTATTTATAATTTTCTTTTGAAGCTTACTATAGTGTAAACAATACCTATCATAATACCTATCCAGGAATTTTACAATTTAATTATGCTGCAGAACAACTGATTATTACAGCATTTCAGTACCATGGAGAGCTCATGAATATAAAGTCAGACTGGAAACTTCATCCAAAGCCAGCAAAATACCAAAATACTCCCATGAGTAGAGTTTTATGATACAGTTGCAACTTTGTCATGAATTACCTAAAACATCTAATAATTTCCTAATATGGTATAATAAAAATATATATATAGGCATTTAGAAATGCTTCAGCAGTTGAATGTTTTTTAAAGAAAATATGTTCTTCCAGTAAACTTAAAAAACAAACACACATATTGCAAGGGTATACGAAGACATGCTGAGCAGGAGAAGGCTTCCGTGTTTCATATTACAAAAGCTTGTCACATTAAATATCCCATGAGGAGATTTATATGAAAATGTATGTGCCATATTTTAGGTAGACATGAGTATTACTAATTATACTTTGGGTTGAAGTCACATAAGCCACAACAAAACAAATTCTAGTTCCATGAAAATTAGAATATATATAGGTATATGTATAATGAATTACAGAAATGTAATAGTGATACAGTAATTTAGATTAAATTCTTTCAGTCAATATAAATTAGTTGCTTTAATTAATTAATTATATATATATATATATATATATATATATATATATATATATATATATATTTATATGTATATATATATATATATATATATATATATATATGTGTGTACTAAATGTGTCTACTAATATGTATTTATATTCATTTTTTATTCTTGACTTAAAAAAAATAGAAAAAACTGTCAAGTCAATAAAAAAAAACACATACCGGTAATTACTTTGCAGTTAGTCTTTTGTGGCAAAACATCACAACATATGTTCTGTTATTATATGGTATATTTTAGTTGAATTCTCCTGGTCAAAAGAATGAAGCACAATAAATACTTTGATCAGTTCTTAGCAATGAAGCGTCAATTCTATGTAGTCCGAGCTGTATTCAACTGGATCAGGCTTGTGATAATGACCTGGAACAGATTTGTCACATTATATAACGGGTGTACACATAAAAACACCTGGTTTCATTGAATGATGCAAGGTGCCTTCTTCTGGGCCAGTGAGGGGGAAGGGGTATGGTGTCAATTTCAGTTATATATCTTAATTAATCTCTGGACAAATAAGAATAGAGGAAGGGATCCCCCTCTCAACAAAACCCTTTTTAAGGTATGTGAGCACACTTGTGTAAATTATTTAGCCAGACATAACAGCAAAACAAAATAGCCAATATTAAAGGCTTACACTCCTGTATATGTGTCAGTGTCGTGTTATAAATGCATTAAATGGTTACTAGCAAAAAAATTCAACATAGGAGAAATCTGCTCACGAACTCTACTAAAAAAAGAGTTACTGCACTCTAGTTGGACATAATTTCTGTCAAGGCATTCATGTTTCCTCAAAATATTTTAATTTTGGGGTTTTGGATTATGTGAAGATTAGGCAAGCAAGGACATTTTGGATGATTATCTTGTCTAACATCACAGAGACAGGACTGAACATGGATCTGGGATTCCAAGCTGATTATTAAAAATGTATGTAAGGCCATGGCTTCCAAGGTCATGCTGGGATTTCCATGTTCTCTTTGTGGTTGTCTGATCTGATGAAAGGGTATGCAAATTCAACTGGCTGTTCCTAGTGATAAGTTGTAGAAAGGAACACTGTGTATAGACAAATAGTTAACCACATGTTGTGACATCCTTTTACCAGACAATATTGCTTATTACAAGGGCTATGCTGCCCTAGATTCTGATTTGTGAGTCACCAGCTACCCAGTTACCACTTCTCCTTTTCTCTTGCTATATCCCAAACCATAAGTTAATCATACATCTGTATAGAAAATGAGTATACGATAAATCAGAAATTACTAGATACACTTACAGACAGAATACTCTCTACACAAAGACCCCTGAAAATTGGGCCTTGTGGGCCTAGACTGAAACACACCCATGGCTTAGGATTTGGAAAAAGAAAAACAAGACTCAAGGCTTTATTTATAACAAGAAAAAAAAATAAAAACACAATGAAAAACATACAAATATTGGGCTTACATGGATAATAATATCTCTTGGTAACAACACATGAAAGAATTATGTAGATATACCCAATGCCAACATTTACAAACCAAAAAAAACAAGGGTGTCCCCCGGATTGCCTTTTAACCAATATAAATCATCACTTAAAAAGAATATCCACTAAAGAACATAATAGTACATGTAAGGTGGACTGAGAGAAAAAATCCAGACCCTCTGGAACAGCCAAATACACTAGGAATCGCAAAGGCTACCATATGCTCTTAAAGCAAAATCCCCAAAACTGACTCAGATATCTGACAATTCCCATAAACACTTACTCCAGAGATACATGTAATGAAATATGTATATTTCCCCTGTTGTTGCAATACACAAAAGTATAGAGATAGACATAGAGATAGAGAAGTATACAGTGGATACAATAACATTATAGAGAGGCAGGGATAGATCCCACACCTCATGCATTTTTATCACTCACAAAGCTTGGTTCCATCGGGGGGTCCCTAATGGTCCATTCTAGTAAAATTGTAGAAGATTCAGTAAAACGCTATACACTGACACTCCAGTAATGAGCAATATTTATGATGTCATCAAATGGCCACCTGCACTGGTAAAAAACCTGAAAAGAGTTAGTTGGATACGTAATGCTAAAGTCCCAAAGATAAAACGATGGTAAGAACTCAGGTACCCAGATAAAGACAGTTGGATACGTAATGCTACAGTCCCAAAGATAAGTGATGGGAAGAGCTCAGGTACTCAGATAAAGACAAAGCTAAGTCAAAAAGTTCAGAAAACCAAAACTAAATATTAGAAAATTTCAGGACGCAACTCTATGACTAGGTTCACCACTGTTACCGGTCACACAGTAATTTTGTATCAAACAAAGACATGGCAAACTAAAACTAGTGGTAAGTCCAAGACACCATTTTAAAACTACAGTAACTACCACTCTAGAATTTGTAGAAGTATCAATACTGAAAAAAGCAGAACTCTTTGAAAACAAACAACAGGAAGCAGTGATGCAGATAACCTGAAGCAGAACAGATAGTTATGCAGATTGTTGGGACGAGTGTCTCAGTTCGCCAAGAAGACAGCAGTGTAGATAGCCAGGCCTCATGACATGTGTCTGTAATGGCGATAGCTGGGAGCAGAACTCATGGGAAGCTTTACAGATAGTCAGGCAGCAGGACAGGTGTCTCAGGTAACCAGGAAAACAGCAGGTCTTAGGACAGGTGTCTCAGGTAACCAGGAACACAGCCGGCCTTAGGACAGGTGGCTCAGGTAACCAGGAACACAGCAGGTCTTAGGACAGGTGGCTCAGGTAACCATGAACACAGCAGGTCTTAGGGCAGGTGGCTCAGGTAACCAGGAACACAGCCGGCCTTAGGACAGGTGGCTCAGCGGTACAGACAGAAAGCAGCGGACTGGTAAACTGTACAGGACAGGTGTCACGGCACATGCAGATAACCAGCAGCAGGGCTGATGAAGGGCCGTTTATGTAGCCAAGCAGCAGGACAGGTGTCACAGGTAACCAGAATCCCAGTAATGTAGATAGCCAGGACTCAATGCAGGTGTCACAGCAAATGCAGATAGCCATTATTTTAAAATGCTGCCGTAACAGCTTTCATGGCACTCAAACTGTTGGTTTCCACATGATTCAAAACAAGAGTAAGCTGTGCCACATGAATCATTGAGTTTATAGGCACATTAGACCAAAAATTCCAGTTTCTAAATGCACTTACCGTATATACTCGAGTATAAGCCGACCCGAGTATAAGCCGAGGCACCCATTTTACCACAAAATACTGGATAAAATGAGTGACTCGAGTATAAGCCGAGGGTGGGAAATGTGCTGTCCCCTGTGTCCCTCTTGTGCCCTCTGTGTCCCCCCTCTCTCTCCCGTGTCTCTTCTCCCCTCTCCCTTACCTGTGTCTCTTCCCCCCTCCCTTATCACCCTCCTCAACCCCCCTCCTCATTCTCAACCTCCCTCCTCAACCCCACTCCTCATCCTCATCCTCCCTCCTCATCCTCAACCTCCCTCCTCATCCTCCCTCCTCATTCTCAACCTCCCTCCTCATCCTCAACCCCCTCCTCAAACCTCCCATCCTCAACCTTCCTCCTCAACCCCCCCATCCTCATCCTCAACCCCCATCCTCAACCCCCCTCCTCAACCTCAACCCCCCTCAACCCCAACCCACCTCCTCAACCTCAACTCCCCTCAACCTCCCTCAACCCCAACCCCCATCCTCAATACCCCTCCTCAACCTAAACCCCCCTCAACCCCCCTCCTCCACCTAAACCCCCCTAAATACCTCCCCCCTCTCCCCTCAGTTACCTGCTTGTGCTCCGGCCTCCGCTCCTTGACCCGGCGCCGGCGGTTTAGGTTGATGAGGGCGAGGGAAAGAGACACGGGGGGGTAGAGAGACACACGGGGGGGTTTGAGACACACGGGGGGAGTTAGAGACACATGGGGGGGTTAGAGACACACAGGGGGAGTTAGAGACACACGGGGGGAGAGTGACTCGAGTATAAGCCGAGGGGGCCGTTTTTTGCCTTAAAAAAAAGGGCTGAAAAACTCGGCTTATACTCGAGTATATAAAGTATTTGTCTTTACTGCAATAATCAGTTCCACATTTTTCTCTTTGAGATTTGAATGTCTAAAGATTCCATAAGAATAAGATTACATTTTTGTTTGGAGAAATAAACATTTTATTGATTTCTTTATCCTTTCAAAACCTGCAGGCACCCACTCTGAAAGAAGAACTAGGTTATATAAAACCTCTTACAAAGCATGTAAAACATGCATCAGTTTTAAAAATGCAAAGCTTTTTTTCTCACTTTTTTACAGTGCCCTGTTTAATAATGTGGAGCAGTACTGATAAATACCTTTCTTTCTTTTCCATACATGGTTTATAATATAAAGTTCAGTTAGTGACCATATATTAGTCAATTAAAAACATATAACATGAAATAGCTCTACAGGTTGATCTTATGATCTTAATGAATAGATTGTTGTGTTTATTATTATCATTATTTTTTATTATTATCTAAGGATACAATTTGTATTTCTACATTTTTATTTTACCCGCTAGAGCAACAACCAGGGCTAAGAAAATTCAATGACTTTTTATTATAAGGAGTGTGCTTGCATGAGAAGTATGTGTGCAATTACTACATTGTATATCTATGAATATTGTTCACATGACAGTTTTCACCTTTATATAAACAGGCATAACCTAGCTAGATAATTTATGAATTCCTCCAACATCCAACTGTTCACATGTAATTTTTCACCTTTATATAAACAGCGATAACCAAGAGAGGTAATTAATGAATTCTTCCTCCAACCAAGATACAGAAAAGCTCCCTGCACTCCTCTGTTTTCAGATCACAATAAAGCAGCTATTCAATCGATTTTAGAAAAAAGGCAGGGGTCTTATCTATTGTTCATGCTTTGTGTACAAGTTTTCAGTCAGAATCCACTTAAACACAAAAGGAAGCAAACAGCCGTAGGCTGGTAAATAGCAGAACTTAGAGAATAAGTACACACTAAGAATTAACACCCCTTCTGGATCACCACCTTGTCGTGGGGCTGGTGTACTTCAGTGAAGCTAAACCATGTAAGGTCATAGCAGAGGTGTCAGACAAATCGTGGTCAACGGTAGAAGGAACTGGCAACCCACTCCAGTATCTTTGCCACAACAAAAATTATGGATAAGCACAACCAGACACATGATCTGCCTGGCATGCTGCAGTCCATAGGGTCACGGAGAGTCAAAAAAAACTAAATAACAAAACAACAAAACAATTAACATAACACAGCAAAGGTCCCATATAAATAACTATAATTACGATTGTTTTTAATTAACATTTTTAGTGGAAATGTGAGATAATTGAGCTTGAAAGTTCTGTATTGTATGAATAAATTATCTGTACAGGACCTCCATCTCTATTATTACTCTCTTTTGTTGTTCAGTTGCGCCTGACTCTTCGTGACATTGTGCACTGTATCAACTCAGTTCTCTATTTTCATTGATAAAGTCTTCCTGGGCATGCTCCGTTTCTTTATAAACCCCCACTTTATGATTTAGTTAGCCCAGATAAAGACAGTTAGAAAGAGTGAGATCTTTTTTAAGCATTTTACTCTTAGAATACCTAATTTCAGCTAAGCACGTTCACTCGAAATGTTAGTAAGAGTCATATGCAGGTTTTTCATTTTTACAATAACTGGGAGCTTTGCTGTGTCACTTCAATGATAACACAGAGTCTGTATTGAATAAGTAAAATATAAAAAAAAATTACAAGGATTCAGGTGCATGCCCATGCTGCATTAGTCTAGAAAAAAAAACACTTGAAATATGAATCTGTATACAGAGCTTGATATATGGATAGGATAAAACCCAGGGGGACTGGGACAGATGCTCACCTGTGCAGTCCAGAGGCTACATAAGATATACAGATGGCTGGCTCCTTATGTGCACTCACTGTCTCTAAGTGCATTGATTAATGGCTTTTTTAAATAATTTAAGTATGACATGAAGTATGTGCCCATGAAAATGTGATATGTTTTTCTAAGTACACAATATTTTCGGAAAGCAATGTTAGAGACTATGGGCCCTATTCTATTGGCCAATTTGTAAAGTTACACATACTTAAAACTGCTCTTGAAATTGCCATATTCGATTAGCTACTCGCATCCGATTCCAAGTTACTTGCCCACAATCACTATGGGCCAGCCAAACCCGCAAAACCAGCCTTCATTGCACCCACAAATATGCAATTAAAAATTGTATTTTTAAAAGTTATTTCTGAGTAATATCGATTCTAGGACTCAAGAGGTTAATAAATATCATGAAGCTCACATGGACTAAAACTGGGGAGCTAATACATTTTATAGATTGCTAGATTTTATGATTGCGAGGCCAATCTGCAAGTATTACTTTATATCCTCTGCAGATTACATCTAACTTCCACGTTTTACTGACATCATGATGACGGTCTCATTTACTATTGGCTGTGTCTAAGAAGTAAATTAAGGGCTTGCTTAAATATTGTCAGATCACATGAACACGCCCCTGAGATCCTACTTAAAAAAGGCAGGGTTTCTGAATTCAGCCTTGAGGTAAGAATTTGCAAGCTGGAGTTTATAGAATACATCTAAACATTTATAAGGCATTTGCGGGCTTCTAATCAAATATGTCCCTATGTACTTACTATACTTACATAGACATACAGTGTGCAGACTTTTTTACATCCACTGTATACAGTGGATATAAAAAGTCTACACACCCCTGTTAAAATGTCAGGTTTCTGTGCTGTAAAAAAATGAGACAAAGATAAATAATTTCAGAACTGTTTCCACCTTTAATGTGACCTATAAACTGTACAACTCAATTGAAAAACAAATTGAAATCTTTTAGGTAGAGGGAAGAAAAAGAAAAATAATGTGGTTGCATAAGTCTGCATACCCTCTTATAACTGGGGATGTAGCTGTGTTCAGAATTAAGCAATCACATAAAAAATTGTGTTAAATAGGAGTCAGCATACACCTGCCATCATTTAAAGTGCCTCTGATTAACCCCAAATTAAGTTCAGCTGCTCTAGTTGGTCTTTCCTGAAATTTTCTTAGTCGCATCCCACAGCAAAAGCCATGGTCCACAGAGAGCTTCCAAAGCATCAGAGGAATCTCATTCTTAAAAGGTATCATTCAGGAGAAGGGTACAAAAGAATTTCCAAGGCATTAGATATACCATGGAACACAGTGAAGACAGTCATCATCAAGTGGAGAAAATATGGCACAACAGTGACATTAACAAGTACTGGAGCTCCCTCCAAAATTGATGAAAAGATGAGAAGAAAACTGGTCTGGGAGGCTACCAAGAGGCCTACAGCAACATTAAAGGAGCTGCAGGAATATCTGGCAAGTACTGGCTGTGTGGTACATGTGACAACAATCTCCCGTATTCTTCATATGTCTGGGCTATGGGGTAGAGTGGAAAGACTAAAGCCTTTTCTTATGCAGAAAAACATCCAAGCTAGGCTACATTTTGCAAAAACACATCTAAAGTCTCCCAAAAGCCTGTGGGAAAAGGTGTTATGGTCTGATGAAACCAAGGTTGAACTTTTTGGCCATAATTCCAAAATATATGTTTGGTGCAAAAACAACACTGCACATCACCAAAAGAACACCATACCCACAGTGAAGCATGGTGGTGGCAGCATCATGCTTTGGGGCTGTTTTTCTTCAGCTGGAACTGGGGCTTAGTTAAGATAGAGGGGATTATGAACAGTTCCAAATACCAGTCAATATTGGCACAAAACCTTCAGGCTTCTGCTAGAAAGCTGAACATAAGGGGGAACTTCATCTTTCAGCATGACAACGACTCAAAGCATATATCCAAATCAACAAAGGAATGGCTTCACCAGAAGAAGATTAAAGTTTTGGAATGGCCCAGCCAGAGCCGAGACCTGAATCCGATTGAAAATCTGTGTGGTGATCTGAAGAGGGCTGTGCACAGGAGATGCCCTCGCAATCTGACAGATTTGGAGTGTTTTTGCAAAGAAGAGTGGGCAAATCTTGCCAAGTCAAAATGTCACATTAAAGGTGGAAAAAGTTCTGAAATTATTTATCTTTGTCTCATTTTTTTACAGCACAGAAACCTGACATTTTAGCAGTGGTGTGTAGACTTTTTATATCCACTGTATATTCATAAAATATAATATATATGCAGTAGAACCCCGGTTATCCGGCACCGTACTAACTGGACTCTCAAGCAACCGGCAGCAGCATCAATTCCCAAAACCGGCATAACCGGCACTATGCAGACAGTGCAAGACTGCAAAAAAAAATGCTAACTTTTTTCCTAATTGTTTTTTTGGGCCCCGGTTTAGGTGCTTATGCCATTTTAAATGCATTTTGAGGGTGTTTGGAGGGTTTAAGGGTCTTTTAATCGGGGTCTCCTGATTAAACGGCAACTACAGTTATCTGGAAATAGGGAGTCCCGTGGGTGTTTTACTGTATATAGTAAATAAATAGCACATTTGTGTTCACATTTGAATGTCTAAAAAAAAGTAAAAAAAATAAAATGTTTTCAGCTCAGAATTCTGAGAAATACAGTTATTACACTGCATTCTGGGAAGCTGGGCAGGGACATGCAAATGTGCCCACAAATGCCTCGCTCTTCACAAATCTATAAACCATTTTAAGCATGGCTTCCTTTAAGCTTATGCCCGCTGCATTACACAGCTTTTATGCAAAGCCAAGGTTAGATTATACACAAGCTGGGAATCCTACCCACATACAGCTGTTTCAAGGTTATGAGTGGGTAGCTCACCACAACAATCATTTAATATATGGTGGGCAAAAGAGCGATAGAAGCCCTCCACCATACAATATATATAGTAAAATAAATAGTAAATGTTTTATAGTATTTATTTTATGCTAGAGTAGAAACTAGCACTACTACTAATAATAAAAATATATTTTTTTTACAATTAATAGAGGGACATTAAATAATACAGTAGACTCTCAGTTAACCGGCACCCATGGGGATTGGTAGATGCTAGATAAATGTAGTTACTGGTTGCTTGGGAGTTACTATGAAAAGAGGCCTAGATTAGCTGCAGTATATTTATCAGTGAGGGCTGATCTAGCAGCAGCAGCTTTCACTCCTCACTTACATACAGGAACGTTAGGCTGGATGGGAATGTAACACCAACACTGCCCTGTCTCAGTCACTCATGCCTGTCTGCTTCCAGGTAACATTGAATTGACAGAGACGTACAGTGGATGAAATCTAGGTGCCTGTAAGCATTTTGTGGCATGACAATCTGGCTCCTAACATTTGTTGAGCCCTGTAAAAAAAAAAATTTTTTATTCAGATTGCAGTGTTCAATTTATTTTCTGGTTGCTTGAAAGTTCTGGTTGCTTGAGTTCTGCTTGATTTCTGGATAACTGAGAGACTACTGTACACCACTATTTTGTTTCTTCAATGAAAATGTATCTTATGCTACTCTCAGCAGATAAATAGTAGAAAAGATACATAGCAGAAAATGTATGTTGTGAGAATAAATAATAATAATAATAATAATAATAATAATAATAAAATGATGATAACCTGAACATTCTCTTAAACATCTGGCAGGTAGAATTACAATAAAGTGTGTGTGTTTCGAAACCTATTTATTGGATAAAAATTCTTTAAATTGATTATTTGTTATTAAAAAAGGTACAATATATATTGCACTATGCTTATTATGCACCTTTATCACTGAAGTACAGTACACAGTTTGTTTCAATACATTATTTAAGCGCGGTTGTGTTCTGATAGTTAAGTTTGCTTGAATTTTCCATTACAAACATATTTTTCCTGATCTTATATGTTTGCGTTGTTTGACGAATCTAAATATTTCTAAACATATTTTCAACCTTTAGATTGTAAGCATGTGACTTTTCAATCTTGTGTCGGTACTTTGAATACAAGCACTATGTACATTTGATTTTAAGCTCAATAACAGGGCGTTTCCTTATTTGCTATGTATAATATTGTTTTTGCCTTCTACTTAACCCCTGTACAGAGCTATGGAATATGTTGGAAGGTTACAAATAAAAGATAATAATAAAAAATGTATTAAAGTTTCTCTGTTTAAAGCTTTAAACTGGTCAGTTTGTGGAGTCTAATAAAAACACTATCTGCCTATCTACAAACATGTTGAAAAAAATCAGCATTTACCAAATAAGCAAACCCAAAAACTCCCTATATGAAACAAAGATATGCACTTAAGGTTTATCAACAAAATCCAACGGGAAAAAAATGTTTTGCTTGTGTTTGTCCTCATAAGAAGTCATTCTTGTGATAGCTTATCCCACAGAAAACATATCTGCTGTTCTGCTGAGGACTAACTTGCAGACACTCTCCTTATTCAGTTTACAGGTCTTGTTTCATCAATTTTGTTATGCTTGGTTGTTAACCATACTAATTATGCATAAATAACTTTTGATTTTGTTCAAAAGAGAGAAATATAGCGCTGTTCTATAAATATGTGATGTCATGAATGATGCCACCTAATGTAATACATGAGTAATGTAATCAGAAAAACTTTTGCAGGGGTATGGAGGATCCTTAACTTCCCAATTTCCTTGAGTTAATTGTTGCCACAATATATATATATATATATATATATATATATATTAAATGATTGTTGTGGTAAACTGCACAAGGTAGGAGCCGGTCCTACACTGATGAGATGCAATAATATCGAAACAGTGTTGTTTGTTGGTAGATTTCCTGGCTTGTGCATAATCCATTCTGGGCTTTGCTTAAAGCTATGTAATACAGCAGGCTCATGCTTAAAAAGCCATGTTTTAAAATGATATTGGATTAAAGAGCAAAGCCTTTATGGGCACATTTGCATTCCCTGCTCAGGTTCCCAGAATGCAGTGCAATAACTGAGGAAATCTGAGTAGGTAATTATTTTTTTAACTTATTTTAGATGTTCAAATGTGAACACAAACGTTATATTTATTTATTGTACTACTGTACGGAGGAGAGCTTCTATTGCTCTTTTGCCCCCATAAATTAATTATATATATATATATATATATATATATATATATATATACATATATATATATATATATATATATATGTATATATACAGAAAAAAATACAGTAATGATTGTTTCCTGGTTAGCTATGTCAGGACAGAATACGATTGCTCTTTACCCTCCTACCTCTGATGGGCAGCCCTGTTCCAAAATTGTAGGGGAAATGTAATGCTGGTATAGAACTTATCCAGGCAATGAATATTACTGTGGATATTAATTAATGTTTTGTTAAAAAATGAGACCTCAAAGAAATTTGTAGTAACCCAAATAATATAGACTATCAATGCAGGACATAGGACTTTGCTTTCTGTCCTGACGCAATTAGAATGAGCTATCTCATAGATAATGCAGCCACTAATATCTAGAGAAAAAAATATACATATCAATATATATATAATATTTTGTCTGGATCTAGAAAGTTTTATTTTCAGCTTCTTTGAATGTAGGTTACTGAAGAGGACATGGCATAAACTCTGTTTTTTAAATACTTCATTTAGCAATTATTCATTTTTATTAGTTCTGCTGGACTGACCCTGGAATATTCAACACTCACTTACGTACATAAATCTATTAATATTACATTACAGTGGTAATATTAGATGAGACAGATGTATGAAAGTGGCACTGTGTGTGGCAAGCACAAAACATGGCACACTTTGTATTGAAACCCATAAGTGCTACTGAACATATTTAAATCAATTCTCCATCAGCACCAAAATAATCTAATTTGTGCATTCACATACTCTGTATGATTGTGCAATTCATTTACAAAGAAATATGTTTATATGCAATAATGCAGCAACTAATATTTCAGTATAACGGGGATGTATCGTACCCTACTCGTGTCTCAAATAGGGGGATATTCTCTAAGCATCAATTGAGAAAGGCTGTAATTTTCCCAAAAGGAACTAGACATCACATCTTTTTGCAAACCACATTGCAGCCCACGGTAAACTTAGTACATTTCCCCACTCTCAAGAGATAAATACTCAGATTACAGATCTATAGCTACCACTGAGATAATAAAGTAACAAATAAAACATTCTAAAACATGGATTTTATTTTATTTATTTATTTTTAAATTGTACTGTTAAAATTGAGCATCCCATGTAACACAATGCAGGACACATAAATACTTTATTATTATTGTGTAAAAATAAGAGTAATACTAACAGAACATATTTAAGGGGAAATAAAATAATGGTGTGGCACAATGTATGTGTTTATGTCGGTTGTGTGAATATTATAATAGTTGTAATCGCTGTGTTAATCTAATGATTTAGAAATAAAATTAATGCGTACAGATAGATAGATAGATAGATAGATAGATAGATAGATAGATAGATAAAGAGGTAGATAGATAGATAGATGATAGAATGATAGATAGATAGATAGATAGATAAAGAGGTAGATAGATAGAGATAGATAGATGTTGCTTTTGATTTAAGAAGCTTGTTACTCTGAATTAAATGTTTGTCTAGTTAAAAATAATGGTTTAATTGTATATTGAAATATATATTTTTGTACACACACACACACATATATATATATATATATATATATATATATATATATATATATATATATATATATAAACTCTTCTAGATCACTATAAATATATATATTATGATTGAATAAATATTACTTATTCAAATATAACAATATACAACTAGAGTGGAAACCAGCTCTGCAGAATATGTTGCTGCATAAAAATAAAGAGATAATAAAACATGGGCAGGTCATGACAGAAGACGTTAGATAAATCGTGGTCCACTGTAGAAGAAACTGGCAATCCACTCCAATATCTTTTTCCAACAAAACCTTATGGAGGATAGACACAAGACATATAATAATGTTCCTGGCTTGCTGCGATCCATAGGGTCACAGAGAGTTGGATACGACTGAACAACAACAATATATATATATTATATATATATATATATATATATATATATATATATATATATATATATATATAGAATACAGTGTATGAGATATCCTGGGAATCCTTTCTCCTAAAATCTACTAAATATTCTCTAAAACTGCCCGATGCATGACATAACTCCAGGCATTAATACAAATTAGCAAGATTAATAATATGTTATGGATACAATTTAAAATAAAGTATAAATACACACAATAAATACATTAGCGTGAATAATTTATAATTATTTTATGAAAATTATTTTGCCTTAATTTTTAAAAAAAGGAACACATTAATTAAAAGTTTAGTTATCATCTTCTCATGGAATATATTATTTATTTTAAAGCTAATCTACCTGCAGTTATCTATAATAAGAAGAAGCAAAATACAGTCTGTTCTCTTTTCAAAAGTTTCTCTACCAGTCTGGTATAGGCATTCTCCTCTTGGACTTTATCATTTAGGACAACACACAGGTAAATAGCCAAAGCTGTTTAGTAATAATTTAAAAAAAAGAACATAGTTATTATTATCTTAAGTATGCTGTCTAGATATACTTACATCTAGGAAGATGGACATGCCCTTAGTCAGGCTCACTGATGAGCTGAGCTCCTCAGGTGAGTCAGTCCTGGAAGGAGAAGACATCTCCTGGCAATCCATTGCCTGGGAAGAATAGTCCTGGCTTCTTGTAAGATTCTATAGCCTGGACAGGGCTGTCTGGTAAGTGCTTTTGCTTTCTTGGTGGATGAAGATCTGTCAGCTAGAGATGCTCCCTGTAACTGTAATCTGCTGTTTGCTAATCCTCCGCCAGTTTCCTGGAGTCCCTCCCAAGTGTGATCTTCCTCCTTATCAACAATACTCAGCAAAGCCCTCCTCTCACTATTTCTAACATAAATCCCATTATCTCTTTTCTCAATCCTGAAAAATTAATTGTAAGGAAATAGAACATAAATTATAGTGACATAAATAGGAAAGTAATTGTATGAATATTGGAAAATGTTCATTATATGTGCTGGCTATATTGATGCTCAGTGTATTATCACAACTCACAGCTTTTGTACAGAAGAGGATCAGCAACCTCAGGTCATTATCATCACACACTCAGTCTACAGTGTTCATGCGCCATCTAGTGGTAAAATGATGTAAAGCACCAAAGTTTCAGAATTTTCATTATTATTATTAACATGACAGCAGGTGACAAAATAGTGTATATGAAATGTGTTTGTTTGCATCGCTCAGTTGTGTCCAATTCTCCATAACCTTGTGGACTGCTACACACCATGCTGATCCACTTCGCTTTTATGGCAGAGATACCGAGTGGGTCTCCAGTTCCTTCTCCACAACATACAGCTCCTGGTATTCCTAGGTGGTCTCCCATCCAAGTACTGATCAGGCCCAACCCTGCATGGCTTCAGGGTGGTTTTACCTCTTGTTTCCCTGACTGGAACTGAACCCAAGTCGCAGCAGTGAAAGCAATGAATCCTAACCACTGGGAAGGGAACATACGGTGCCTTGCAAAATTAATCACCCCCTTAGCATTTTTCGTGTTTTGTTGCCTCACAACCTGGAATTAACATGGATTGTTTGAGGATTTGCATCATTTAATTTACAGAACATGCCCACAACTTTGAAGATTTTTTTTTTTGTGAAGCAAACAACAAATAGGACAAAATAACAGAAAAAGTCGATGTGCATAACTATTCACCCTAAAGCCAATACTTTGTAGAGACGCCTTTTGCAGCAATCACAGCTCCAAGTTGCTTTGGATAAGTCTCTATGAGCTGGCCACATCTTACCACTGGGATTTTTGCCCATTCCTCCTTCCTCTTAAGGCTGTAATGTAACAAAATAGGTAAAAAGTCAAGGGGGGTGAATACTTTTGGAAGGCACTGTATATGCATGAAATAGTCCTTGCATAATACTAAGGGGTGTGTTGCTTACTAGGCCTACGATGCTCAGGCCAGGGCAGCACAATTTCAGGAACAGCAGTCTGTCTGAAGATTCAGCGCAGTGCATTAAGGGGATACATATTGTTAAAAGCTAACTTCCTCTCAAAACAAATCATTTCAGCTTATGGCTATTGAGGTCAAGTCTCATAGAGCCAGTAGCTGGAAAACACAGAACGTAAATTTTCAGGACGTGATTAGAAAGTCAAAGTATTTGCTCATATATGAGCGATTAAGCCATAGTATTTTAGATAGAATTCCCGGTTCCAAAAAATCTGGGACCCTTGGCTAGATTCCCCATTCAGTACCTCTTTGACTTGACTCTTAATTTAAATTGCTCTGATAATGGGGGTATTGCTCGAGGCCGAGGAGACCTGGTCCTGGATCCATCAGGTAGGCCTGGGAACTCGATACAAGGGTCTTACACCCTTAAGGTTTTTTTTCTTTTTTCAACTCTCCACGTTGATTTTTTTGCTTTAAGAGATTTGTTTTCTTTCTTGTTTTTTTGTTTGTTTTTTTACCTTGCTTCTAATATATAATTGTTAATCTCAACGATTTTCTCCTCTACGGTTTTGGTTATACTTGCAATTAAAAAGGTAATAAGAAAAGACAGTCAGTAGTTAAAATTATAAGATTTATTGAAGAAGACAATATAACTTATCTGACTCTTGTATTATAAAGTACAATGCTGTATTATCTTATGTCTTTAATAAAAATTTATGTTAAATATATATATATATATATATATTTGCACACAAATATCTATATGTAGTGATGTTTCTGTCTGTAAGGGTGCTTGACATACAATATATAACATAAACACACATAAATGTATGTTTTGGGACATAGAAATGGGAAAATGAGTAGCTGCAAATGGGGCATGGAGGCGCACAAATCTAAATTGGCTGGGGCAGCATGAAACAGGGACATTGACCTAGCTGCCTTTTTAGAGACTTGACGTGTTATTTTATGTGATGGAATATTTTATCACTTAAATCTGTGCAATTCATGTTATTTCTATTAACAGGCCCTCTGTATATATACTAGGCCCATAGCTATACAAAGGTCATATGTATATGGCATTCTTCTTCTTTTTATTATTATTTGTATACACACACATATTTCCAAAAAGTAATAATTGTCCCCCATTTAATATACCCATTTTTTCAGCCTTTTCAATATTTAATTAGTGCTTTTATTTTTTATATGGTCCTTTTGTTTATTACCAATGGGTTATTCCTTTTTACTTTCAATTATCATTTTATTTTATTTTTCAATACCACCATCTCTCCATTTAAAATGAGATTTTTCATAATATTTTATTTAAATGTGCCTATAAATAGAAGATCATGAGTTCTTTAATTGTACCTTTAATATTAACCTAGAGACTGTCACTACAGAATATAATATCAATACAGATAATATTATTCTACTATTATTTTTTATCAGTATATATTTAATCTAAATTCATGTTGTTTTTCATTGGAATATAACTAACTTTTGGATTATGCAGTTTTTCATATATTTAACCTTTATCTCAAGGTTTGGCGCTCATTGCGGGCTTCTCCTCTTGTGTACTTTTGCTCCTCTAAGCACCTTGGGCGCTCATCACAAAGACAGATATATATATATATATATATATATATATATATATTTTGTTAACTAATAATTAATTAATGAATTAGTTACTTAATATACTTTACCTATTTCTAATTAATATATCCAGTAATCAATAGCCTGAAGAGCTAACAATCTGTTTTTATTTTCCTGCAGCATACACTGTACAGTTGGACTGTTGCTGCCCTGAGGAGATAGTGTAATGAATGTCCCAATTGTGCATTAGAAATAGGCTGCGTGCACAAGGGCAAACCATTGGGTTAGTCGTGTAAAGCGCCATTCGCGAGCATTTTCCATCCTTTGTAATAGTGTATTTTGTACCTCGTACATTCCTGTGTGAAAGTGCTACGCGGTTGGCAGTGTTTTGCATGGACCGGATTCGTGTAGCCTTGTTTTCATTTTTTGTGGAAGGCATTTTTTTTCTCTCTTAGGCGATTTTCGAGTGCCAAAACTCGGCCAAATCGACTTAAATTTGCGTTCCACCTCACTCCCAGACTGGCTTTTCCTCTGTGCTGTGTGTGATGTTTTTGTTGTATTTATTTTTTTTATTTTTTTGTGTTTTTTGGTTTGCGCCGTTTGCCCTTTAAGTTCGTATTTTTCGTATCTCGTAATTATTTTTTTCTAAGTCTCTCAATTTTTTTTTTCTAAGTCCCGCGTTGGTCAACTGCTTGTAGTCTAAGGCGATCCCACGTTTACTAAGTGTTTGATCCCGCGTGTTTCAATGTGTGATCGGCGCTCCTTCGTGGCTAAGTCCCGCGTGTTTTATTGCCTTCACTGCCCGCCTCGTTTGCGAGGCTGGCAGGCAACAAGCGCCTTTGGGCGCTCATCACCTTTGTGCTGCGAGTTTTTGGGCGCTCATCGCCTAAGTACTTCGAGTTAACGGCTCGCTTCGATACGCGAGGGTCGCAAGCGGTGAGTGTCTTTGGTGTTCATCGCCTGACTACATCTCGTAGTTTGACAACTATTATATGTGATGGAGTCATGCCACTCCTGCCAATCAGGGATTATTGTGTGGACACTATCCATGCCCATGTTTAAGACAATGTACTGGATTTATTAATCTTAACAGATTTGCTATAGAGGCATCCTGATTGGCTGAGGCATCCCCATAACAACAGGGATGCCATGCGCACCATCTAGGACAAGGGTGTCCAAACTCAGTCCTGGAGGGCCGCACCCAGGCCTGGATTTGAATATATCCTTTCTGTGCACAGGTGAGTCAATCGGGATGACTGAAGAAGTGACTGACTCACCTGTGCACAGCAGGGTTAACATGAAATCCAGGCATGTGTGTGGCCCTCCAGGACAGAGTTTGGACACCCCTGATCTAGGAGCTTACAGAGTCCCCATAGCAAAAGGGATGCTGTGTGCACCATCTAGGTCCTTCTAATGCCTCATTTTAATAGGCTACAGCATCCCCAAAGCAACGAGGATGCTGTGTGTGTCATTGTGGTGCTATTTATGCCATAGAATGACTTAAAAAACTGTCCTGTGTGTGTATAGACCCTTTCAGGGTCCTTTCCCTCTTCCCCTACGCAAAAGATCAGCAGCAGTGGTGCCGCCACCAACTGCTAGATGGTGCTGACGATTTTTGGAATACTGCTGCACATTGCATATAAGGCTCGACGACAGAAGAGGCCTTGGGCTATGATAGGCGGGCCTGATGCCCTCGAGTACCTGCGCAGAACATAGCGATAATTATAGGCCTTCCCATAAACCTGAGGGCGCCATCTAGCAGCTACTTGCTGGCACTGCAGCCGTCAGTGCTGGCGATTTCTTGCGCGTACACAACGGAATAGATCCCCCTTTCAGCCTAAAAATTAGGTTATATTGATGAGTTGAAACTGAACTTCATAAAAGAAAAGATATGACTATTATTGTAGATCTTGTAATACATCATTATTAATACCTTCTGAATGAACTTAAGAGTTTTAAGTTTTTTATGACGGGATTAAAATTGTAAAGCTGGCAATGCTGTTTGCCACAAAATTTGAGGCTTTAGCTCCTCTAAGCATCTTTGGCGCTCATTGCGAGCCTCTCCCCCGTGTACTTCAACTTTCCTGCTTTGCACTGATCACCTTCGGCCCTTATTGCAAGCCTCTCCCACTCGCGGGGCTCATCGTGAGCACCGCAATGAGCGCCTTTGTCGCTCAACTCATGGCGCTCATGGCGAGCCTTTTCTCCCACTTACTGTACTCATTGCAGGGTTTCTTAACCTGCAAGTTTTGGGCTTGGGAATGCCTTGCGTCTCTTTCCACCATCTCCCCCCTGCCCCTTCCCTGTGTGTTTCTCCTCTATGTGTCCGTTGAATGGTTGCGCAGCGATCGCAGAAGGCCGTTTGTTTTATTTTAAAAGTCCTGTGTGCCTGGCGTTGTTCGTGTAAGTGTTACTGTCTTTGCCATTGTGAATTTTTTAAGTCCTGCTTGCCTGGCTCAAAATCGCTTGCAACCCCACTCCCAAGCTTCCTGGCTCACCCTCTGCGCTGTCTATCAGTGTGTTATTATATTTGTTGGCTGCAATGAGTGCCTTTTGTGGTCATTGCAGCCTAAGTACTGCCCCGCTGGAAGCAATGAGCAGCAAAGGTGCTCACTGCAGCCTAAGTACTGCGCTGCTGCTTCGCGAGGCTCACATGTGTGATGGCACCGCTGGCTTCAATGAGCACCAAAGGCGCTCATTGCAGCCTAAGTGCTGCACGGCTGCTTTGCCTCTCTTTGCGAGGCTCACATGTGTGACGGCGCTGCTGACTGCAATGAGCATTTTCGTTACCAACATAGCAAATGTTACGAACACTGACAACTGTATATGTGATATGTGTGCCCTTACAGACAAGGTGTTGCATGAATTATGCTCCAATGAATTACACACATTTGACCCCATTTAATTGTCCAAATCACAATTACATAAGCCTGTGGAGCCCGTAAATGTTACAGATATTTAATTGTATACATTTTACTACTCGCAATCGATTCGCAAGTTACAGACTCAAAATCACTGCGGTTGTCAAAAACATAACATCAGTGATGCAAAATCGATATGCAATTACAACAATTCAACAAGCCTGTAATTGCCTTCTAACCTGTAATTCTCAAATGAAGCCAAATTGTAGCAAAAATATTACAGGTTCCAAATAGAACTCGCAAAGGCTTTCTCAAAGACGTAAGAGTGCCCTAGCAGCTATTAAAAAGACAGTAAACCACTTTAAACCAATACAAAAGCAGGGAAGCTCATCAGAATTAATTGCACAACATTCTCCAATGAACAAATAACATAAAAATATATATTTCGGAAAATATGTTGGACAGAAAATATGTATAATTATTTCATAATGATGGCACACTGCTAGCAAATGTTAGGTGTTATGTGCAACAGTATGGGTGGACTACCTAAGTATTAGAGTTTTGTGTGTATTGTAACATAAGTTGTTCCATGGCTCAGTTCCATTAATTTATCATTGTTCCAATGTATGCTGATTATTACATTATTACATGTAGGTTGTTGAAACCAGGGGAACCAGAGTAAGAGATACTGGACAAAAGGGGTTTTAAACTCTGCACAGAAAGACATTGCCATACATGAATATATCTATAGGAGATCAGATTAGAGTGACATGGGCCTAATGAAGATAAGCAGGTCATGTAAGCAAATAGGATAGATAGTCTCCTGTACTAAGTACTAAGGTCAAAAACCCAGGATAATTTAACTTTCCCTGATGGTTAGGTTACTGCACCACAGTGGTAGATAACAGGCCTGACATTTATTAATGGACATCTTCCTGTATACAGGAAGATGATCTGTGTACATATATATAATTGTGAAATACATGTAATATATGTTGATATCCCAAAACCTTAACCATTGAAAACACATAAAAATAGTGATAACAGTATAACAAAACTTTATTATATACACAGAGCACACTCAGAAATGTATACCACTGTGCATTAATATCATGGGTGTGGTGTGGGCGGATCCTGGAAGGGAAGGAGGCTGTTTTGGAAAAGGGGGACACCTAAAGGGTTAAATGTAATACTGTATAATAATTATGATGTATAGCATCTACTAGGATCACATGTGGTCACTACACCACTGATAAATTCAAATATCATCATACATCACTCCATTTAATAGAAGTAACTAGTAATTTGTATTGTGCCTACATCTGGTCTTCATCTGCTCCATTAAACAGATGAATAAACATCTGGACTATGTAATTCAATCCATTTACACACATACAGGGTGTTCCCAAAAAATTCTGAAAAAAAGTGGTCCAAACCCCAAAAAAGCAGAGGAAGATTAAAAAAAAAAAAAAAACCTGCATTTACAGTACAGTGCTAAGTACTGTAACTGTAACAATTGACTAACTTACCTGATCTTCATCTGCAAGCATTTCTAACCATTATGTGGGTGTCATGATATATCACTAGCCATGATCATTAATAATGATGTGTTGTCTCACAACGAATGCTTAGCTTTGAACACAGTCAGTGGAGTACTATCACCTTCTCCAAAATCCTGCTCCAGGAGTACTGTCACCTTCTCCATCTGATATTTGTTAGCAATATTGATATCACATTCATCTGTTATGCAGGTTGTTATCACATTGTAAAGGATTCTCATTATATCATAACCTAGCCATTAATAATTAAATAATACGAAGGGCCCCAGCCATAATCAGTTTTACTTACATCAGACACAAATATCTGTTGTATTACTAATATTGAGGAGAGGATGACATGCTTCACCAGTGCATGTATTAATGCTGACTTTGATTAACATGCCATTGTGAGACTTTGCAAGTCCACTGGCACAGCTGTATTAGTCTACATTTAAGCTAACAACAATCATGCCTTATAAATCTGTATATATGATTTAATTAAAATCATGTGAGCGACATTTTTGGGAGGGGATATCATTGATGAATGTCTGAGAGCCACTGTCAATATATTACAATTACTTCATATTTGGAACAATGCTTGCAGATGAAGAAGATGCCTTCATGGACCTGAATTGTGCCTAAAATCAAAAAATAAAATCAATCATGAATAAGGCCTAAATAAAATATAAGGACTGCAGCATCTCTTCTCAACGGCATTCTTCAGTAACCATCAATTGGTGAAATGGTAAACATAACCCTAGGTGTCCACAGATAAAGTGATCATGGACCATGTGATGGGAGGTAGCCATCTGCTTACAATATATCACCATCACATAGGCCATGATCCGATACTCTGTAGCCAGGCTAGATCATGTTTACATTTGGACCAATAGATTATCACTGAGGAGTGCTGTTGAGAAGGTTCAAATATATGTGCAGCCCCTACATCCTTCTCCATCTTGCCACAGGGCCGCACGCCTTCTTCCTAGTTGAGTGGGGGTTGCAGGGGAAGGCATTCCCCTAGGAGGCAGTGGAACTGGAGGTGGTGGATGCATTGATGGAGGTGAGGGGTGGCCAAGCTTTGGGTGTGCATGGGAGGCCTTTGGGGTGGAGGAGGCGGTGCTGGGAACCAATGTTCAGTTTTATGAGCATGCTCTGGTTATCCAATGAATAGAGCAGCCTGGGCAGGTAGGACTCCACCAATAGGTTGTACCTCCTCACTTCCCTATAGCCTCTGCAGGCTGCCGTCAATGGAGGCCTGGTTGGAGGAGATACTGGCCTGGATCCCCCAATTACTTTTCACAAGCTGCCGCATCAGGACCAGCATCCCCCCCCTCCACAGCCTCCCATGGTGGACCTTGGGGCAGAGGTCTGCTCTGTGTGTGCATGTCTGGATGATGAGGTGGCATGGTGGAGCCCAGATGGGAGGGGCTGAGGTCCGGCTGTTATGTGTTAATATGTGTTTAGATGTATTAAGTGTAAAATAAATCTATAGGAAATATAAATTAATAAAATCTCAATAACCTGCTCTCTAAAACTGCATGTGGCTGCACGCCTTCTCCCTAGTTGAGTGGGGGGGAGGGTTGCAGGGGAAGGCATTCCCCCAGGAGGCAGCGGAACTGGAAGTGGTGGAGGCATTGATGGAGGTGAGGAGTGGCCAAGCTTTCGGTGTGCAGGTGAGGCCTCTGGGGTGGAGGAGGCAGTGCTGGGAACCAATGTTCAGATGGATGAGTGCTCTGGTTATCCGATGAATTGAGCAACCTGGCCAGGTAGGACTCCAGGACCAGCATCCCTCCTCCGCGGCCTCTGATGGTGCACCTTGGGACGGAGGTCTGCTTTGTGTGGGCATGTCTGGGTGATGAGGTGGCGTGGTGGAGCCCAGAGGGGAGGGGATGAGGTCTCTAAATCCTCCTACTCTCACTCTCCAAGACTAAAACCACAAGCTCCGGGAGCTGCATGCTAATTTGTGAAAATCTACAACACAGTCAACGCATGGGCGGGTGGTGTAACGGAACCCATCACTGTTTTACCCTGTTTTATGGTTATTTAATTATTATGGTTAAAATATGATCCTACTGTTATACTGTATGTATGTTGGTTTATGCTCTGCAGAATATTAGCCCAGACTATTGCAGACCTTGGCATAATAGATAATCCTATTACAAGGGCTCCTCATAAGCAAGAGAGGTCCATTGCGTGAAGTGTTCACATTGTGAAGATGGAACAAAGGGAAGGATGATCTAATCAATGTCTGATTGTATCAAAGTTGCCAGGTAGCCTCAGGGAGGTGTGACCCACCTATTGTCGCTCTATGTGTATTGTGGGGCCAACTATGGGGGATGTGTATTGCCTGTGGGAAGAGATGTGTATATATATTTCTGCACAACAAAATAAAGACAGTATTCTTTTGACTCCCAATTGAGTGTCGTCCAATATGGGAGGTTGGGGATGGTGAGACTGTAGTGTTTCTTGGATATTTTACCGTATACCAGCGGAGATATTGGATTTGTGTTCCAACTCCGTTACAGGTGGGTCGCAGCTTTAATATCTCTCCCTGACAATCATTATCTGTTAGCCCATATTCTATTGGCTCCAAGGGCTGTGGTGCACACTATAATACATGATTGGATTGTAACTACGGACTCCATGTTTTCCAGACAACAAACAGCTTGCGGCCACACGAAGGGTTTACGGTTTAGCCTTCAGGTCTGTAATTGCGGGTTTGGGTAAATTAAATTTGTCTGTATGTTAATCCTGAATTTAAGCCTGTAGTCAGAGAAGATATTTATGGTGGATAGAGATGTCGCGAATAGTACGCCTGCGGACTGTTCCCGGCGAACATAGCATGTTCGTGTTCGCGGCGAACTGCGAACATATGCGATATTCGACCCGCCCCCAATACTTTATCATTAAGCAAACTTTGACCCTGCATGTCACAGTCAGCAGACACATTCCAGCCAATCAGCAGCATACACTCCCTTCCAGACCCTTTAACCTCATGGACAGCAGCCATTTTGGAATCATAACTAACTTGCAGTCTTACTGAGAGGAGGCTGAGTGTGATACTGCATCAATAGGGAAAACCATAGCTAGGCAAGTTTACTCAGTGTCCAGTGCAGTGCTGAAGGACTCTTGTGCCTTATTATTATTATTATTATTAATATTACTACTGTATAATGTGTAGATGTACCAGCTGGGCATGCTCTTGTGCATTACTATTATTATTATTATTATTATTATTATATAATGTGTAGATGTACCGGCTGGGCATGCTCTTGTGCATTATTATTATTAGTAGTAGTAAAATACTACTACTAATAATAATAATAATGCACAAGAGCATGCCCAGCCGGTACATCTACACATTATATAGTAATAATAATAATAATAATAATAATAATGTAGAAGAGCATGCCCAGCCGGTACATCTACACATTATATAGTAATAATAATAATAATAATAATAATAATGTAGAAGAGCATGCCCAGCCGGTACATCTACACATTATATAGTAATAATAATAATAATAATAATGCACAAGAGCATGCCCAGCCGGTACATATACACATTATATACTAATAATAATAATAATAATAATGCACAAGAGCATGCCCAGCCGGTACATCTACACATTATATAGTAATAATAATAAGAATAATAATAAAGCACAAGACCTCCCCTGTGTCTCCCCCCCCCACTCCCCCCATGTGTCTCTCTCCCCCCCCTCCCCTGTGTCTCCCCCCCCCCCACTCCCTCCCATGTGTCTCTCTCCCCCCTCTCCCCTGTGTCTCTCCCACCCTTCCCTGTGTCTCTACCCCCTCTCCCTTCTCCAGTGTTTCTTTCCCCCCTCTCCTGTGTCTTTTCCCCCTTCCCTCTTCCCTGTGTCACTCCCCCCTCCCCTGTGTCTCTCCCACCCTTCCCTGTGTCTCTACCCCCTCTCCCTTCCCGTGTTTCTTTCCCCCCTCCCCTGTATCTTTCCTCCCTTCCCTCTCCCCTGTGTCTCTCCCCCCTCCTCTGTGTCTCTTCCCACTTCTCCCCTGTGTCTCTACCCCCTCTCCCCTGTGTCTCTACCCCCTCTCCCTTCCCCTGTGTTTCTCCCCCCCTCCTCTGTGTCTTTACCCCCTTTCCTCTTCCCGGTGTCTCCTCACCACTCCCTCCCATTAGTCTCTTCCCCCCTCTCCCCTGTGTCTCTACCCCCCACTCTCTCCTGTGTCTCTCCCCCCTCCCATGTGTCTCTTCCCCTCACCTCTCCCCTACCCTGTTTCTCTTCCCCCCTCTGCCCTGTGTCTTCCTCCTCCTCTCCACTGTGTCTTCCTCCCCCTCTCCCGTGTCTTCCTCCCCCTCTCCCCTCCCCTGTTAGCTTCTATACGCATACATACATACGATAAGAAATCTGGGGGGGGGGGGGGGGGGGGTTTACCCCTTACCCCCCCCCCCCCCAAGTTCCAACACCCATGTGTACTGTATAATATTGTATTGCATTATGTTATATTATATCACTAGTGACTTGCCTGGCACACATGACAGGGCAATGAAGTTTGAAGCCATGGCAATGCAGTTTGCCACACAATGTGATGCTTTTTGTACTCTGAGGACCTTCGGCGCTCATTGTGAGCCTCTTACCTCGTGTCCTTCATGTTTCGTGCTTTGCAGCGATCAATCTTCGGCGCTCATCGCAAAGACAGATATATAAGTACAGTGTTAAATATATAATTTTTTTTGTGCAGTGTAAATTAAAAAATGTATTCATGTCTCAGAGCATAATAAAGTGATTTAGATTTGTAACTGCTTTGAGAGTGCTATCGCTGGCAGCCAATGAGCAGTAATCCAGATATATAACTGCAGGGTAAAAAGTAAAACATTTTAGTGTAGTGTAAAGTCTACATTTTTATTTTCCATTACTAATTAATACTTATTAAATGAATGCACGATAATAACTATTGTGAATGAACAAATGTATTAGGAAGTGCGAAGCGTTAATGTATGTAAAGTAACGGCAGTGTAAAATATGCTATTAAGCGTATTTTTTTTATAGATATTTTTTTTAATAATAATTAATTAATTAATTACTAAAATACTTTACCTATTTGTAATTAATATATCCAGTGATCAATATCCTGAAGAGCTAACAATCAGTTTTGATTTTCCTGCAGCTTACAGTGTACATTTGGACTGTTGGTGACCTGAGGTGTAAGTGTCAGCAATGTGCGCAGTGCACGAGGGGAAACCGCTTGTATAGTCGTGTAACGCGCCATTTTAGATTTGTAATGTTATTAGTTGCAAGTTAGTGTTGTAAAATGGCGGCGATTGTGTATGTGTTACGCGGCTCGCCAGCAGTTTCCATTATTTCTAATAGTGTATTTTGTACCTCGTCTGTTCCTAGGTAAAAGTCGTACATGGCTGGCGATGTTTTGCACGGTTTGGGGTCGTGTAGCCTCGTTTTCATTTTTTCCGGACGGCATTTTTTTTGTCGCTTAGCCGATTTACAAGTGCCAACTGGGGAAGACGTTGCAGATATCACATATATAGTTGTGAGCAGGCGGGTTGTTGCTAACGCTGCTGGCTTGCGAAGTGAGGGCCAGAGTTGCTGGCAAGGAGCGCTGAAGGCTCCCACGTCGGCTGCAATGAGCCGCAGGCAGGACTTACACCATCAAATTTACGGACTTACCATCCAAAAATACGGGACTTAGAAAAAAAAACATTACGAGCTCACAAAAATACGACCTTAACGCCCGAACCGCGCGCACTTAAAAACATTAAAAACACAATAGATACACACAACAAACACATAAAAAGCTTACCCACAGCAAGGCGGGCACCGAGGACCTCTGCAAGTGAAGTTACACCTCCATTTAAGTCCAAATTCATGAGTTTAGACACCCGAAAATCACCTAAATGAGAGAAAAAATGGCAGTTGAAAAAAAGAAAACGAGGCTACAGGACCCTAAACACGCGAAACACATACGGATTTTCCTAAAAAAACGTACGAGGTAAAGATACACTATTAACAAGGACGCTAAATCATCCACACCCTCGTACCACATACACATTCCCCGCCATTTTACAACACTAACTTACACAATGCAGAAGTACCCAGCTACCCTAACGGCTTCCCCTCGCGCATGCAGCCTATTTACACTACACACTGCGCACATTGCTGACACTTACACAGCAGCTCTACAGCACTGAAAACCTACATTGTATGCTGCAGGAACATGAAAACAAATTGTCAGCTCTTCAGCACAATGCTTCCTGCATTTATTACTTACAAATAGGTAAAGTATATTCATTTAGTAATTATTTTATTAGCATACAAAAATACATATACACAAAAAAAACATTATCACATTAAACATAAAAGCCATTCACTGCGCGCCTCACAACGAGCGCCAACGCTGCTCATAGCACACAAAGCCTTGCAATAAGCGCAAAAAACACATCACCGCCGACCAAAGAAAAACAGCAAAAGCGCCTATCAGAAAAAAAATACAACCAACAGCCTCGCAATGAGCGCCGAAGGATCTCCGACCGCCAACAAAATGAATGTCTCGTCCAAACACCATTACCTGCCTTACAATCTTATTGCCGCCATTTTTTGACGGGCAAGTCGCTAGTAAATATATAAAGATCAAGATAATAAAAGTATCAGGAAATGTAACACAAAGATGCACGCGCGTCTGAATAATACGACAAATACGGATTTTTGTCATAAATGATATGATCGCAGTATTGGGTCATAAACCCTAAACACTGGAATCTGTTACATACAATTTACTGATGATGTCATTAATGGGCTTCAAGGGGGGAAGGGTCTCTTTTCATACTTTTTGAGCGGTGCAAATCCAACATACGCAGAGCGGAAACGCCAAATCTGTGGGACACACACAAAGGGGTTCACTTTGGGAGAAAAAACAAACAAATATGAAATATTTAATAATCATATTTTGATGTTACCAACAGATAAGGAAACAAAACTGAGGTTATTATATCTAATAGTAGCAAGCCTGGGAGTACTGGGAGTAATAATACTGCAGCAGGAGGTCAGGACTAATGTCACCTATAGACCCCCAGACAGATAAAGGTCAGTACTAATGTCCCTCTATAGACCCCCAGTCAGATAAAGGTCAGTACTAGTGTCCCTCTATAGACCCCCAGTCAGATAAAGGTCATTACTAATGTCCCTCTATAGACACCCAGTCAGATAAAGGTCAGTACTAATGTCACCTATAGACCCCCAGTCATATAAAGGTCATTACTAATGTCCCTCTATAGACACCCAGTCAGATAAAGGTCAGTACTAATGTCCCTCTATAGACCTCCAGTCATATAAAGGTCAGTACTAATGTCACTCTATAGACCCCCAGTCAGATAAAGGTCAGTACTAATGTCCCTCTATAGACACCCAGTCAGATAAAGGTCATTACTAATGTCCCTCTATAGACACCCAGTCAGATAAAGGTCAGTACTAATGTCCCTCTATAGACCCCCAGTCATATAAAGGTCAGTACTAATGTCACTCTATAGACCCCCAGTCAGATAAAGTTTTGAAATGTTTCTTGGATAGCATTGGGGCTAAAGGAGGTTTGGCCATCAGGTAGTCTAAAGATACCGTATATTATGTCCTCTCTTGGGGGGTAAAGACACTAATAATTCCTCCAATAAAATTCAGTTTTTTTATGTGGGCAAGGACCCTGGTTAGCCCATTGGGTTATCTGTTAAAAAGAGTGGTGCAGAGACTGTGGGGGCTGTTAGCCTCCTTGTCCCCGTGTGGCCGTTTAGAATCCCTGCTGCTGCATGTTTCAGCTTTATTAAGGTGTGATTGTACAGCGTTTGACTCAAGTAGCTGCCTGTGCTGGGTCAGTTTGGCTTAATTGCTGGGCCCTTTTCCTGCCAAGATGGCGACCGTCAGTCCATGGGCCTCTATGTCCCCTTCACTACCTTTGTCCCCGCTTGTGTGCTTATTTGGGATGCCCCCCCTTTATATCTCCGGCCTACCTTCTTCTCTGCTCGCTGCAAGATCAACAATACCTAATTTTTCAGGCATGTGTACATGCCTAATTTTTCTGGCCTCTGGTGCTGCACTGTGGCTTCAACAACCAAACCCCAAAAAAAGGCACATAACAGGGATTAAACTGATAGGAGTAGTACTACTTAACACACCACTCATATGTGGTGTAACAGTAGTGTACATTTAAAACAAAAAAAAAATTGTACTGTAATAGATTGCATAGCAGTTAGTTTTCTGCAAGCGTGTGTGTCAGACCTACAGCGTCTACTCTACCAACTTCTGCAAGTGCACAGTGCCACTCATATCTGTTGTCACAGTAGCTTGCACGCATAGTACCGATCTGTCAAAACCTGTAATGATGAATGAGGTCTAGAGTAGCCTGGTTCCCTTATCCTCTACAGGTTGAGACCTAATGTTTGGGTGACTCCAGACCAACACATGAGTACAAGCAGCACACAAACTCAAAGCCGCCATCCTCCTCCTGGAGCAGCATCATAAGCCACATCAACCACTGCTGTCCTCCTTGCCCCCTCTCAACCATCCGCCACTCCGTCTCTCGCCTTGAGCAGTTCCTGGTCATCTGCCCATAGTCAGGTGCCTGTAAAGGACATGTTTGAGCGTAAGAAGCTAATGTCACAAAGTTGACCCAAAATTGAAGTGATACGACCAACAAAGCATCTTTTTCCATCTCCTGGTTCTAAAAATCCAGGCCTTATACACGTCCCCTGATAGGTGACGTAACAAGTATTAAACTGATAAGAGTAGTACTTACAAACACGCCACTCCTATCTGGTGGCACCTTTGACTGCACGTGCTGTGCCCCAAAATTGAAGTGATACAACCAACAAAGCATCTTTTTCCATCTCCTGGTTCTAAAAATCCAGGCCTTATACACGCCCCATGATATGTGCTGTAACAGGTTTTAAACTGATAAGAGTAGTACTACTTAACACACCTTATAATAATGCAGAGAGAGGCAATGCAGTGAGAGGAGTCTGAAGAAGAGGAGTCAGAGGAGGAAGGTGGCTTTGAGGAGGTGGAAGACCAAACACAGCAGGCGTCCCAGGGGGCTTGTTGTCACCTTTCGGGGACCCTTGGTGTTGTACGTGGCTGGGTGGAGGAAGAGACCTTCAATGACATCAGTGAGGACAAGGAACGGGACATGGCTAGCTTGGTATCCAACCTTGTGCAAATGGGGAGTTTGCGGTTGTGCAAATGGACTGTTTGTGGTTGTTTGCGGTGCGTTAAACGGGGAGTTTGGTCTGTCACTGTGAAGCGGGCCTAACCCTTACACTACCTGATCGATACAACATCATACCTGATGTTTTAAAGCACGTTATTCCAAACAATTTAGGAATGTTAGGTAATTTATGCCCTTTATGGCTTAAAACCAGACTCTGCATTAACTATGTAATTTTCCATGGGAGTTTTGCCATGGATCCCCCTCCGGCATGCCACAGTCCAGGTGTTAGTCCCGTTGAAACAACTTTCCCATCACTATTGTGGCCAGAAAGAGTCCCTGTGGGTCTTAAAATTCGCCTGCCCATTGAAGTCTATGGCGGTTCGCCGATGTTCGCCGGTTCGCGAACATTTGCGGCGGTTCGCGTTCGCGAAACGAAAATTTTAGGTTCGCGACATCACTAATGGTGGAACTAGAGATCATGTTGAATGTTTGTGGGTAGAGTTACCGTAAATAGTGGAGGAGTAAATTCTAAAACAATATTAGTAGGGGCATTCTATAAACCCCCAAATATAATTGAATGTGAGGAAATGCAATTATTGTTACAGATTGGAAATGCAGTATAATAATAATAATGGGAGACTTTAACTACCCTGAAATAAACTGGATGAATGTGACCAGCAGTTCAGCTAAGGGGAGCAGGTTCTTGAGTACACGCAGGGATCATTATCTGGCCCAGGTTATACAAGAACCTACTAGAAATTAAGCTATCTTGGATTTAGTCATCACAAACAATATTGATATAGTATCAAATGTTGAAATATGTCAACCTTTGGGAAACAGTGATCACAACACAGTCGCATTTGAGATTGAAATAAAAAACAAAACTGTAAGGGACCAACAAAAACTCTTAATTTTAAAAGGGCAGATTTTAACGGTCTAAGCGCAGCAATACAAAGTATACACTGGGACAGAGAACTAACGTGTAAAAATACTGAACATAAATGGATAACATTCAAATCCTTACGAAATATACATACTTATCACCATATACCATGTGGAAAAAAAAGTAGAAAAAGTAAAATAGCTAAAAAGGTCCTTTTCTTTGGTATAAACAAGGGTGGTTATCAGTGGTTGGGACACCACAACATAATGGGGCTACACTACCTTCGCCGAATAATTGGTCAACGCAGGAAGAAATCCAAAAGAGGTTGGACAAAATAAAAGTTAATAAAGCCCCAGGTCCTGATGTAAAAAACATCCATGGGTACGGAGGCAACTGGGCTCTGTAATAGCCAAACCATTATATCTAATTTTTCAAGATTCACTCAACACAGGGTCTCTACCAGATGACTGGAGAAAAGAAGAGGTGATACCTATATTTAAAAAGGGAGCAAAAACAAATCCAGCAAATGATAGACCTGTAAGCCTCACTTCTGTATTTTTTTATTATCGTTTATTTATAACGCGCCCACATATTCCGCAGCTCTGAATATTAGATAAGTTCCAGGCAAAGGTAAATACAAATCAGAACATGGCAAAGCAAGAAGGGCCCTGTCTTTCGAATCCAGTGTCCATGGTGCTTTCCCCAAAGCACCCTGCAGGATAGAAACTTGCAGACTTACAACCTAAAGGTATTGCGTGTGGTAAAGGAGGGAGAGAGAGGTGATGAGTGAATTAGGGTGGAAGGTGATAAGCTTCTTTAAAGAGATGCATTTTTAGTGAGGCTTTGAATGTTTTGAGGCAGAAGGGCAACCTGGTGGAGCAAGGCTGTAGCTGGAAAGCTTTTAGAAGGGTTAATTAGGTTAATTAGGTTAGTAGGAACCTAAAGCAACTCAGTGGATGTAGTCTTTTTGGTTTTTGCAAAAGGCTTTTGATACAGTGCCACATGGGAGACTATTGAACAAACTAAGGGATACAGGAATTGCAGCAAATATATGCACATGGATTGAGAGCTGGCTAAAAGACAGGAAGCAAAGGGTTGTTATAAAGGGAATATACT
Organism: Discoglossus pictus; assembly: GCA_027410445.1. Classification (NCBI taxonomy): domain Eukaryota; kingdom Metazoa; phylum Chordata; class Amphibia; order Anura; family Alytidae; genus Discoglossus; species Discoglossus pictus. Next base: position 66,486,740 of record CM050166.1, read on the forward strand.
CAGATTGGACTAATGTGGTAAGTGTGATTCCTCAGGGTTCAGTATTAGGTCTTCTCCTTTCTCCTTTTCAACATATTTATTAATGACTTAGAAGTAGGATTGGAAAGTATGGTCTCCATTTTTTCGCATGACACTAAGTTATGCAAGGTAATTAAATCAGATAATTATGTACTTTCTCTCCAAAAGGATTTGCATAAATTAAAGAAATTGGCAACTAAATGGCAGTTGAGATTTAATACAGATAAATGTAAAGTTATGCATCAGGGAAGGAAAAATAGCCATGCAATTTATGAACTTAATGGAGCAAATCTAGGGGGATCAGATATTGAAATGGTTTTGGGAGTGCTTGTGGACAACCATCTAGGTAAAAGTGCTCAATTCCAAGCAGCATCTGCAAAGGTAAGTAAAATATTAGCATGTATTAAGAAGGGTGTAGAAGCAAGGGAAGCAAATATAATTCTGTCACTATACAAATCCATAGTACACCCTCATTTTGAACATGAAGTACAATTTTGGGCACCACTAAAAAAGGACATATTAGAGCTGGAAAAAGTACAGAGAAGGGCAATGAAACTAATACAGGGAATGGAAGGGCTAAGTTAGGAAGAAAGACTAACCAAATTAAACTTATTTTCTTTAGAAAAAAGGTGTCTAAGAGGGGATATGATTACTTTATATAAATACATCCAGGGTCAATACAAGCTTTGTCCAGTGAACATTTTGTGCCAAGAAGTTTTCAACTAACAAGAGATTAGAAGTAAAAAGATTTCACCTTAAAGAAAGAAAAGGGTTCTTCACAGTAAGGGTGGTTCATCTGTGGAATTCTCTACCAAATGAGGTGATGACAGTGGATTTGATAGATAACTTTAAAAAAAGAATTGGATTTATTCCTAAATAAAAAGGGCATTCGGGGTTATCCTGGATAAATAAATAGACAGGGAGTATTGATCCAGGGAGGAGTCAGATCACCAGTATCTGAGGTCAAGATGGAATTTTATATTTTTTTCCCCTTTTGAGACAATTGGCAAAGTTTTACTTTTTTTTTTTTTGCCTTCCTCTGGATCAATTAACAATTTGCATATTGCAGATCAGAGGAGATCTAAAAAGGTTGAACTTGATGGGCTAAAAGTCCCAATATACTTTTATATTTGCTTTTAATAAAATATTTCCAAACAAACAATAGCTTATTTTCAGCATGAGAGAAACATCTAAATAAGCGGTCTTGCTTATTTGCAGGAACATTCTGACTAGCCCTGAAACCGCTTCCTGGCCTGCAGGTAAAACAGTACCTTTTCACACAGAGGGGTGGTACCTTTAAATCTCGTCTCTCTCTCCCAGCTTCTCAGCTGCAATGGATCCTCTGCAAATCCTCTCCTCTTGCAGCAAACAGTATCCTTTGTAAATTTGTTGCAGTCACACAGACTGATCCTATAATGGCAGCTTCCCATGCTGCTCTGGCACCCACACTGCAAGTCCAGCAAGGTCCCGATCAGGAGCTGTGTCTCTTTCTCCTCTCAGGTTGTCTTTCACCATACAGACTGCAGATCCACACGCTGCTCACAGCATTTAGGCCAGAGCCTAATCAACCCTTCCCATCTCTCCTTTCCAGGCTTTAAAGTGCTGTTTCACCTGGGCCAATTAGGAATCCTCCAGGATTTTAACTCCGTCACTGTCAAGAAATCTTCACGTTCTGTACCTGGCACCATCCTCTAGGGGGCAACCAGTCACAATATGTACAGTACCTTGCAAAAGTATTCACCGCCCTTGACTTTTTGCCTATTTTGTTACATTACAGCCTTAAGTTCAATGTTTTGCTAATCTGAAATTTATGTGATGGATCAGAACACAATAGTCTAAGTTGGTGAAGTGAAATGAGAAAAATATATACATAAAACTATTTTTTAGAAATTGAAAAGAGAAAATTGGCATGTGCATATGAATTCACCCCCTTTGATATGAAGCCCATAAAAAGCTCTGGTGCAACCAATTACCTTCAGAAGTAAGTCACATAATTAGTGAAATTATGTTCACTTGTGTGCAATCTAAGTGTCACATGATCTGTCATTACATATACACATCTAAGCAAGAGGCACCAATAACCAAACACTGCCACGAAGACCAAGGAGCTCTCCAAACAAGTAAGGGACAATGTTGTTGAGAAGTACAAGTCAAGGTTAGGTTATACAAAAATATCCAAAAACTTTGATGATCCCCAGGAGCACCATCAAATCTATCATAACCAAATAGAAAAAAAACATGGCACAACAGCAAACCTGCCAAGAGACGGCTGCCCACCTGGACCGGGCAAGGAGAGCATTAATCAGAGAGGCAGCACAGAGACCTAAGGTAACCCTGGAGGAACTGCAGAGTTCCACAGCAGAGGCTGGAGTATCTGTACATAGGACGACAAGAAGCCATACGCTTCATAGAGTTGGGCTTTATGGCAGAGTGGCCAGAAGAAAGCCATTACTTTCAACAAAAAACAAAATAACACGTTTTGAGTTTGCAAAAAGGCATGTGGGAGAATCCCAAAATGTATGGAGGAAGATGCTCTGGTCTGAGGAAACTAAAATTGAACTTTTCGGCCATCAAAGAAAACGCTATATCTGGCGCAAATCCAACACATCACATCACCCAAAGAACACCATCCCCACAATGAAACGTGGTGGTGATAGCATCATGCTGTGGGGATGATTTCCAGTAGCCGGGACTGGGAAACTGGGCAGAGTTGAGGGAAAGATGGATGGTGCTAAATATCGGGATATTCTTGAGCAAATCCTGTACCACTCTGTGCAGGATTTGAGGCTAGGATGGAGGTTCACTTTCCAGCAGGAAAATGACCCCAAACACACTGCTAAAGCAACACTTGAATAGTTTAAGGGGAACCATGTTAATGTGTTGGAATGGCCTAGTCAAAGCCCAGACCTCAATCCAATAGAAAATCTATGGTCAGACTTAAAGATTGCTGTTCACAAGAGCAAACCATCCAACTTGAAGAAGCTGGAGCAGTTTTGCAAGGATGAATGGGCAAAAATTCCACTGGTAAGATGTTGCAAGCTCATAGAGACTTATCCAAAGTGGCTTGGAGCTGTGATTGCCGCAAAATGTGGCTCTACAAAGTATTGACTTTAGGGGGGTGAATGCACATTGACTTTTTCTGTTATTTTGTCCTATTTGTTGTTTGCTTCACAATAAAAAAAAAAAAAATACATCTTCAAAGTTGTGGGCATGTTCTGTAAATTAAATTATGCAGATCCTCAAACAATCCATGACAATTCCAGGTTGTTAGGCAACAAAACACGACAAATGCCAAGGGGGGTGAATACTTTTGCAAGGCTCTGCAAATATTTTGTAACCCACAGGTCAGTGTGAATGTAATTACGGGCTTGGAAATAAATAGGCTTTTTTGCTTCCTATCTGTATATATTTCTTACAATCTGTTTATCTATTGTATTTATTCATTCATTTATTTATTTATATGCTTATACAATTTTGTAGAAATGTTATTCATCTGTGTATTTAATACATTTCTGTGAAACACAAAAAAAGGATGCGGAAGAAAGAAGTGCATCACCTCCAAGTGCAAAATAAAATTTGATAACAATATACTATTAAAAGTAATTCATAAATGAACACTCACGCGTTGTGACCCCAAAGATATGAGGTATCAAGTTTACATGGTGGGAGATTCCTCAGATCCTCAGATCATTCATTTAGTGAAGTATGGTAACTGGTAGCCAGGCCCGGATTTACAAATTTGGTGGCCCTGGGGAAAAAACCTAAAGAGCGCTTGTGAAGTCACACAAGAAGAAACGTGTCATTTGCCAATAACCCCACAGGCCCCAAACAAATTAGAACAATAAACAGATTCAAACAGGCTATACTTAGGCACAAACACATGTGCATAATACACATCCTAAAAGGTGCAGAAAACTATTAATTTCAATATCATATATGGTCTGCTCCATTTGTAATAATGGAGCATGCCATAGAGATAAAAGATATGTTCCAATATTGTATAATTTGAAAGTGTATATAATACCAATTACATCATGAATTAAATGCTATTATAAAACATTGCTTTTTCTTACAGTAAGTTAAAGTTTTAATGTTTACCTGTCAGTCAAGTATATATATATATATTAATGTTATATTAATATAAGCTTAGATAAGGCCTTTAAAGCAAAGAAAATAGAAGAATATGTATTGACAATATATGAGGAATGTATATGTGTACATATAAACATATGTTTGTTGTAGGATTTATGCTAACTGAAGAAGCAGAAATTAACGATGAACGTTATAGATTTTTGTTTTATCCTTATACATGTAAGCATGATGACCAATAATTCACAATATTTTAAACCATCTGATTCATTACAAGGTCTCTTTTATATATAGAGACCTATAACATATATTCAATTTATTCAATTACTTTCTTAGCAAATGATATATTCATAACCATAAAAATTGATGGATGAAATTGATCCCATAGTATTAACATATAGATGTGCATATGTCTGTGCATATATATATATATATATATATATATATATATATATATATCTCTTCAAAATCACAAGTATAAATACATAGACGTAATAATCTAAAAAAAATGATTAAGGCAACAAAGTAAAGATAGAACCATCCTTAGGGAAGGCTCCAGTCAGCAACCAGTACCAGTTCTACCCATGGGATTTAGTGACCAGTCACAAGCCTCATGTAATCTGAGGTTCAAAAAGGTGAGAGTCACAAAAATTGTATACATACATTGCTTATCACCAACCATATCGCCCTGAATAATCTGCACTAGGTTTTTGTGTGCTATCTCTCAGCCCTCCTCCTTTTTTTCTCTGCAAAAACAAAGTAAATGTAGCATTACAATTCAATTTTAAATACACTTCAAAATATGTGTGTATACATAATTGTATCTATACAATTAATTGAAGCATTTAAGATCCTGACATTTTCTGCAAATTTACATATACAAAAACACTATTAGTGAGGAATAACTAATAATGAAGGTTTAGAGGTTTAGATTTAGCATAAACTGTACATATGGGAGCCCATGTAATTTTTTTGAATATAATCTAATATAGCTCGGAGTAGTGAAAGCTGCAGTGTTTCCTCTAAATTACATGATCAGTTCATGAGCACAGAAGACAAATGTACTTGGACAGCAATGCAGGTCACATCTGCTATGTGAATATCTACATCTGTGTTCATTATTTACTGACTAGCGAATTGCCCGTCAAAAAATGACGGCAATGAAATTGTAAGTGAGCTAATGCTGTTTAGTGTGTAATAATGAAATATATAATACATTAATAAATGAATATACTTTACCTATTTTAAAGCATTGTGTGGAAGAGCTGTGAATGTGTTTTGATGTTGCTGCAGCATTAGTGGTGTGGATCTGCTGTGTAAGCGTGCTGAATGTGTGCAGTGTAACACTGTGCGTGCGCGAGGCCAAACCGTTGTCGTGTACTTCCGCATTGGCGTAAAATGGCGAGTAATGTGTGTTATACGTTTGTATCGGAATATCCGTAGGTGTTTTGTGGTGTTTTGCGAGTTTCTTGTGGTGTTTTGCGAGTTTAGAGTGCTGTAGCCTCGTTTTCGTTTTGTTCGGCGGCCATTTTTTCTCTCGCTTCGATTTTTTTTTAGTCTCTAAACTGATTTATTTGAAGTAAAATCGAGGTGTAAGTTGTATTTTTGAGGTGCTGGGTGCTCCCGCTTGGTGTGGGTAAGTTTTTTATGTATGTGGTGTGTGTATGTATTGTGTTTTACATTTTGTAATGTTCGCGAGTTGCGTCCGAGTGTTGCGAGTCCGTAATGTGTGTGAACGTGTGTCGTATGTTGTTTGCGAGTGTCGTAATGTGTGTGTCGTACTGTTTGGGTTGCGACGTGAAGTTTGCGAGGGTCGCAGTTGCTGGCAAGGAGCGCCTTCGGTGCTCCATGCCAGCAACTGCGGCCCTCGCTTTGCGAGGTCCTCAGGTGCTGGCATGGAGCGCCTACGGCGCTCCATGCCAACAACTGAGGCCCTCGCTTCGCGAGGGTCCTCAGTTGCTGGCAAGGAGCGCCTTCGGCGCTCCTTGCAGCAACTGAGACCCTCGGGCAGTGCCCTCGCTACGCGAGGGCCGCAGCTCGCTACGCGAGTCGCGGCCCTCGCTTCGCGAGGGCCACGGGCTCGCTACGCGAGCCCGCAGCGTTAGCAACAACTCGTACGCTCAAAACTATATATGTGATAAAATTCAATTTATTATTTTTGTGCTAGAAGTCTAGAAAACCCTATAATGCATTTTACATATAAATCACTGTTTTCTGTTTTGTGAAAAGATGACAGCTTCCTGTTGCCATATATATACACACACACACATACACAGTGTCGAGTTACATCATTATGACCACTGCTAACTTTTGACGTCAGCACTAAATAGCCAATTAAATACGCCACGTGTCGTGAGCTGTCTTGGTGGGTATATGAGGTGATATGTAGGCATTCTACAAACATATCAACCATTACTGTCATGGGTAAAACATGCAATTTATTTTAATTTGAAAAGGGGATGATCATTGGCTTTCGGGCCAAGTGTGGTAGTATTTCTGAAACAGAGCAGTTTGTGAACTGTCCACATGCTGCTGTGGTTAAAGTTTACTGTGACTGGACAAACGGCACCATTGCAAATAAATGGCATGGAAACTGTGAACCACCACGTGACATTTATGTCAGAGATGAAACTGTGAACCAACACGCTACAACTCACCATCCAAGCGAACCAGGGGCTACCAGACATGTGTCTAAAACAACAGTACAGACAATCCTGTTGCGTATGGGGCTCCAAAGCAAATAGTTGGTCACTGCACCCATGCTTACGAGCTCATCATCAGAAACAGCTTTAATTTGCACAACAGTACCGAAATTGGACATCTTCTGATTGAAAAAGGGTTGCCTAGTCTGATGAGTCATGTTTTCTGCTCCATCGACTGGACAGACATTGACGTATCAGGTGCGAAACCTCTGAGAACAAACATTTTGCAAACACTGTTGGAAGAACACAAACTGCAGATCAAGTGCATCCATACATGTTGACTGTCTTCCCTGGAATGGATGGGATCTTCCAGCAGGACAAATCAACATGTCATATGGCCATAATTGTCCGGAAGTGGAGGACCACGACAAAGACTTCCCTGGCCTCCACATTCCTTGGACTTGAATCCCATCAAGCACCTGTGGTTCTACCTCGATCACCATGTTCGCGATATGGATCCTCCACCACACATCTCTTCAGTAGCTGTTGGATGCACCGCAGTCTGCATGGCTTCAGATACCCATGCAAAGCATCCAGCATAAAGAAATTCCTACATAAAATGGGTCCCCAAACTTATTGAGGGTTGTTATCTGAGAGTATGTGTGTGAATATTTGTGTTATCTGTCCTTTTCTGGCATTTACATTAAAATCTGCAGCTAGCAAGCAAAGTCTTGTTTCCCGAACTATACAAAAATATAGCTGGCTTGTTGCTAAAATATGGGCAAACTCTGCCACCCTTTTTGATGAGAAATATTTTATGCAAATAATTGTTCCATGGACTGGTTCAATCTCTCTGAAAGTCCATTGGTTAGGGGTTCGTAGGCAAAGTCTAGATTAATTTATAGCTTGTTGCGGGGTGCCTTCCAGAAATGAGCCATGAATTGAGACCTTAGTGCAAATAAAATGGAGAAAGGTGCCCCACAGAGCCTAAATACTTTTGGGATATAGAGACTTGTCAGTTGATGGGCAGATGGTAATTTGTTGTGGGATACAAGATGACACTGAATTAGAAATCTGTTCACTATGACCAATATAGTAGTTATCTCTGTGGAGAAATGATGATTTACAACAAAATAAAAATAAACATATGCCGGAAGGACAATAGGATTACTGAGTGAAACCTTCTTTTAATATTTCTTAAAAGCTGTGGGTTCTGGCAGGGACAAGGGGTAAGTAAGACCTCTGATGCACAATCAGAAGGAATGTTATTTTTTGGAAGTCTACATGAAATGGTTCCTCTTGGTGATTGTTTGAGGCTGGAATGAAGCACAGTAATAAATGGTCAGGACTGTATTTATTTGCTTTATATGTAGTGGAAGTGGAGCTGGTGAAGCAACATTGGGAGGTGGCAAGAGTTGAGCATGATACGTTTGAGCTTGTAACCATTTTATAACCAATCTCAATAGACGTGCACTGGTATAGGTTACACACACATATAGTTATGCATTTATAAAACAAATGAGTGCCCAGTGCCTTCTTTTTATGGGACAATTACGCCCTGTACACCCCTGATGGTGATCCGGAACAGACACAAGGTTGGACCTGGCTACAGGTAGAGGAACAGTAGGGGGCATGGTTCAAAGTCAAATACAATAAATCAACAAAGTATCTTTGAGAAATAGCACATCCACAATGCATGTCCTTTTCAAGTTGCAACATTCCACTGCCATGATTGATGCATAGTTTGTCAACCTTGGGCACCATCCTCACTTCAACACCCATGAGATGGTACACTGCAAATTGATGCAGCACTCTGGATTGACATATGCATCTAGGAGTACAAACATAAAGGGTAAAAAAGCTCACTTCTCCTACCATAAACAAAACCAATTATAACTAACTTCAGTTGGGCAGCTTGGATGCTTACCAGTTGCTTTCTTCTGCTTGCCAATAGAACAAAGTAGCTGCAGCATAGATATATATTTAGTTTGAGGTTTAGATAAGAACCTTCATGGAGAGGAATACATTATGATCCTTAATTGTCATAAGCCTCAAGGGTCTATGCAGCTTCCTGTAAAGGAAATGTGCTTCAGCCATCTCTTAACACAGGAGATTTAAACACGGGGAAAAGCTGGTCTGGACTAAATTACTATCTTATTACTTCACTATAAAAAAAACTACTGTTGGAGACTATAGGCTAGCTAAACGCAAGATGGAGTATGCAGGTGCTAACTGACAACATTTAGCCTGGAGACTAAGAACATCAAAACATCCCAGAAGTCGTTCATCTGACCCAATGTTTATGTGGGGCCATCCCGACAGATGTTGATACATATCCACCTTAAGGAAATGTACATTGACCAACCATGTTGCACGTATGAATTTCTGAAATACAGATACTAGAATATAGAGCAATGTTTATTTACTAGTTTTAATGGTGTGTTTACTCAGATATCCGATACATCAGCAGTGTATGAAAACATTATTTGCACAAAAAATACCAAAATAAACATTAATAAACTTACCCTAAAATTTGCTAAATCTCTTGGGTTTGCTAGCAGTTGATTTTGAGAATTAACACCCATGAAAATCCCTGCTAAAATTAGCAAAATACTCATGATTCATTTGACCAATAACAGGCAGCTATAACATTATTTATATTGACAAACTTTCAAGAGGTTCAACCTCTCTTTATCAAGTCTGAAGCAATACTGACATGAGACTGAACCCTCAGTTTAATAAAAAAACGGCAGATACAATGAGAGTGGAAACAGCATCTGACATCGTCAGGTAAATACATATTGGGGGATAAACAAAACAAAGTATAGGAAACATAAAAACACATAATATATACACATATACATCAATATATACATGAAAAACAGAACACTGTAGTCCACAGTGATATCCTTCCTGTTGGACAAACACCTCACTCAGAGTGCCAAGCCTGTTATTATAAGATAAGAAAACATAACAAGAAATTGTGATAATGTGTTAGAAAACCCAAGCCCATATTAAGTTCTGTATTTCTAGTGTTGAAGAATGTGATTATCTTTATTTCAAATGCTTTTTTCTCTTGGACGTTTTTAAATTTTCCTCTGAGTATTTCGAATTTTAGGTTTTTGATGGAGTGATCATTCTGGCTAAAATGGTGTCCCACTGGGGTACAATAACTTTCTTCATTGTGTTTTCTTATTGAATTTCTGTGTAAATTCATCCTTAAGTGCATTTTTTGGCCGGTTTCTCCAATGTAACAGCCTGTTTCACATAAAGTACATTGTATTATATAAACTACATTGGAGGACGTGCATGTATATGATCCTTTGATTTGTTGTTATGTGTGGCTGTGACATAATTACAAATATGTTGACATAACTTGCAGGCCCTTTTGTTACAAGGTTTAGTTCCATATTTTATATTCAGTTGTTCATTGGCCAATCTTCTGCTGGCAAGTTTTTGTTTCAGGGTTGGTGGTTGTTTAAATGCACGGATGGGATTTTTGGGGAATATATAATTTATTTTGGCATCTTCGGTTAGTAATGGTTGTAAATTTTTGATTATTTTTCATATTTTCTCTTAAATTGGATGGTATGTGGTCTCTAGAGATATACATGAAGTAGTTTCTTTTGTGTTGTATTTTAACAGGTGTCCGCTGGGTATTTTGATGGCAATAGTTATTTTCTAGGTATTAATACAGGGTTTGCAACCCTTTTGTTTAAAAATTCAGTCAGTTTCAATGTTTATCATGGTCTCCAGTGTTTTATATGCAATGGTATCTAATAGCTTGACTATGGATGATGGCTTGTTTGGTGTCGGAGGGATGGAAGCTGGAGCTGTATAGGTAGCTACATCTGTCTGTGGGTTTCCTATATACAGATGCCATTGGTGATGGATAAAGTAGTGTCTAGAAAGTTTACCTGTTCTGTAGATAAGTCCATTTTCAGTTTTATAGATGGATGGAAAGTGTTGAAGTACAGAAGAACGAATAAATGAAAAAAAGGTCTTTGTAGAATAGTGATTGGTGCCTTTAGATTAATCATTTAAAAAATATATTTACAATATAGAAGAGAATACATCATCTGCCAAAATAGCTAACATACTGTATTTTTTATCACATATAACTAGACCTTCACTTTCTTTGAAAATGTGTATTGTTTAAACACACATTGGTTCATTAATTTTGCTTTACGTAGCACTTTTATGCAAAACATCCTACAAAACAAAACACCACAATTGGTCCTGGTACAAGTGGATTGCAGTAGGAATGAGAGAGAAAGTTCCCAGTTTCATCATATTCACGAAGACCATACAGGGTCAGGCTTGAAATGTTAAAGTGTTTTTGTAAGAGCAGGGACGTAGAAACCTGGGGGATGGGGGGGGGGGGGGGGGGGGGGGCAAATCCCCTGCAGTTTAAATGAATAGGGGACACAAAAATATCAAAAAACATAATCGTGCATTACCAAAAGTAGCCACTAGACTGCTATGGAGCAGTATGTCTTTCTCATGAAAGCTTTGACCCATAATTTCTCATATATATATATATATATATATATATATATATATATATATAATTATATTGGGGTGGCAGAGGGATTGAGAATTTAAACAAATAAATCAACTATAATAATTATATTTATGGAGCGTACACACTTACCATTACTTCCTAAGACCGTACAGAGCTGCGCAGAGGAAGACACTGGGAGGGGGTGGGGAGTAAGACACAGGGGAGGGGGAGGAAAACACAGGGGAAAGGGGGAAAGACACAGGAGAGAGGGAAGACACAGGGGAGGGGTCAGAGGTGGGAAAGACACTGGGGAGGGGGGAAGATACACGGGAGGGGAGAGGGGGAAGAGACACAGGGGAGGGGGAAGAGACACAGGGAAGGGGGAGGAAGAGACACAGGGAAGGGGAGGGGGAAGAGACACAGGGAAGGGTGGGGAAGAGACACAGGGGAGGAGAGAGGGTGAAAGAGACACAGGGGAGGGAAGAGGGTGAGAGACACAGGGGAGGGAAGGGGGAAGAGAAACAGGGGAGGGGGAGACACAAGCAAGGGGGAGAGACACAAGGGAGGGAGAGGGGGAGGGAGAGAAAAATGATACAGTCATTTTTGACTGGCAATTTACCAGTTATAATATATATATATATATATATATATATATATATATATATGTGTGTGTGTTTTTTTTACTTGTTTTAGACATTCAAATGTGAACACGAATGTACTATTTATTTACTGTACTACTTTACGGTGGAGGGCTTCTACCGCTATTTTGCCCACCATATATTAAATTATTGTTGCGATGAACTACCAACTCAAAATATCCACTACACAAGCTAACAAACCAGCCTCGTGCTGATGAAAGGCAGTAACTTTGAAACAGCTGTATGTAAATGGGATTTCTATCTTGTGTTGACCCAGCAGGCATATGCTTAAGGGAAGCTATATTTGATATGGTTATGGAATGTATAGTCTTTGTAGGCACATTTGTTGGCACATGTATATATGTATATATATATATATATATATATATATATATATATATAATTGTTAATTATATTGTTGGGGCATTGAGAATTTAAACAAAGACATTAAAATGTTCTTTTGAAGGGCACTGCAGCAATGGGGCCCCCCAGAGCAGGGTGCACCGGTGGTAGATCGGCCCTGCTTCCTGTCCTAGAAGTAAAGTTCAACTATCCCCCACAGATTTTTTTTTGGGGCTCCTACGAACTAAGAAGGAATAAGTATTAGTGTGAGAGAGAATGAGATGGGAAGATAGAGAATCACAGAGAGACAGAGAAATCTGCCTTAGCACAGTTATGCAAAATAATACAAAAGTGTGAGGGAGTGGTAGTAGAACATTGACTTAGTGTTGGGGCTGGGTAAATAAAAATTACTACATTTGTAACAAAAAGTTATTTAAATTATAATAATTTACTACAAATTTTAACAGCCAAAGATTACGGTAAGTGTAATTTTAGTAGCAATAATAGCTGTAATGATGTTCCATTCTCCACACGGTAATATATATCTCCAGGTGTTTAAGAATCTTCAAATCTGTTTCCTTATGTTCTCCAGGATCAGAGGGACCAGACTTTAAATGTTACAGGGTTTCTTAGTTTAATTTAAAAAAATCTATAAATATATTTCATTACCTAACCAAAACTAAGATTTTAGCCTTCGAAAATGGGATGATTTATTTTGGATAAACTCAATGTAACCAGATCTCCAGAAATATATAATCAAATTTAAAAAAATATGTTATTAAAAGGAAAAGATTTAGCAAGTTACCCTAGATCCCGTTCAATAACATAAGCAATTTCTCCAAAGTTATGCTTTAGAAAATGTGCAGAAAATGGATATTACTATCATATGTGGTGAAATTGTAAATTAGTCAATAGTCTTTGGACAGAAATATTTCATATGATTAGGAATATATTATTTATTAACATAACTTCCAACCCCTTTGTAACTTTATTAAATAAAAATCCCATTGAAATTCCTACTCAAAATGAATCAAATATAATTAGCAGCAATAATCTCTCTAGTAAAAATATAAAAACAATACAGTTCCAAATATAAATATATGTAAAATAAAAAAATAATTATACATACAAAATGTCAGCACATCAGTAGAAATTCAAAATAATTCTGAATATTTTTTAGAAATATGCCCCCCCCCCCTTTGATTTAGGTAAATTAAGTAGCATTGATATCCTTTCATATTTAATAATTTAATTCCAACTATACTTGTTCAATACTGTTCAATTATTCTGTGTAGTTAACTTTATGTAATGCTTTTTGCTAAAAAAAATGTATTAATTATTAATCAAAAGCAAAGTGTCTTCAAATATAAAAAATGATCTATCAATAATTAAATAGGAAGGTTTAAAATAAAGAAAATAATGAAGTGTTTACACCAAAAGAAAAAATGAACCCATTGATTTTCTATAAAGATTACCTTTTTAATTAAAATAAATTACAGAGTTTTGTTATAATAAGTCTTGCAACTTAAAAGTCAGTAAAGCTGGAACATTAGCATGTACTATGAAACATAATAACTTTTTCCCCCATACAATAGCAAGAAAAAAACAATAACAATTTTGAAGTTAGGTAGTGACAGAAATTGTTGTTGTTCAGTTGTTCAGTCTTGTCCATCTCTCTGTGATCTATGAAAGTCAGCAGGTGAGGAACACCTATTCTTATTTCTCTGGTCATGCTTAGCCATAAGGTTATCTTGGAAAATATACTGTAGTGGGTTGCCAGTTTCTTCTCCAGTGTACCACGATTTGTCTGATCTCTCTGCTATGACCTGCCCATCTTGCATGACCTTACATGGTATAGCTCACAGCTTCACTAAGGTACATAAGCCCCTTCACCACAACAAGGTAGCGATCCAGAAGGGGGGGTTACAGAAATAGTTGATTTATATTAACGATTTTACATGCATTATCTTTTGGAGTATGGAATCATCAATTTTAATTTAATTTTAATACAGATATCACAACAACTGCTGCCCATAATTGCAAACATACTGTAAAATATGTACACAGTAATATAGGGCTCTATTCTCTTGCCCAATTAGTACATTTATACACACTTAAAATCGCTCTTAATATTGCCATATATTCTATTAGCTACTCACAATCCAATTACGACTTCCCCGACCACAAACACTTATTATAGCTGTAAAAGCAATTAAACACAATGTACTTTAAAAGCACGGGAAGGCATGGAAATATATTATAATTAATCGCAGACCGGTCTCATATATGCAATAAAAAATATTATTTTTAAATGTTATTTCTGAGTAATATTGATCCCGGGATTGAAATATGAAACCCACATGGACTAAAATAGATGATCTAATGAATTTTATAGAGTGCTAGATTACTTGATTTGCGAGCCCTATCAGAAAATATTACTTACTAGCGAATTGCCCGTCAACAAAATGATGTCAATAAAATTGTAAGCCAGGCAATGCTGTTTGCCACACAATGCAAGGCTATGGGCCCTCAGAGCACCTGCGGCACTTATTGCGAGCCCTGCGCTGAGCGCCCTTGGTGCTCATCGCATGTCTCGCAATGAGCGCTTTTGGCGCTCATTGCGAGCCTCTCCCCTCGTGTACTTAATAGGCCTGTGTAGTTTGGGGCCCTACTGCCTTGGGTTAAGTGTTAGTGCCTGCAAAGAAATTGTAAGGCTGGCAGTGCTGGTTGTCATACAATGTGAGGCTTTTGGTCCTCATTGGTTGTATTTTCAAAGTCCTACATTCCTGGCGTGGTTAGTGTATGTGGCACTGTTTGCGCCGTTGTGTATTTTCTAAGTTCTGCGTGCTTGGCGTTGCAGAGTGTCATTTTTAGATTCATCTTGTTTCAGATTTTTTAAGTTCTTCGGCCACCATTTTTTTCCGCTTAGCCGTTATTCCAGTGATGAAAACTGGCAAATAAGGCTCAAAATCGCTTGCAACCTCACTCCCAGGCGTCCTGGCTCTCCCCCTATGCTGTGTGTGAGTGTGTTTTTATTTATGTTTTATTGTTTTTCTTGTTTTTGGTGTTTTTGGAGTTACATGCTATGTGCTTCCACGGCTCACCACGCTTCACCAGGCTTGCAGATGAGCGCCTTTGGGGCTCATCTCGCATGTGTGACGGCTCCGCTGGCTGCAATGAACCCCATTCGGTGCTCATTGCAGCCTAAATGCTGCGCAGCTGTTTAAGTGCTGGGCGGCTGCTTCATCTCGCTTCGCAAGGCTCGCATGTGTGACGGCGCCACTGGTTGCAATGATCTTCGCGAGGCACGCAAGCGTGTCGACAAATCGCAGTTTGACAACTATTAAATGTGATTGGCACTGATTAATTTGTAGCCTCATGTAATCACGCCCCCTGAAATACTACTTAAAAAGGCAGGGTTTACATGTGGAGGCTGTAAGACGTAAATTGCGAGGTGGAGTCAATATAATTCTTCTAAGCATTTAGAGAAAAAAAAACACCTGCAAACAAAATTATGGGTTAGACCAGGGGGGGCAAGTTCGGTCCTGGAGGGCCCACAAAAGCCTGGATTTGAAGATATCCTTTCTATGCACAGGCGAGTCCATCAGGATGACTGAAGAAGTGATTGACTCACCTGTGTGCAGCAGGGATATCATCAAATCCAGGCACGTATGTGGCCCTCCAGGCCCGAACTTGCACACCCCTGGGTTAGATGCATTTGCAGGCTTCTAATAGAATAGATCTCATTGTTTGTAAAGGAAAATGAAAAAGTATCAGTAAATGCAAAATACATCTACAAGCCTAGTAGCTGCAATCATTAAATTAATCTTCCAAAATACGCTTCCCATAATTATGATGCTATTTTCTCTTCTCCTTACAGCCTCAGGCTTTTGAGATTATTTTCCGATACATGACTTTAGTGTTAATATTTTCACCACAAAGCCAAGGTCATGTCATCACTGGCCACACAGGAAATCCAGCTGCAAAAGTTAATGTGTAATGCTTAGGTTGTCATAATGTGTTTTATAGTTGGGTGGAAATGTTCCCATTAATTGTTAATACATTATTTAACTTTCATGCCTTGTTAGCTGAAGGTTTCGCTTTGCAGATTTAATTTGGGATATATGTTATAATTATCAGTTACATTTCAGGATCACATAAACGCACAATTTCTTTCTGCACAATTGTTAATTAAAAGCTAACTTGTAAATGTTTGTAATTACAAACAAGAAATGAACTACACAGACACTTGCTTTGCTGAACGTTAACCACATGGGGGAGCCAATGAACATTACTCCTTATTCTCTACCTTCATGTTAGTATATTTTGGTGAGGTTTAAATACTTTAATTAATTTAAGTAACATGTCAATGTTACTTTTAGGATAGGTACTTTCAGGAAAAAAACTAATTGGTTCCAAAGAAAGACACATAGTTACATTCTGAAATAGTTACATATGCATTTGTTTGTATCGTTCAGTCATGTCTGACTCTCCGTGACCTCATGGACCCGAGCATACCATTCTGATCCATTTGGTATTCATGGCAGATATACTGGAATGGGTTGCCAGTCCCTTCTCCAGTGGGCCACAGCATACAGCTCCGGGTATTCCTATCAGGTCTCCCATCCAAGTACTGACCGGGCCCAACCTTGCATGGCTTCAGGGTGGTGTGGCCTGACTGGAATCGAACCCAGGTCTCAGTGGTGAAAGCACCGAAAAGGTACATATGCAACATTGTTTTAAGGATACCATTAAAACCATCTCACAATGCATGTCTCTTTGACCTCTTTCCACCTTGTGTCTTCTCTCATTAATTATCTTCCCCTCCACCCGGTGTCTCTGTTTTACTTCTCCAAAGTGTTTCTCTTGTTCATCCTTTGTGATCCCATTTTTTCCTTAACTTTATTCCAGTTATTCCCCATATATTTTCTATTTCTAGCCTTGTGTCTCTCTTTCACCACTGCCATTGTGCTCCACTTTCCTTCATGTAGCTATAAATTTGAGGCTGACCCAAGTTGCCAGTCTAGTGCCACAGAGTAATTTATCTGCATCAGTGATAGGCAACCTATTTCACTTGAAGGGTTGCATATATGGCCCACCTTAAAATGATGACAGAATGGTTTTTAGATTTTCATTTTACATAAAGCAAAAATGGTAAAATCACTGTGGGATAGAGGTAGAGTAAGATTAATAGTTAATAGATGTACAGGTAACAAGGATACATCTTTTTGAATCCCATACAGAGTGAATTGCTAGTTGTGGAGAGATAAAATGTACTCTGTATTGCCAAAGAGGGATGTGTTCTCCCTCGCTAGAGAGCACATGGAAAGTGTCCAATGGCCTCATGAGGTCTCTGCCACCTATTGCCCACTATTGCTTTCTACCTAAGCTCCAAGAGGTAAGAGTGTAGAGCAGTTCTGCATGCTTGGTATGTTTATCAGGGAAGAGGTAACAAAGTAAGGGCTGGATGACAGCAAAGTACAGGGAATATATTCTGTGAGGGGGAGAAAAGGAGATAGAGATGGGTGCTATGTGTAGTGGGTGCTGAGAGGGGTTGGGTGCTGTGTGGGGATGGATGCTGAGAGGGTATGGCTGCTGACAAGGATTGTGTGCTATGTAGGGATGGATTCTAAGAGGGGTAGGTGTCATTTGGGAGTAAATGTTGAACTGGAATGTTTACTATGTGTAGATCACTGCTGAGAGGGACTGGGTGTCATGTAGAAATAGTATACAGTTGTGTTTAAAAGTTTGCATACCCTTGTCGAATTGGTAATATATGTACCATTTTTGAAGAAAACAAGAGTGAGCAGGCAAAACACATTTCTTTTATATTTTATGGGATTCCTATTCAACTGTAGGTTATAACAGAATGGCACAATCATAAAATAAAACATGGCAATAAAGAAAAAAAATGATATGACCCTGTTCAAAGGTTTGCATACCCTTCTTAATGCTGTGTATTGTCCTCTTTAGCATCAATGACAGCGTGCAGTCTTTTGTAATAGTTGCCCCTAATTCTTGCAGGTGATATAGCTGCCCATTCGTCTTGGCAAAATGCCTCCAGGTCAGGCAAAGTCTTTGGTCGTTTTTCATGAACCTCACGTTTGAGATCTCACAAGAGTGGCTCGATGATATTAAGGTCAGGAGACTGTGATGTCCACTCCACAACCTTCACCTTTTTCTGCTGGAGAGTCAATTTGGCCTTGTGCTTAGGGACATTGTCGTACTGGAAAGTCCAAGAGCATCCAATGCGCAGCCTTCGTACAGAAGAAGGAAAATTGTCTGCCAGTATTTTCTGATAACATGCGGCATTCACCTTCAGAAGTTCCCTGTGCCTTTAGAGCTCCCCCCCCCCCCCAAAAAAAAAACACCACCATGCTTCACAGTGGGGATGGTATTCTTTTCACTATGTTTTCACCTTTCACCTTTTCACCTTTTCCCCTTGTTGACTATTCTCCAAACATAGTGCTTATGGTTGTGACCATAAAGCTCTATTTTGGTCTCGTCACTCCAAATAACAGTGTGCCAGAAGCTGTGATGTCAAGATGTTGTCAGGCATATCGTAACCAGGCTTTTTTGTGGCATTGGTGCAGTAAAGGCTTCTTTCTGGGAACTTGACCATGCAGATCATTTTTGTTCAAGTATCGTCGTGTTGTGCTCTTTGAAACAACCTCACCCTCTTTTTCTAGAGCAGCCTGTATTTCTCCTGAGGTTACCTGTGGGTTTTTCTTTGTTTTCCAAACAATTTTTCTGGCAGTTGTGGCTGAAATCTTTCTTGGTCTACCTGACCTTGGCTTGGTATCAAGAGATCCCTGAATGTTCAACTTCTGACTAAGTGATTGAACAGTACTGAATGGCATTTTCATCTTTGTATATCCTTTTCCATCTTTATGAAGTTCCGTTACCTTGTCAGGTCTTACAGGTCTTTTGATAGTTCTTTTCTGCTCCCCATGGCTCAGTATCTAGCCTGCTCAGTGCATCCCCGTGAGAGCTAACAAACTGACTATTTATACACGAACACTAATTGCAATTTAAAAAGCCACAGGTATATTAACCTTTAATTGCCATTTTAACCTCTGGGTGTCACCTTATGTGTCTGTCACAGGGTCAAACATTCAAGGGCGTGTAAACTTTTGATCAGGGTCATCTGTGGATTTCTGTTATCATTATGATTTAAAAAGGAGCCAGACAACTATGTGATAATAAATGGCTTAATATGATCACTATCCTTCAATAAAAGACATTTATATATATAAATAGAGACGTACGTGCTTCCTGGAGCTATGCCGTGGGCAGAGGAGCTCATCCCAGGCAGGAGGTAAGAGAAAGGGGTCAGCTATGGAAACAGGTCTTCAACAGTAAGCAGCTATTGGAAAGGGTCTTGGGGATTGGTGCTGTTATGGGAAGGGGTCTTGGTGAGGGCATTGAGTGAGTTGGTACAGTGGAGGGCCCAGCACAAACATCTTTTACAACAACCCCTCCATTCTCCTGCTTTGCCACAGTCTATATACATCTATAACTATGTCTGTAAGAATTCTTAACACCATCAGACGTATTATGTACATGTACAAAAACACATATAGATGATTACTTGACTGACAGAGAGCAACTGTATGTTTAAATAGTAAGTCCTATGTGAAATTGATTGTTTATGTCTAAAAATACACTTATGGCACAGTTATATGATTCAAAAGTCTGCATGAGCTACAGGGGGCGGACCTTAGTATGGACTGTAAGGAAGGTTTCAATGAGTAAAAACAGAGCTTTTGTTGTTGTTAATAGATTTATATTTAATTATGCAAAAATATACTTAGGTAGTTATATTTAATATTTAATACATGGAACTCTCCATGTCCCTTTAAAGATTAAAATAGTGTTTGATAAAATGTTCTTGTTGTAATTGTTTAATCATTCACTTGCATCTGACTCTCCATGACCCTATGGATCGTAGAACGCCAGGTACATATTTCAGTCACTGCCCCTCTGAGCTCCATCCAGTTCATATTAATTGCTTCAGTGACCTCATCTATCCATCTCTGCCTCTGTAGTCCCCTTCTTCTTGTGCCTTCAATCTTTCCCAGCATCAAAGTCTTCTCTCTGGAATTCTACCGTCTCATGATATGGCAAAAATATTTAAGCTTCAGCTTTATACCTTCCAGTGAACAGTTTACAGTTTGTCTTGATTTCATGAAGTATTGATTTATAGAATCTTCTTGCAGTTCAAGGGACTCTTAGCAGTTTTCCAAACACCACAATTCAAAGGCGTCAATTCTACAGCGATCAGACTTATTCATGGTACAGCTCTCACATCCGTATGTTACTACTGGCAATACCATACTTCTAACAATGCAGACCGTTGTTGATAGTTTAATATCTTTACTCCGCTTCTTCCCCTTCTCTTTGCCAGGAAGTGAGATTGCCATTTGCTATGATCTTAATCTTTTAACTTTGAGCAGCAGGACAGCATTTGCACTCTCTTCTTTTACCCTCATCAATAGGTCCTTTAGTTTCTCCTTACTTTTAGCCATCAAGGTAGTATCATCCGCGTATCCGAGGTTCTTGATATTTCTTCCAGCAATTTTGATTCTGGTTTTGGTTTCATCCAGCCCGGTCTTACGCATGATGCTTTCTGCATATAAGTTAAATAAAGAAGGTGACAAAATACAATCTTGTTGCACACCTTTTTGTTTAGCGCTATGGGATATGTTGGTGTATTACAAATATAGTTTACTAATAATAATTATTAATAATAATAATAATAATAATAATAGATCTTCAGTGTATTCCTAACACCTCTTCTTTATCTGATCTTCTTCTGTTAAGTCCTTATCATTTTTGTCTTTTATCACACCCACTTTGGAATGAAAGGTGCCTTTGAGATCCCCAAATTTCTTGAAGAGATCTCTTGACCCATTCTGTTAACTTCTTCGATCTCTTTACATTGCTCATTGTAGAATGTCTCCTTGTCTCTTCTTGCTATCCTCTGGAATTCTGCATTCAGTTGGACAAATATTTTCTTATCTCCATTACCTTTGGCATTCCTTCTTTCCTGGGCTACTTTCAAAGCCTCATCAGAGAGCCAGTTTGCTTTTATCGTTTTCTTTTTTACGGATATTATTTGTTGCTGTTTCCTGGATAATGTTGCTAACTTCAGTCCAAAGTTCTTCAGGCATTCTATCTTCCATGTCTAGTCTATTCTTTACTTCCACTGTATATTCAAAGGGATATTATTTATTTCATATCTACTTGTTCTGATGATTTTCCCTTTTTTCTTCAGTTTAATTCTGAACCAGCAATAAGGAACTCATGATCTGTGCCGCAGTCAGCTCCAGGTCTTGTTATTGCTGATTGTATAGAGCTCCTCCATCTTTGGCTGCAAAGAATATAGTCCATCTGATTTCTATATTGTGCATCTGGTGATGTCCATGTGTGGAGTCGTATGTGAGGCTGTTGAAATAGTTGGTTGGAGCATAGACTTGGATCACTGTAATGTTAAAAGGCTTTCCTTGAATTTGAATTGAAATCATTCTGTCATATTAGGTTGTACTCGAGCACTGCTTTGGCCATCCTTTGATTGACTTTAAGGGCTACTCCATTTCTTCTGCTGCATTCTTGACCACAGTAGAAGATCTGGTGGTTGTCTGATGTGAAATGCCCCATTCCAGTCTGTTTAAGTTCACTAATTTCTAGTATGTCAATGTTTAACCTTGTCATCTAGTTCTTGACCATGTCTAGTTTGCCTTGGTTCATAGTTCTAACATTCCAGGTTCCAATGCTGGATTGTTATTTGCAGAAGTGGACTTTCCTTTCCCCTCCAGACACAGCTCGGAATCCTTTCAGCTTTGGCCCAACCACTTCATTAGATCTGGTGCTACTTGTACTTGCCCTCTGCTCTTCCTCACTAATGTGGTAGGCATCTTCTGACCTGGAGGGCTCATCTTCCGATGCCATATCTTTATGTCTCTGGTTGTCCATAAAGTTATCTTAGCAACGTTACTGGAATGGGTTGCACGTTCCTTCTCCAGTGGACCGCGATTTGTCTAACCTCTCTGACATGACCTTGGGTGACCCTGCATGGTATAGCTCACAGCATCATTAAAGTACCCAGGACCCTTCTCCACAAAAAGGTAGCGATCCAAAATGTTCTACTATCCTGCAAATTATTATTTATTTATCTATCACTGTTTTTACTTATTTAAGTATCACGCATATATTTTCTCATAATATTGTTTAAGTTAACATCTGTTATACAGTCACTACATCTTATTTTGCAATAATACATTTGTAAAAATCAGTCATTGCATATTCTGTTAAACATTTTGTCAGCTTATCCAACTGTAGGCATTTAGTATCAGAAGCAATTTGTACTCTACTCAAGAACAGCCACTTTTAAGGAATATTCTTATACTAGCGACTTGCCCGTCAAAAATGACAGGGCAATAAAAAAGTGTTGAAATGCTGTTTGTCACTCAATGTGAGTGTACTGTGTGCCTCAACTATATAGACCCCTATAACACACTATGAACGCATTTAATAACACTATAAGTGCCACGAGGGTCATCCAGGACCCTCATGACACAAAGTGTAAGCACTACACCATTTTAACCTCTATTTAACTCCATTAGTCCCATAAGGGTATTTAAAGACCCTCATGGGACAGTTAGAAGCCTAACATTTCCCCGTAAGTAAGTTCTCCAGTACCCTCATTACACTAAGTACAAACACTACACTGCACTAAACCCACCCCAATAAACCATTAAATCTAAACTAACACCCCTCTATAATAAATAATAATAATATTAATAATAAATCTACACTTCATAAAATAAAAAAACTTAACTCACAAAAAATACAAAATCTACATTACAGAAAATAAAAAAACCTAAGTCACAAAAATAAAAAAGGAACATTGCAGAAAATTTAAAAAATACATTACAACCCCCCCACTACAGAAAAAAAAATTACACATCTAAATAGAAAATACATATAGAATACATACAATACAATACAATACAAATAAAATACAATACCCCCTATCTAACATACAATCAATCCTATCTATCTAAAATACATCCCCCAATCTATCTAATATACAATAAATCCTACCTATCTAAAATACAAACCGCTATCTAACATACAATAGTATATAATGTACAATAAATCCTATCTAAAATACATACCCCTAACATACAATAAATCCTATCTATAATACATACCCCTAACATACAATAAATCCTAACTATCTAAAATACATAACCATAACATACAATAAATCCTAACTATCTAAAATACATACCCCTATCTAACATACAATAAATGCTATCTGTATATACAAACCCTAATTCTAAGCTAAAATAAAATAATTAAGACCACTTACGTTTGCAGATGTCCCTTCAGATCAGCAACCTAGGGGAAAAGAAAAAAAAATTAGTACAACACATTTACAGAAAATAAAGAAACATTCTAAAAATTCTAAATATTCTACTCACCTTTCACCTTACATTACTACAACATACAAAACATAAAAAATAAAAAAATAAACACAATATACATTGTACTTACCTCCCTGTGATGTCCTGGCCTCCTCCTCTTCTGCCCCGCCCTGGAACAGCGATCTAAAAAAAAAAAAAAATATATATATATATATATATATATATATATATATAACAGACATCCGCACTCGCTAATGAGCCTCCCAGAGACTTTTCCGGAAGAAAATAGGCAATGGCGGCTTCTGATTGGCTGAAAACGCTCTTTATCAAATTCAGCCAATCAGAAGGCGCCAATGTGTGAGAGAAACAGAAAGGGATACACCCCAAAATCCCACTCTGATTGGATAATGCACCTGTCAATCTTTATTTAAACCAGTCAAAAGGCTTTATCAGCCAATCACAATGGGATACACCCCCACGGGGTGATTGTCTGTCATTGGCTGTAATACTGATTGACATTGACAACAGCCTTCAGCGCTCCATGCCAGCAACTGAGGCCCTCGCTTCGCGAGGGCCGCAGGCTCGCTATGCGAGCCCGCAGTGTTAGCAACAACCCGCTTGCTCACAACTATATATGTGATAATTCCAGTGGCGTTTTTTGTGGTTTCAGTGGCTTTTTTGTTGCCACAATTTAATGTGATCCACAATGTGATTAGCAATACATAACCTCTGTGCTTTCAAACATTTATTGTAAATAGTGTAGCTTTCTAATATAATTAAAGTGACAGGGTAATGATTACTTGACTACATATACATAGAAATATATATCTCTCTCAGAGGACCAAAAGTACACGACAGGAGAGGTTCGCAATGAGCGCCGAAGGTCCTCCCAGTACAAAACGGTTTACATTCTGTGTCAAACAGCATTCCCATGGCTTTACATTTTATTGCCTCGTCATTTTTTAAGGGCAAGTCGCTAGTAATAATAATAATAATAATAATAATAATAATAAAGCCAGATATCTGGCTTAATCCTGAAATATGATTATATATTCATATATGCAGCGAGCAATAGGCTGAAGAGCTAACAGTCTGTTTGTATTTTGTTTCTGCATAGAATATACATTTTGAGTGTTAGTGCCCTGCTTATAAAGTGTAATGAATGTTCTAAGTGCGCATTTTAAATAGGCTGTGGGTGTGAGGTAAAGCCGTTGGTTTATTGTGTAAAGCGGCATTGTATAGTTGTAATGTTATTAATGTGGTACGCGTCTCGTGAGCATTTTCCAGCTCTTGTAATAGTGTATTTTGTAGGCTGTAGTGTGATATTTTGCAGTGTTTTGTGCTGTCCGTGATCGTGTAGTCTCGTTTTCATTTTTTCGGCTCCCATTTTTTTCCTTGCTTAGGCGATTTTCAATTGGCGAAAATCGTCTAAATCAAGTTAAATTTGCGTTCCACCTCACTCACAGACGTCCTGGCTGTTGCCCCGTGCTGTCTGTGAAGTTTTGTAATTTTGGGGGCTGTATTTAGTGTGTTTTTATTGGTTTTTTTATTGTCGTTGTTCTGCCGTTAATCTCGTAATTTTTTGCATCTCATATATATTTTTTTCTAAGTCCCACGTTTGTCAACCGCTTGCACGCCAAGGCGATTCCGCGTTTAGGAAGTGTTTTTCGGCGAAGTCCTGCGTGTTTCATTGCCTCTTCGTGTTAGTGCTGATAGTTGTAGTGCGTTGTAGTGGCTTAACGCTCATCGCCAAAGTTGTACGCACCACGCAAAGTGTGACAACGTCTCGCAGTTTGACAACTATTATATGTGATTATTATTTATTATTATTATTATTTATTATTAGCATTTATTTGTAATGCCAACATATTCCGTAGAGCTATACATAGATTAGAATAAATTTTAAAACAATAACAGTAGCATGGAGGGCCTGTTTTTGAGCTTAGAATCTAGTGTCCATATTGCTTTCTCAAAAGCACCTTGCAAGATTAAAAACTTGCAAACTTTCAATCTAAAGGGTTCGGGTGAGGTATAGGAAAGTGAAAGATAAGTTGTGCAAGTTAAGGTAGAAGGTGATTGTAACGGAACCCATCACTGTTTTACCCTGTTTATGGTTATTTAATTCTTGGTTAAAATATGATCCTAGTAATATACTGTATGTATGTTGGTTTATGCTCTGCAGAATATTGGCCCCAGGCTAGTGCAGACCTTGGCAGGAGAGATAATCCTGTTACAGATAAGGACGTTTATTTATTCTCAAACATAAGAACAAAGACGGCTGATTTAATCATTGTCTGATTATATCAAGGAGCCTCAGGGAGGGGTGACCACACCTATTGTTCTTTTTATGTGTATTGTGTGGCCAAATAGGGCATGTGTATTGCCTGTGGGAAGAGATGTGTATAAATATTTCTGCACAACAAAATAAAGTCAGTTCTGCTCCTGAAACTGTGTGTCGTCCAGTTATTGGGATTGCGGTTGGGATATTGTTATTATTTTACCTGTTGGAAACCTTGCCTGTGGATTTACCATTTACTTGTTCCTGAGCCTCACTAGGATTATAAGCGGAGATAACCTGGGGAATATTGCCTCTCCGCTACAGTGATAATCTTCTTTAAGCAGATGCGTTTTTAGTGAGGATTTGAAGGTTTTGAGGCAGGGAGAGTCTGGTGAAGCGAGGCAAGGAGTTCTAGAGAAAGGTATTGAGTGCTGGAATGAGAGGAGGTAATAAGAGAGGTGAAAAAAAAGAAGGTCATTAGCAGTACGAAGAGTGCGGGTGGGAGAGTATTTGGAGATGAGAGCAGAGATATAAGGGGGTGCACTTTTGTTGAGGGCTTTGTAAGTTAGGGTTATGATTTTAAATGTTTTCTGGAGGGAACAGGAAGCCAGTGGAGTGATTGACAGAGAGGCGCTGCAGACACTGAACATTGAGTAAGGTAGATAAGTCTAGCAGAGGCGTTCATTATGGATTGAAGTGGTGACAAGCGGGTGATGGGGAGGCCGACAAGGAGGGAGTTGCAGTAGTCAAGATGAGATATGATGAGAGAGTGTATATAAATCTAATGGTAATGATGTATTTTATTGATGTTTTTGAGATGAAGCAGGATTTTGACATTCAAATCTGAACAGAGATGTATTATTTATTTACTATATATATATATATATATATATATATATATATATATATAACACAGGGAGATATATATACAAATAAACAGAGGAACGTCTTGAATGCTGGGCAAACACTCTCTGCTGTTCTATCCTGTAGCAAACTGCGCAGATGTTTTCTACATATCCCTTTTTCTTTATTACATATGCATCATGCTTTTCATTACTGATGTTTGCACTGGAACAGCAAACATGACATTTAAAAACAAAAGACAAAAGACAGGAGTCTAGACAATAAACAATAATTCCAGACATTGCATTAATTGCCTTCACGTCTGCTTGTTATTGTTAGGTATGATAATAGCATATACAAGCCTTTATGTGCAATGCTCCATCTAGGCACACATCACGTCACAATGATAACAAACAGCACTATACATTTGCATTAAATAAAATACAGTAAGAAAGGGGTATTTGATCCTAAGAGTTTACGATCTAATACTGTAAATATGAAGGTTAAGAGTTACTGTAGTGGTCATATTTACTTAGTAATTTGAACACTAGTGTTTCAGACTTCAGCTGATCTGCTTCTCAGCAGTCCAGGGGGCGGGAGAGGATCCGATCACAAGGCTACCCTGACAGAATTATTTCCTTCACTGGAGTGGTTATTACAAACAGCAAGGTCAAGTAAAACATTTTAGGATAGCATCCTGGGCAGATCTTCTTCAGCTCATATAAATATAATAGGGCTTGGAGATACACTGCTTCACTAGACTCTGGGGGCCTCATTCAATTGAGATTTGGCCAATTGAATAGTGCTCTAAATAAGCACATACCATATTTTTTTTAAATAAGTTTTTAGTTAGTGAAAACCTTGCTTTTGGATAGATGTTCACTAACTTAAAACTTCTTTAAAAAAAATATGGTATGTGCTTATTTAGAGCCCTATTCAATTGGCCACATCGTAATTGAATGAGGCCCTGGGACTCTAAAATGCAAGTTTTAAAAGTCCCATTGACATTTTTTATTCAAATATTTGGTTAATATGTTTCAAATACCATAGGGCAATATGTACATACGTGCACAGGTGAAATGCTGCTGAGCTCTTGGAGATGAAACCCGAGTATATATGTGCTCCTTTGGATCATAACATACAGGCATGGGCTGAATCTCTTACATTTCTCGATTATTATTGTTATTATTATTATTATTGATTATTATTACAAAATCATACAATAATGAGAGATAAATACAGTGATACATTTAAGTACATAAGGCATAACAATACAAATTCCAACATGTTGATTCTACATGCTACTGAAATGTTATATTCTGAAAGAGATGACTGGGCAACTAAGACAAAATGGAGAGAGAGAAAGTGAATGAGAGAGAAAGTGAAAAAGAGAATGAGAGAGAAAGTGAGAGTGAGAGAGAAAGAAAGAGTGAACAAGAGAGGAAGAAAGAGAGAGAGAGAGAGAGAGAGAGAGAGAGGTCCCTGCACACCTGCTCTTAGCCTGTCAATCTGGCTTGAGTAGGTGGCTTTGTGCCAAGAGAAAGCCTTAAGGTACCGTATATGGAAATGTCCATGTTTTTAACTTTTTCTAATGCTTAGAAATATACATTACATTACATTGAGTCATTCTATACACATACAGATTTATTTTATTTAAAAGTAAAACTTGTTTTCCACACCCCTTAAGGTGCTTAAATAGGCATCTGATACCTACCAATGGAAATACTGCATTTGGGTACGTTTTTTATCACTATACTAACCTTCAAGCCAACGTTAAAGTTTTTTGGATGAAAAGTTAGTTGTCCATGGTGCGGAAAATTTAATTGTACAATAAAGTTAGATAGATGCAGCACTGTTTCGTCTTTTTCTGTCTGACATGCTAGAAGAAGGAAAGGGCAGTGAGCCTTGTGGGGTGTGGACTTTGTGTTTTTATGCACATTTGTTTGAATGCGAGCTCTCTGAGTATTCGTTTACATTTCCTCAGAATTCACTAGTAAGACAAAAGGTTTTTGTGACAAAAATCACATTTTACATTTCTTAATTAAGGCAGGAGTTGTGTTAGTTCTGGTCTCAGCAACACTTTAACTAATGTATGTTATTCATTATACTGCGCACAATATCTCAATTTCTGTCATACTCATACAACTTACAGAGGATGTTTGTTACATTTACTAAATATTAAACATAGTAGTAACTTGCCCATCATAATTGTTATTGTTATGTTCAATTGTCTGTGCTGTGTCTCTCTGTGCTGTCTCTCTCTGTACTATGTGTGCTCCCTATCTCACTCCCACCTCCTCCATCTCCTCGCTCCCCATCCTCTCTCTCTCCCCTCCCGCTCTCTCTCTCTCTCCTCCCTTTCTCTCTCTCTCTCCCCCTCTCTCTGCCTCACTCTCCCCTCCCTCTCCCTCCCTCTCTCTCTGCCTCCCTCTTCTCCTCCCTCTACCTACCTATCCCCCTCCCTCTATCTCTGCCTCCCTCTTCCCCTCCCTCTACCTCCCTCTCCCCCTCCCTCTATCTCTGCCTCCCTCTCCCACTCTTCCTCCCTTGCTTTCCCACTTCCTCTGCCTCTCTCTCCCCCCTCTTCTTGTCTCTCTCTTCCCCCCTATGCCACGTAGTTGCAGTAGTGCAGCTATACCGCTCAGGCGCTATAGCGCAGCTGCGTCGTGCATGCTGTCTTGCCAGTTTCCCTAGGTAAGTAGGCAATCAAGATGTGAGTAACACCTGTGCAGTACGCATCGAGCAGGTGTTACTCAGATCTACTAAGTATTATAGGGGATAAATGGATCAGAATGTATTTAACTAGTCTGAGAAAATAAAGATGGCACCCAACTTCTTATAGGTAAATTTGATGCTAAGATTATTAACTCTACCCCTTTTTTTTTCATTAAGGGACCATTTACCTTACTGTAAGTGTTCTTCATGATATAAAATAGCACAAAATTGAATGTTAGAATTATCAGTTGTTGTTAATTACACTAATAACAGCTAAAAAATCTAAAGTTATAAGTCTGTTTACAAACACAGTCTGTCTTGCAGGAGATAAACAGACATCCGAGCTGCACAGTGAATACAGTGATTAATAGCAGTTTTCACTACATTCCGGAATGCACCCATAATTGAACAGTTTAGGTGATGACAGCATTCCATGCTCTGCACAGATGGATTTGGTTGTGGTTAACCTCTTTTTGTTGCTACACGGAGCTGTAGCTATGGGTCTGACTGGGGGCAGTCGTGTAAACCCATATTTGATTTGAAATCGCAGTATTTTAACTTGCTTTTAGGAGATCTTTACTGTGCTGTAGTCCAAATTGTGCTGAATTAAGTGGCCCTTTAATCTACATTCACTGAGAAGACCGAGAAGATTATAGAGGTTTTTGACATGTGGCCCAAAATGAGAAGAGAAAACATTGTGGTTGAAGCAGAGTAAGGAAAAGCTAAATACCCCCAGATTCGGTAAGCTTTACAGAGGTTTGCGGGAGGCTACATTGTTACTTTTCAGGGGAGAAAATTGAAATTCTACCCCATGCAAATATTAATGAATATGTCATATAGTGAAATTATAAAGAGATGATTGTGTATTCAGAAATGCATTGCAAAGTCTTCAGGAATGTCTTATGTTATAAAAAATGTGACTGTTATATGTGCAAAGATTTCATTCTATCAATGTGCTGTCTGAGAGGATTTATTCTTATGTCTAATAGTCTTTAAAGCTTAAAATTATCAGCAGAAAAATCAATAAATGTCCTGATATCTCATCAGATACTGCATTTTAAAGACATCCTCTAAACCTTTAATTACATTTAATTATGATAATGATTAGTAGAATTCTCTCTAGGTATGAGCGCTAGTCTTTATTGTGCAAGTGACTGCACTTAAGACATTGGACCCAGTGCCACAATGCCACATGTGGGTGGATTACACAGGCTGTCTGACAGCTCAAATTTGGCATGCTTCATTTTTTCTCAGGAAAATGCTTGTTTTTTTTAAATAACATTAAATTGATAAATTACTTATTATTGTCTATGGTTTTAAATTATACCTTGTATTGAACCTACACTGTGTCACTTTAAGATTTTATTTTTAGATTGGATTTTGAACTGCAGTCTTTAAATTAAAATTCTTCTCTTTGTAATTCCTAGGCATTTAAACTTGGTTAATTTTGGTAATCCAAAGTATTCCTGATCTGTATAAACATATAAGGACTCACAGTTACTCGGCTCTATGTATAGTATAGAATCTCAACCTGATCCACTGTAATCTGTCCTCTATGACCTAGCATAGCTTTGCATTGGTATGTATTCTTCATCATAATATTGAGCTGCTGTCACTCTCATTTGTGTAATATAGTCTGTTATTTCCAAGCTCTAGCAAAACATGCCTGTGCTGCAGCTTTGATAAATGGCACTTCAAAAAGGACAAATAAAAATAATCTACAAGGACTTTATCAATCTGAATAATTTATTGGTCCTATAAAAGAAAAAACGACCTGCCACCAATTCTATAGAAAAGTTAACAATGAATACAAGATAAAACTAGTAGCAGGTTTGCAATGCGGGGCTTGTGAGGAGGACATCCAAGAGATCCTGCCAGAACTTTAGCATTTGTGAGGAGGCCATTGCATCACAGTGTTGTCAGAAAGAGATATGGGTACATAACACTACTGTACAAATGGAGTGGATATTACACTATTAGTCCACAGCAGGTTCAGAGGGTAGATAACATATCAGGGTACATCATTTAATTGTCTACAAAATTTTACCTTGTCGGGGATGAAGAGGCTTGTGTACCTCAATGAGGGTGTGAGCTATACTACATAGGCAGTGTCGGATCTAACTTTTTGGAGCCCCTAGACAGTGAAGTGGAGGAGCCCCTGTGAGTATGCAAGGTATGCACAGACTGATTTTTGCCTTTTCTGTGTGTGTAAATTACTTTTCCTGTTGTATCTCACTTTTTCTCGGTTGTTACCCCCTAGAAGCCAGTCTATGAACTGCAGCATTTCATTTTTAAGCCAGGAACCATTGTTTTTTAAAAAGTGGCGCCCCTCACATTGGAGCGCCCCTAGGCGGCTGTCTAGTTGGCCTATTTGGTAATCTGGCCATGCATATAAGGTCATCCAAGATGGGCAGGTCATAGTAAAGAGGTCAGACAAGGAATTGGTAACCCACTCCAGTATATTTGCCAAGATAACCTTATGGATAAGCACGACCAGATAAATATTGGTAGATCTACCTGATGTTTTTCAGTCTGTAGGGTTGTGGAGAGTCTGACACGACTGAATGACATTAACTATATTTAATGTTCTAAGAATAATAAAAGTACAAAAACAAGCATAGCTTTTAACAGAATTACTTTTTTGCTCTTTTGTTAATAAAGCACCAATTTAGTACTAAATTTAAAATATGTTCTTTTGAAGATCCAGACTTGAGTAATCAATAAAAAACAAGTTTTATTATTATATGCAACTAGTGACTTGCCCATCAAAAATGATGGCATGATATAGTGTTATACATTGTGTTTTCTGTCTGTTTATGTACTCTCTGTTGTTTGTCTCTTTCCCCCCTCTCCCTCCCCTGTGTCTCTTTCAACCTCTCTTCATCCCCTTTGTCTCTTTGTCCCTCTCTCCCTCCTCTGTGTTTCTTTCTCCCCTCTCCCTCCCCTGTGTCTCTTTGCCTTGCTCTCCCTCCCCTGTGTCTATTTACCCCCCGCTCTCGCCCCTGTGTCTCTTCCCCCACTCTCTACCATGTCTCTTTTCCTCCCTCTCCCCATTTCTCACCCCTTTCTCTCTTTCCCGCTCTCCTTCCCCTGTGTCTCTTTCCCCCTCCCCTGTGTCTTTTCCCTCCCACTCCCTTACCTGTGTCTCTCCCCCTTCCCTGTATCTTTTTCCCCTATCCCTCCCATTTCTCTTTCCTCCATATCCCTCCCCTATGTATCTTTGCCCCCTGCCCTGTGTCTCTTCTCCCCCCACTCCCTCCCCTGTGTCTCTTTGACCCACTCTCCCTCCCCAGTGTCTCTTTCCCCCCTCTCTCACCCCTGTGTCTCTTTCCCCCCACTCCCTTCCATGTCTATTTTCCTCCCTCTCCCCTATTTCTTACCCCTGTGAGCTTCTTTCCCCCTCTCCCTCTCCTGTGTCTACCTCCCCTCACTCCCTCCCATGTGTCTCTTCCCCCCTCTCACCCTCTCCCTCCCCTGTTTCTTTCTCCCCCTTCCGAGTTTTGCACAAAAAAAAAGGGTCGCCATTTTTTCAAGCCCGTAACTCGGGAACCGTTCGGAGCCCGCAAAAGGCCACCAATTGAATAGCAAATTAGCTTCCAACCTCACTTACGGGCTACCTGATTCTTCCCCTGCGCCCATTGCGGCCCTGCCTATCCCTCCCTCTACTTTGTGGGCCTGCAAGCCTGTAATAGGACCAGGGGGACAGGAGAGGGACACAATGGACGTGGAGGGAGTGGCTTTGACACTTATTGCAGGCCTCTGCAAACCCGCAACTTTAGGGCATAGCGATGAGTGCCATTGGCGCTCATTGTGCATGCCCAAAAGCATAACTTTTCGAGCGTTACTAACAAACTCGCAATTACGACAACATTATATATATGATTATGCTGCAGTGGAAGCTACCATTGTGTTTCCACTGATCTGCTACTGCAAGTGGAAAGAGATCTTGAATGCACAGAAGTCTCCAGTTGCTCCAATTGACATGGGGCAGTTTAAAGTGTCATTACTTTCAACAGGACTAAATCTCATTTGTTTACACCAGGGGTGTGTAATATGCATGCCAGAGGCCAGTTGTGGCTGTTAACTGATTCAATGTGACCCTTGCACATGCATGAATTTCTATTTGAATGTAGGCATCACTGACACTCATATCCTAAAGTAAGTGGAGCTGGATGCAAAAAAAAAAAAATCCTACATCTCTGGTTTACATAAATGCATAGTTTATATGGACACATCCTGCAAAAGTAGCTTTACCATACAACTCAAAATGGCAATTGCAATCCACAGTTAAGCATAAATGCATGTAGTAGTTAAGATGTACTTTTTCATATGAGAAAATAAAGTTCTGAAGTTTAAAAAAATATGCATTCTAAGCAAATCCATTACTATAGTATCATGGTTAGAGAATAATTTTAAAAGGTTTTCTATGGACAGTGCTCCTATAAATTACAACATGCTTGCATGATTCTATATACAAAATGTATTTCCTTCAACTCCCTCCTTAACCCCTCCAATCTGGCCTAATTCTCCTGGATATCTCTGCTGCCCTAGACAAAGTGGACCCCACTCTTCTTTTCAAATTCTCTGCGCACATGGGATCCATGAGACAGCTTTCTCATGGTTCACGTCCTACCTTGAGGATCGAACATTTAGTGTCTCCTTCTCTGGTACCTTTTTTTTGCCTCGCTCTCTGACTGTTAGCGTACCCCAAGGTTCAGTCCTAGCCCCCCCCCCCTGCCCCCCCATCCTACACTGCTTGCCAAGCAAAACTGTGTTTGCACTAATAATCTCTTTTTTGGTATACATGCAATGTATTACTAAGTAACCAGAGCCAAGGTCATGAACATTCTTGGATACATTTGAATATGAAGTGACATTTCTTTTCATGAAAATCCCAGTCATCTGTGTATGTTATTAAATTGCTTCGTTGTATGTTTTAAAGCTATCAAAAGAAAAAAAGAAAGAAAAAAAAAAAAGAAACACCTGATCCAATTAATTAAACCCTTAGTCAATAATTACAGAAATGTGCTTATTTTTAAAATATACCTTTTATTACATCAATTTAAGAAGATTGTTGACATATAAAAACAATTACAAATATTAGAATATACTGATAAACCCTCTGATGCGTAAGTTTATAAATATCTTTAAGATGATACAGGGCTCCCTATCAGATTAATATTTGAACACAGGAAATCTAAATTGAGCTAATCTCTATTTCATGGATAAATGTCTCTATACCTTAAAGCAGCAAGCAAAAGATAAAAAAAACATATGTAAAGTGCTAATGATAAAATTACATTTATAAATATCTAGAAGTGAATTAATTTAATTGTGTTGATTAAATAAAGTGAATTGAATTACATTTAGGATGCTGTTTGCTTCTGGTAATGAGCCTAATAACATTGCAACTCATCCACCACAAAGTTAAATATATAAAGTGCATATAATGAATGTAGATTATATAACTGCAATATTGTTGTAATAAATCATATAATACAATCTAAAACCATCTCTTATTATAATTGTAAGTCATGAGACACTATTCTACTTGGTTTATTCATTTGTCCATATATTTAAAAGCTGTATGATATAAAAATATTGTCACAATCTGCTTCTTCATGGGGGCTTGATATGAACCTAGTTCCCCAGCAGAATCGTGTTGTTCTGGTTCTCTGTGGCACAAAAGATGTCTTCTGAAGAGGACAATGCCCAAAGGTACAGGCAGAGAATACTGGATACAGGTTACTAGTGGCCTCCAAAAAGACCACTCCCCAATTCAGGATACAAACACAAAAACAGCCTCACACTATGGATATGTGAAACTAGAAGTGAACCTTTATTGAATTATAGAACCAACATATTTATACACTATCTCCCATACCACACCCTTGTGTACTTTTGTGTATGTGTCTGATGTCAGCACTAAGTTACATCTGTCTTGCATCCTTGGTTGCTATAGCAGCTCTTGAGATAAAACTCACCAGATGTCTAAACTACATGACAAGTGTTTATAGCTGGCTAGTGCAAGAAACCTTGATGTAAATTGCCAGTGTTTGCTTAGGACTATTGAAGTGCCTGCATCTGTCTTGGCTGCTGTTTATCAAGGCCTGTATGTGTGCGGATGCAATGTTCTGCAGTAAAGCTTATGTGCAGAGCATTTTTTCCTTTTCCTCATGTATTCTACTGCTCTATATCTCATTTTCCCTCTATAACATATTATAACTAGTATACATGATAACAATGTACAGGAAACATATAACCAAACAACACTAACACGTAATCACAATGCAAGAATGTCATGCGCTCTTGGCCATGTACATAATTACTGATAATATTACAGTCACTAAACAATGTAGTCATGACAAATATAATTAGGCATAGAATATTTTAATAGGAAGAAAGTCACAAAATATCATTAAACTGGCATTACAGTGTTGACAAGACAAGCAGAAAGGTATACGTCATTAAGAGAATAGGGTTACACAAGGGACAGGCACTAATTAGATCTAGCCATTACTGTGTACGTATGTAAGAAAGGATCACTTCCTTATTATCCCTTGTTACTGCACAGTTTTTAATTGTTGGAGAGTGAACGGAAAATTACAACTGGAATAAAAAAAATGCAGTTAAAAAATAAGAAGTATAAAAGAAAAAGAAAAAAATATAAAAAGCTTTAGTAGTATGGGTACTGGTATTTCCTTCAGATATGAACACTGAAATATGCAGTGTCTTCACTTTAATACAGTGTACTTCACACAGTTCAAAACACACTTGTTGCTAATAAATTAAAGAGCCACAATAATTCCCAAATTTATTTCAAACATTTAAAACAAATTAGGGTTA
This sequence comes from Discoglossus pictus, assembly GCA_027410445.1. Classification (NCBI taxonomy): domain Eukaryota; kingdom Metazoa; phylum Chordata; class Amphibia; order Anura; family Alytidae; genus Discoglossus; species Discoglossus pictus. The sequence goes on from CM050166.1 coordinate 66,523,087, forward strand.
AAAATGCTGTGAATGCATGTTTGCATGGAAAAATCATATTACAAAAACATACAGTAAAGCACACTTTGTTTTCTCTGCATGGAGCTATTACCATAAAAGCATTTTAGGAAATTCTTAAAAGCAGACTCTGGCCCGTATTAAATTGCAAGCCTGCGCTGGTGACGGCTCGCTGTTGGTGAGCTGTGTTGTGCTACCATTTTTTTTATGGCTAGCTACATTATATGTATTTTCTTTTTTTTTTTTACACATGATGACGAGGCAGTTCCAGACCATATGACAATATCTCAAAACATAATTTTGATTAAATTAGCACATAGGCTCTTGTCTGCAGCTATATATGTTGAATGCATCCCCCAATCAGAATCAAGGGCAGAGCTGCAACAGATTGGTCATAGTGCGAGCTGCTTGTGGCTTTTCATTAAATTGGTTAATTTTGATCTTCATATTACTCTGCAATCTGCTCTGTGCGGAGCTTCCATATGCAAGTACATTTCATTTATGTTAGTATGTATGTATGTATAGAGACCCCTAGGGATCAGCACTAGGTCCACTGGGCCCAAGGAGAAACCTAGAGATCCGCAGCAAGTCCAATGGGACTGATCAAGACCCCAGCAGTCCCCAAGGAGACTCCCAGGACCTCCACTAGGATTGCAGAGAGCCATTAAGCCATGTTAAAAATGTGAGTCCTATTAATCCCATTGAATAACTAATGCTAGCCATGAAACCTATATGAACCCCCATGGAGTAGGTGTTAAACTTAGTTGCCATCTGGGTCCACGTGGACACCCATGGCTAGTGTTAATTACCTCATGGCAGCCCACATTTTTAACAAGCCCCCTCACAGTACTAACAGGGGTCACAGGGAGTTTTTCTCTTGGTCAAGCTGGCCTTTCTTGGAGTCTCTCTCTGTGGGCCTTGTTAGGGCTTTCCCATGGCCCCTCAAGATGATTTCTTGTTCCCAATAATTTGTATGGGCCCTACAGGCCTAGTGTGGAAATCCAGTGTTCTCCATAGACCAAGTAGTGGTCTCCAGGGGTCTTGATGGTCCCCACGGGCCTAGGGAGGATCCTCAGGGGTCTTGATGGGCTTTGAGAGTTCCTTCGGCAACTGTGGTTTTAAAGGGATCCTGAGGGGTAACAGGGTCTGCCTTGAGAAGGGTTCTTGAGATGGTATTAAGAGGTGCCAGTGGTTGCGGGGAGGGGTCATGAGCAAAATGTAATTTTTATATGAGTGTTTACGAAGTTAAACAAATAATATAATTTTTTGTAAAAAAAGAAGGGTTTTACTCAGCATAATAATAGGTGAGTTGCCTCAATTTAATTTGTTAATTATTTCCAATTATCTATAAATTATATAAATGTATTGACACAGGATTTCAGTATTCTAGTCCATATCAAAATTCTACTGATCAATAGAAATAGAATATTGTCCCGTTTGAGGGATAGAACGGTGTGTAACCACTTTGAACCTCATGGTTAACTCCTGCTTAATTCATAATTAAGTCTTGTAGTCTTCTGCCAAAGGTGGGGGTTTAGATAACCCCTTCCCTGTTTTAGGGCCTCATTCTATTATCGGCCGCAGCCGCTGCGGGGCCTCAAGGACCGGCCGCAAGCTTTCCGGCTATTCTATTCCCCTCCGGCCGGGGATTCTGGCAGGCTTGCGGCCGGTGCCTTGCTATCTCTTGCGGCCGATTGCGCCGGAGGAAAGCCTTTGATCTAAAACGGCCGCAAGGCAATCGGCCGTAAGAAAAGCCTGGTTGCTATTCTATTGCTCCGGGAACCCTGTCTGCAAGGCTAAAAACGAGCCGCAGCTTACTTGCAGCAAACAGGTCCCGCTAGCACCAATTAAGCACATAAAATAGCTCAAATAAAGCCATCCTGCACTTTGCGGAGTCTATAAAGTGATATTCGGTGTTAGCAAAAATAGCACATAATTACCCTATACTCAAATCCGTAAAATATATATTTTTTAATATACGTAAAATATACATGTAAAAAGTCCAGAGTGCTTGGAGCACCTCAGACACACCCACGCCGCAGCCGGAAAATAAACAGTTAATTTGAACTCGGGTTTGGGCTGATGTGCAAGCTTGAGAGGGGGTTACTTTTAATCCTCATGTCCCCCAATATGATCCCTAGCATTTACAGAGCTGTACAGTGCAGGCTTGAATTTATTTTTGCGTTTTTAGATTTCAGAGCTTACGGCCGGTTTCAAGATATGCGGCCGGCCGTAAGGGGAGATCCTTGCGGGGCCGTATAATAGAATCGCAAGTTAACTGAACCCCCGCAAGGAATCGCAGCCTTACGGACGATTTACGGCCGATAATAGAATGAGGCCCTTAGTGTTAGTTAGTGAGTGCCAAGGCTTTACTTGATTTTTGTCATCTCGTAAAACATTATTCACAAGAAAAAAAAGATAGAGTCCTTCATATATATACATATATATATATCATAAGTTTACCATACACCTATGTAGAAAATGATAATTGTATGTGTGTCTTTATAATTATACAGTAAGTCAGAAAGTGGCAGGTATGCTAACAGACAGAATTTTCTCTCCATACAGACGTTTCTGTGCATATTCCATGGCGTTCCATTGGGAACTTCAGGCAGCCTGCTGCCCCCTTGAAATTGCGCTGCCCTAGGCCTGGGCTATCATGAACATTGGCTGAAACACACCCATGTATATATTACATATTTGTACACCACAGATATTTAAGTTATATATAAAAAAATAAGAATGTGGCAAGTGCAAATGGGTCAAACAATGGCTTACTCATTTTTATTTACCTACCTGTACTCAGACAGGAAATTCTGACTTTGCTCCAGTCCTCAAGGATTCGTTAAACATTACAATATAGAAATAATGTTTGGAAGGAATATAAAAAAATAGAAATTATGAGATAGGTGACTTTAATGTCTAGCATGAAGAAAGTGATTTCCAAACAAGCAAAGAACTTGCAGGATTTAGTGATAACAATATATGAATACAGGTATTAAGAGAGGCTGCCAGCAAGTGAATTCAAAGTGCTATATTTATTACTCCAATTTAGGTGCTTAAATTAAAAACATTTACTCACCCTCATCATTGACTCCAGTGAGCTCATCTGCTTACCGTAAAAAGAAAAGGTGATTGCAGAGAGCAGGGGATAACAAGATATATTTTTTATGTAAACCCTGGATAAGTGTGTAAATAAAGGGACATGAAAAGTGTTTACAAGCTATATAATATACCTATGTATTTATTTAGTTGGATATACTTTATTTTATTAAGAAGCCCTTAAAAGCTCTGGGACCTTTCTTGTTTCCTGCCAGCAGTGACAGCCAAGGACCACAAGGTGCAAGGACCACTGTCTGAGACTTTCTTTCATTTCTTCACAGGGTTAGGGTTAAGGTTTAGGGTTAGGGTTTAAGATTAAATTTAACATTTACACTAAGAAGACAAAATCTCAGCAAACAACCATCACGCCACTTTGGGGTCACTGGCCACCACTGCTGGTGACCGGATAACAAGAAAAATCCAAGCTCTGCTTTTACTTGCTACAATCAAATAGTCTCTGCATGGGTCTGGCCACTTCCGCATATGCAGACAGATACTCTGTAGGGCAGGATATTGTACTAGCCTATCGGGTGCATCTTAGCAGTATGTTGAAACATGTTTTCTGATAGGCTATGACACTACACTGAACATACAACCCTACAGACTCCGTGTCAACAAATGTTGCAGTAGGGAGAACCATAAAGGGACTATTTGTTTCATTTGGACAAGATAAAAGTGTGCCTTTAAATGCTTCTTAATAAAACAAAGTGAATAAAAGTAAATAAATACATAGGTATTGTCATGATTTAATTGTTTAAGGACTCATATTGCCAATAATTTATGAATATGGCCAAGGGAGCATGATATTGTTGCATTGGGACTATGTGTTATTGTGTGGTTATATGTTGCCTGTACATGGTTATTATGTATCCTTTTGATCATTCAATAAAGGGTGAGAGATAGTTTTCACATATACAAGGTGTGAGACTATTTCTGTGTGTTGTATCCTGACTTGGGGAGTGGTCTTGACATGGACCACTAAATAACCTGGATCCAGTATTCTCTGCCTGTACCTTTTGGGCCTTGCCCTCTTCAGAAGCCATCTTTTGTGCCACAGAGAACAGGAACTACATGATTCTGCTGGGGTAGGTTTGAACTAGGTTCATATCAAGCCCTCTTGAAGAAGCAGATTGTGACATTGGCTGGCAGTGTTGGGATCTCTGTAGAATACACAGAAGGATGGCAACTTATGAAGAGATGTATGCAGCAGAGGAGGAAGTGTCCAGATGGTACCAAAGATGGATGGAGATACTGCCTGCAGGTTCAACCAAGGCTCAGCAGAGGGAACTCCGGATATAGATCACACAGGGGGTACAAGAGAAGCGGAGAAGGGTAAGCAATGGCCTGTCTCAGCTCCTGTGGAGAGGGAATGCTTATCCCCAGTAGAGACAGAGAATGTTCTGGTGACTGTAAAGGACTGTAAAGGAATGGGCCTTCTAAATAAATGGATGGCGTTCCTGGGACCATGGCCAGGTCACTAGCTAATGGAATGGCTGGAAGAATTAGTATGTGAGGAGGTCTACCTGGAAGAACAATATGCTTATTGGGTGTGAACTTTTGGGATACCTCATCATTTTTCATTGGGGCTGGAAGAGGCACTTTGGGACATAGTACATGGGGATCCGGATTGTGGCTTGGGGACTGAGAAAAGACAGCTGTGTCTGTTTGCCAAGTGCTGTCACATGGTGGGACTGGAGATAGGCTCTCAGACAGCTAACTTACTTTGGCCTTTGATCCAGCAGGAGTTACAGCTGGAGGTGGATTACATAGACTTGCTGGATGAAGCAACCCTGGATGGGTTTTGGTCAACAAGCTGGGAGGGCTCATGCCAGTCAGGCATTGAACAGAACCACCTAACAGGTACTACAGGGACCCAGCTAAATATTGCCAAGGCTGGGTCAGAAAATTAAGGTATGGACTGTGGAGAGAGGGATTCTCAAAATAACCAGGATGCCTTCATCCGTGGCGTTGACTGGGAAGAGGAAGAACCAGTCCCTATCTTTAGGGGGCTGAGTCTCACCCAGTTAGAGGAATGGGGACAGGGCCAAAACACAGCAGTGCCAGGCCCAGGGGAAGAACTGGGGAAAAGCTACCCTGCTCCTAGAGTCAGAGAAGAACCTAATGAGCACTGGGCCCTACCAATTGACTGTAGAAATCGTTGAGAGGTTCCTTGGATGACAATTGTCCAGGAGCCAGCCACAGACCCTGGAGCAGAAACAGAAAGTAGCCCTGCTCTTCAACCTGAACAAGAGACAGTAGCAGCTGCTTCTCAAGGGCTGCCTGTAACTACACACCAGGCAGTCTCAGATGGAGAGAGTCAGGAGGTTCCACCTGAGGATCCACAGACCAAAGAGCCAGAGGGTACCCAAGATTGTGGATTGTCTCCTGGTCTCCCTACATTGACTCCCCTGCAGCTGCCCAAAGACACTGGTTGTGTACCTGTAACCCTGGAAAGAAGGGGCCACTGGCCAGGCTTGTTGGGAGAGAGGTTGGCTACTAAACCACAATGTCTTGTGTCAGAACTTCCCATTAATCCAGCATGGATGACACCAGAGAGTGTCACTAGCCCATGTTGCAACTCCAGCATTTCAGATTATTCAGGAGAAAGCTCAGGCCTAACAAAGGGAACCTTGTACTCTTCAATTTTACCCATGGGCCTGAGTACTGATCCAGAATCAGCAGGACAGGAGGTCTCCCTAATATGGGAGGAGAGGGCTTTGCTGGGTAAGGATCCTCACAAGTTTATGCTGGACTTAATAGCTGGGATGTACTGTTTCCCCTGGACTACCTTGAAGGGTCCTCCATGGCCGTTGCCTTATAAGTCTCCCCCTTGGGTCTTGGGAAGATCACTTGGCCACTGGAAAGGAGTGAGTATTCGCCCTGGACAGGGGGGGGGGGGCAGGGTACCCAGAGAGCCACTAAAGCTATCACATGGATGGACTGTCACATTAAGAGGCACGGTAACCACCTGTATAGATGGGAAGTTATCCGACAGGATAAACTTCCCATGCTATACTAGAAAGAAAAGAGGAGAAATTGTCATGATTTAATTGTTTAATTTTATGAATATGGCCATGGGAGCATGACATTGTTGCATTGGGATTATGTGTTATTGTGTGGTTATATGTTGCCTGTACATGGTTATTATGTATCCTAGTTATAATATATTATAAGAGGGAAAATGTTATATAGAACATATGTGGAATTGGTAAAAATGCTCTGCATAGAAGTTAGCTACAGATCATTGCACACTCACACATACAGACCTTGGGTCAAGACAGATGTATGTACTTCAAGTAGTCCTAAGCAAACACTTGAGTTTAACATGAAGGTTTGTTCATAATACATGAACAACTCCATAGAAGCAAACAAGAAGATATTGGTAACACAAATGTGCTTCAAAGGAAGCCATGTGTTGTGTCCTCTTTAAATCATGGAAAACAGGTGGAATAAAGCAGGGGGAGATTTCTGAACAGAACATGCAGTATTTAAATTAGACAGCTGCCATTACACCACACAGAGAGATTATCTTGCTGTAGGCATGTTAAAGCCAACAAGTGCCGCACAATAAAAATATAGCTTTGAATTATCCTGAACATTACATTTTTCATTTTTCCATTTAAAAAGTTAATAAATGCTTAAATGGTAACCTTACTAGAGTTGTTTTGGTAAATTCCAAAACATTTTGGTGGATGGAGATGTAAAATATGTGTGTATATATATATATATATATATATATATATATATATATATATATATATATATATATATATATATATATATATGGGCCTTTTCCTATAAATCTGTCTGCCAGCAGTCACTAGGTGGCGCTAGGATGGCTTGCTGAGACTTTCTTTTTTGTTCATGGGTTAGGGTTTAAATCTATCACTTACATTAAGAAGTTGACTTGACGAAAAAACGTTGCCCCACCTAGTGGCCACTTTTTTTTTTTTATTATTTTCATAACAAGTATAAATACATCACAAAAATTATACATCATATCCATTGTACACTTAATACTCTTATACATATTAAAGTTACATAGTAATATTATTGATTTAATAATGTACAAAATTTCATCCATACACACATTCATTCCTATGTAGAGGCAGAGAACATGATACAAAGGCACAAAGCAAAGAGATAAACTGAAACAACAACAAAAAAAAAGGAGCGAGGAAAGAAGAAAAGAGAGGGGGGGGGGGGAAATGTAATACCCCGATCTCTAAGTTGTTGTACATTTAATGTAGTTATCCCATTTAGACCAATTAATAGTGTTTCGACTTTTTAAAGAAAACAAGCTATTATAATTAGTGGTAAAATCCCTATTAAGGCAAATGACATTGATTAACTCTCTTATTGTAGGAATAACCAGAGTATTCCAGTGTTTCACTATAAGCCATTTAGCCCCCATTAGGACATGCAAAATCAAATGTCTATCCATTGGGGACAAAAACTCCAAATCCATATGGAAGATGACCAGTTGTGGGGTGCAGGGGATATTTTTGTCTATTACTCTAGACAGAAGTTAGCATATTTCTACCCACATATCAGATATTTTTGTTGCACTCCCACCAAACATGGGCGTCATCGCCTAGTGAGCCACACTGTTTCCAACATAGAGCTTCCCCTTTTATATTAAATTTAGACATTCTAACCGGGGTTAAATGCCACCTGTGTAGTATTTTAAAGAAGAGTTCTAAATAAGCTGAATTTAAAGCTGATTTCTTGATCAACTTTATAATTGCCCTCCAGTTACTTTCATCTAGGACCATGTTAAGATCTAATTCCCAACCTGTAATTCCCTTACTTTAATAAATGGGGTTAACTCACTCAAGATCTTATTGCAATTAGAGATGATGTGTGAGTTTATTCTCTTAATGATTAATTCTTCTATTTTGGTTGGTGATTTAATTCCAGTCATTTTAAATCCCCAGGTAATTAACATTTGTTTTAAGCTTTCATAGTTTAACCAGGAAAACATTTTAAGCTCATATTTCTTCTGCAGCTCTGCATAAGTCAAAAAATTATTCTTTTTATATAATTCTTACACGGAGATCATTTGGATAAACAAGCTCAATAAGAGTAGCTAATGAGGGAAAATATGATATTTGCATTCTCTCTTTATTTTTATACCACTTGTGGCCACTTGTGTGTGTGTATATATCACATATATAGTTGTGAGCAGGCGAGCGAGCCAGAGCCGTTGCTCACGCTTGCAGGCTCGCGAAGCGAGCCGCGGCCCTCGCGTAGCCGAAGGCGCTCCTTGCCAGCAACTGCGACCCTCGCAAACTTTAGGTTGTAACGCAAACAACACGACACACCAACTGTGACCCTCGCAAAGTTTACCTCGCAACGCAAACAACATACAAGACACATTAACACTCATTACGACCTCGCAAAAAACGGCCGCAATTCGCGAACGTGAAAACAATAAAAACACAATAAATACACACAGCACATATATAAAAAGCTTACCTACAGCAAGAGGGAGCATCCAGGACCTCAAAAAAGCAACTTACACTTTCATTTAACTAAAAATAAAAGAGTTTAGACACTAAAAAATTCTCTAAGCGAGAGAAAAAATGGCCGCCGCACAAAACGAAAACGAGGCTACAGCACTCTAAACACGCAAAACACCACAAGAAACTCGCAAAACACCACAAAAGAGCTACGGATATTCCGCTAAGACGCATACCACACATTACCCGCTTTTTTACGACAATGCGGAAGTACACAACTACGCTAACGGTTTTGTCTCGTGCACGCACACTATTACACTGCACACATTCAGCACGCTTACACAGCAGCTTAACACCACTAATGCTGCAGCAACATCAACACAGATTGCAGCTCTTCAACACAGTGCTTCAAAATACGTAAAGTATATTCATTTATTAATGTATTATAGATTTCATTATTATACACCAAACAGCATTAGCTACCTTACAATTTCATTGCCGTCATTTTTTGACGGGCAATTCGCTAGTATATATATATATATATATATATATATATATATATATATATACAGTGCCTTGCAAAAGTATTCACCCCCTTGGCATTTTTCGTGTTTTGTTACCTCACAACCTGGAATTAACATCAATTGTTTGATGATTTGCATCATTTAATTTACAGTACATGCCCACAACTTTGAAGATGTTTTTTTTTATTTTATTATTGTGAGGCATACAACAAATAGGACAAAATAACAGAAAATGTCAATGTGCATAAATATTCACCCCCCTAAAGTCAATACTTTGTAGTGCCACCTTTTGTGGCAATCACAGCTCCAAGTCGCTTTGGATGAGCTTGCCACATCTTACCACTGGGATTTTTGCCCATTCCTCCTTGAAGAACTGCTCCAGCTCCTTCAAGTTGGATGGTTTGCACTTGTGAACAGCAATCTTTAAGTCTGACCACAGATTTTCTATTGGATTGAGGTCTGGGCTTTGACTAGGCCATTCCAACACATTTACATGTTTCGCCTTAAACCACTCAAGTGTTGCTTTATCATTGTGTTTGGGGTAATTTTCCTGCTGGAAGGTGAACCTCTGTGCCATTTAGTTTTTTGCTGAAAGTAATGGCTTTCTTTTGGTCACTCTGCCATAATGCCCAACTCTATGGAGCGTAAAGCTTATTGTCGTCCTATGTACAGATACTCCAGTCTCTGATGTGGAACTCTGCAGCTCCTCCAGGGTTACCTTAGGTCTCTGTGCTGCCTCTCTGATTAATGCCCTTCTTGCACGGTCTGTGAGTTTTGGTGGGCGGCCGTCTCTTGGCAGGTTTGCTGTTGTGCCATGTTCTTTCCATTTGGTTATGATATATTTGATGGTGCTCCTGGGGATCATCAAAGATTTGGATTTTTTTTTTTAACCTAACCCTGACTTGTGCTTCTCAACAACATTGTCCCTTACTTGTTTGGAGAGTTCCTTGGTCTTTATGGCAGTGTTTGGTTAGTGGTGCCTCTTGCTTAGGTGTTGCCATTCAAAAAATGTGTGTATATGTAATGGCAGATCATGTGACACTTAGATTGCAGACAGGTGGACATCATTTCACTAATTGTGTGACTTCTGAAGGTAATTGGTTGCACCAGTGCTTTTTATGGGCTTCATAACAAAGGGGGTGAATACATACGCACATGACAATTTTCTGTTTTCTATTTCTAAAAAATAGTTTTATATGTATTTTTTTCTCATTTCACTTCACCAACTATTGTGTTCGGATCCATCACATAAAATTCAGATTAACAAAACATTGAATTTAAGGCTGTAATGTAACAAAATAGGTAAAAAGTCAAGGGGGGTGAATACTTTTCCAAGGCACTGTATATATATATATATATATATATATACATACACACACTCGTTTAGGGGCGAACCTCACGATTGTTGTAAAATCAGAAATAAGGCCCATGGTGGAAGGATAATATAGCACAGTGCCTATATAAAGTCATTTTTACAGTGATATTGTATAATGATATATATTGGATATAGAGTATAAAGTGGCAAACAGCTTGCAGTCTAAATATTATTGATACATTTGCCTTTGCTAAATCTGAAAAATTAGTTCACCCTTAGCTTAGAAATGCCAACTATTAAATACTGGATTGCAGAAACATTGTAAATTTACATTTGATTTGGTGTATATATACACTGGATTAACCACCGTGGTCAACAATGTCCACAGGGTTAAGGACAAATTAAGACCCACCCACAGGTGACCAAACCTCCCTTTTACAAAAGGCTTAAGAAAAGGGCAAACTCAATGGCTGTAAATTAGATTTCTATAGCTACCCACCATTAAAGTGAAACTCTGTTCACCATGCCTAACAACACAACTAACCTAGGGATAGGCAACCTTGGTCCTGGAGTGCCGGAAATGGTCCTAGATGTAAGTATTTTCACAGATGAATTAGTCACTGCCTCGAAAATATCCGGGAGTCCAGAACAGTCATTGCCTACAATAATTGGATCGTTAGCATGTCCTGCTAACGATAGATCTGTGTCCCAACTGGAGACCTCCCCAGGGATCAATATTCCCCATGGTAGAGGTCTGAATCTGTCCCTTGAATAAGAGACAACTGGTGATGCCTGTCTGTACTAATAAGCATCTGTGATGATCCTTCATATAAAACATGAGACATAGCAAGGAAAGCACTTCAGACACAAACAGGATTAAAGTTTCCAGGCACTCTGCCAGACCCGGGAAAATAAAAATTTAGCTGAAAATCCAGGTACTTACCTGAATAAATTGATTGACCCTGTTAAGCGTGTTGTGAAATATATATATATATATATATATATATATATATATATATATATATATAATCACTAATATTCACAAAACGAATACATATTACAAAGCACACAGTGCTTCCAATACATAGTAAGGGAAGCTCTATAGTCTGTGTAAATTTTCCTTTAAAGCACCACTATAGTCTGAGGAAAACTTAATTTGCTTAAGTAACAAACTAATAATATTACTAGCCATATTACAGAAAAGCATGTTTAGAATCATTCTCATATTTTAGCTTGTGTCTTTCTATTATAGACTGCTGGTCTGCCTGTAGCTTGAGGGAAAGGTCATCAGTCCTATCCTGTTATGGTTATGGCACCAGTCCGCTGTTGCAGTGCGGTGACCAACCGCTAGATGGCGCTGCGGATATTCCAGTGCCATATCAGGTAAACTGTTAGGTTTAGTGTTAGTTTAAAGGTTAGGCTACCATTCTAAGCTTAGAACTTCTCTAACCTATTGGCAGTGCTGCAAAATATCGGCAGCGCCATCTAGAGGTACTGCAGCGGTGGACCTGTGCTGTAACTATAACAGGATAGATCCAGGTCATCTTGCTGGGTCATACTCTTCCATTGAAATCTAATGTGGAGTGGCTGCTTTTCGTCCGAAATGAATAAAGATTGTATCTGAAGCCACACTTCCTCCCATGTCTCTAATCTTTTTACAAACAAAGATAAACATGTATGCTGATATTAAAGCAAAACTGAATACTGTCATAAAAATTAAAGGCAGTATTTATTTATTTTAAACTTTGTAAAAAATATTTTAGCACACTACAAAGACAAGTTCTTTAAATACATATATATGACAATGCATTTGGGATCTTTCATGTTATCTGCCACTACCCTAACCTTAAACCAAACAAAACCCTAACCCCTAACCCTAAGAACAAATTCAACAAACTCTGCAGTGTGCGACTGCGCGCCACCTGCTGGCTGCTGAGCTCCTCAGCTCTGGTGGGCAGTTAACAGGGAACGTCCTGCATTTGTACTTTAAACATAGGTGCTGGTAGACTGCAAACAGAAAATAAAGTAAAAATGATCTAAAAACAATACAAAGAGTCAGAGGCACTCAATCTGAGAACAAACTATACCTGAGTAGTTTAGTTCTATATGTCTAGTAACATACTCAGAGAGCAGTCTCTTTTAGATCACTTGTAACCTTCATATGGAGAAATATCCTATAGTATATAGGTCTGGTCTCACTCAGAAGAGTGATCCAGACCCAAAATACCAGGCAATTGCACCCTTAAGAGGAGAAACTACAAACCCCAGATGTACGTTTCAGCCTACATTGGGCCTCATCAGTAGGATGTAGCTGATAACTCCCTAAGACATGGACCCCTTGCTCACTGTGTCTTAGGGAGTTCAGCTACACCTCACAGACGAGGCCCATAGAGGCCAAAACATACATCTGGGGTTTGCAGTTTCTCCTGTTCAGGGTAGAATTGCCTGGTATTTCAGGGCTGGATCACTCTTTTGAGTGAGACCGGACTGATATACTACAGGATATTTCTCCCTTTGAAGGGCACAAGTGAGATAAAAGAGGTTGCTCTAAGAGTGGCTTATCATGTCCAGAGAACTAATCTATTAAGGTTAGTTCGCTCCTCTATTTTTGTTTGTTGCCTATGAAATGTATCTAATGCAATTTTACCTACTAAATTGTGCAGACTGCACCTGTGATTCTATAAACCTGCTATAAAATACTCTAAATTGTTGCAATCTGTTATTTTTTTATGAGAGGAAGATATATGAATTCTGCAGAAACATCACACGAGCGTCAGGGAAGGAGTTCGGTGTAACAAAACACAGACAAAAGAAATGCCAATGTTGAGGACCCCTTGGTCTGATTGAGACGACTCCATACTTACAAGCATGCAAACTGTAAATCTCCAGAGTTCGGGGATATAATAAAGAGATGCAATGAGGAAATCATTTATTTCAGTGTTAGTTATTGTGCTTTGATAAAATATGATTAAATCTGTGTCACGCATTTTGCTCTAATTTCACTCTTTGTACCTCTTTAGTACACCCACGTTAATTCTTCAGATTATTTAGCATCTGGCTCTTTTAAATCCATGGTGTTTATATGGATTAAATGCATTATCAAAATACGGTAGCTCAAACACACTGAAAATGTCCTAGTGAACGTAAGAGCCTAAAGACCATGTTACATATTGTTTTAATAACAGCAATATGTAAGCAAGTGGTTTTTTATGCTTATTTAAACAGAAAATTAATATTTAAATGGTCACTAGATTCATATATTTAAATATATTCTTTTGAAGAACTAAACTCAAAAACAATTTTAATGAATAAATTCAGCCTATCATTTTTTTCTATTTTATTTGCCATTCTGTTGCTGTGAAATCTATAATTTTGGTTCCAATGAATGCATATAATGCTTCTGACTCCACAATGGTATCAATATTGGACACCCCGACTTTCGCACGCTGCTGAACAAAGCGCCGTCATCAGGGCGCCGAGAACTGTCCCATGATGACGCTCTGTGTTCCATCCTGCATCCCGTCTGCCACAGAGGCTTCTCATGCGCGAGCGCCCCCATCTCATATTTACTGGACCTGCTTGGCAAGGTAAGGGTCTGACAGTGTGCCTTATGGGCCAGGTATTGTTTCATGTGTCACTAGGAGCATGTTGCATTGCATGTTTATCACACATGCAAATAATGACAGTGACATGTAGTGATAAACATGCAAAGCAACATGCTCCTAGTGACACATGCCAGTCCCACATGGCACATTGTCAGCCCCTTACCTTGGCCTTGGCAGCCTCCAGTAAGTTAGTCCAGTAAATATGAGATGGGGGTGCGCGCATGAGAAGCCTCTGTGGCAGATGGGATGCAGGCTGGAGCGCAGAGCGTCATCAGAGCGCAGTTCTCTGCGCCCTGATGACAGCGTGCTGTTCTCCAGCGTGCGAAGGACGTGCCACCTCAATAATGCATATAAAAGTACTTGTTTGTTTGTTTTTTAGCCCGTTATCAGTCTTAATTATTTAAATATCATATAAAAAATTTCCAAAGACCCCTTCCAAAAGCAGATCCCCTTCCGAAAGTAGGTTGCCTCCCCAAAGCACATACACTCCTTAAAACCCCTTTCCAAAGCAAATCTGTTTCCTTTGCTATATCATAATTAATAGGTTTATGTGTGTTTAAGAATATTTACAGTATGTAATAAAGTGTCAGTAACACTTACAGACAGAAATGCTACTGCATATAGACATTTGTGTGCATATAGACACATTATTTAAAGGCACTGCACTGGCATCTTCCGGAAGCCTACTGCCCCCTAAAAATATGCTGCCTTAGGCTTAAACCTTATGGTCCTAAGCAGAAACACACCCCTGATGGTGAGGGTGAGTATTACTTTTGTTTTTCATTACTTAGATATATAGGTCACAAAAGGAATCCCATAAACGTACGGAGTTAATGTAATGGGAATTTGACCTGCTAGTAATAGGATGGAAAGTTTTGATTGTCTGCCAATTGGTTATGTTAAGGGGTTATGTCCTATCCTGTTATAGCTACAGCACCAGTCCGCCGCTACAGTGCGATGACCAACCGCTAGATGGAGCTGCCGATATTTCAGTGCCATATCATCATATCAAGGCTTAGGTAAACTGTTAAGATGAGGGTTAGGATTAGGGTTAGTTTAAGGGTTGTGCAACCATTCTAAGGTTAGAACTTGGTCATTTCCCTCTTCACCTTCGCAAAATCTGACAGCTGCAATCCCGCCTCCAACCGTCAGATGGTGCTGCCGATTTTCATATAAGGCGCGCCGACAGAAGAGGCCTTGAGCTATGAGAAGCATGCCCGAGGCCCTGGGGGACCGATTGCCCACACCAAACATATCGATGGCCTTGCTGTAGATTCAGCACCATCGAGATGCGCCACATCGGAGGGGAGAATAGCTTTCTGCCTTGCATCAAACATGACAGCGCCCGAAAATTGACAGCGCCCTCTGCCAGATGGCTCCTATAACTGCAGCTGTCGGTGCTGCCGAAGACATGCAAAGGTGAAGAGGGATAGATCCTAGAACTTCTCTAACATATCGACAGCGCTGCAAAATTTCTTTCCATCTAGTGGTTGGTTGCCGCACTGCAGAGGGTGACCTGTGCAGCCACTATAACAGGATAGATCCAGGGGATAATATAAGGGGTTGGTGGTAAAGCAGTATGAATGATTATGTAGCAGCTTTTGTTTAACAGTTCTCTTTCACCTTCACATCTCTCCTCCCACCCTTCCCTGTTCTACCCTGGTACAGCAGTTATGCCTCCTTGGATCATCGGCAAAATATCCAGTATGGTGGTCTTGTCACAGCTGGTTGGCCGAGGGGCTTGCCACAGTAAGGTGTGGGCACCAGGGTTTGCTCATAAGGTGTCGGTCCTCTTGGGGAATGGGGTTTCTTCAAGTTCGGTTTTTCGTCATTTGTTCTTTATTACCTGTTAAGTAATTCACTAATAAAAGAGCTGTGGCTGTATTGTTAGTTATTACTGTTTGAGAATCCGTATTTACTATGCAACGGTCAATGTTTTTCAACTGCCATTTTTATGATGTGACAATGGTTTCTATTTTTGTTTATTTCCCTGAAAATCCCAGCAAGTGACAGCCCTTGAAAGATTAGTCATGACCAAGAATTATTTTCCTATCTCCGTCTGGTATTTCAATGGGTTTCTTTAGTTGCACCTGTTGCCGCCTCATCTAAGTGCAAACAGCTGATACAAGTCTGTACTCTCCGATGCCGCTGCTGCCAGTCTTCACATACTTCAGTTACTTTGTAAAGTGAGGTTACCTGCTGTTTTACTTATTATCTCAGCTGCACAGGAGCTTATTACCCTGTCCTCTTTTCTAAAAAGTAAGACTTTTCTTTGACATTTTCATGTTAAAACAGACCACATTGAACTTCACAGAACTCAAAACAGCTCTTTAATACCTTTATATGATATGCAAGACGTCCACTGCAGTCAAGACTCAGGGACAATATCAAGCAGTGATATAAAGAAGTGACGGGCAACCTATTTTACTTTAAGAGCCTTATATTATGACCCCTGAGTCCTTCAAAGGGCCTCTCAAGGCTTTAAATATTTGTTATTCAAAAATGGTAAAATCACTTTATTAATTGGTAACATTTTCTGGATTAGTTCATGGCAGCAATACTAATTCCCACCCTAAGGATTATGGGGTGACAAAACTGCCCTATACTTAATGGAGGGTTTTGAACAGGTAAAATTAGTTGTATTTTGTTTTGTGTAATCGTTCACTTATTTTTTACTTTGAAGGCCAAGGTTAGTTTTGATTTCTTTTTTTGGAGACGTATTATAAATACCAGATAATAATAATAATATGACTTAAAGGAACCCGGCTATTTAGGAAATTTGCATTGGTGTTAAGATTGTAACCAACTAATAACACTAGCGGCTATGTAAACCATAGGCATAGAAGCATTTTTAGAGAAAATCTTACATTTAGCTGACTCTGCTTGTGTCATGGCAAATTACATCTGGAATACTAGCTGTCATGTATCTTGTTTTTTTCTAATTGGGTCTTGCTTTTCTGTTCTACTGAAAGTGTCTATTCACAGTTGCAGTCTAAGAACTGAACAAAGATCTTATCTAAATATATTGAATACTATTAGAACCAAAATTAAAGCAGAACTAAATACAGATAAATCTCAAAGGCTATATTTATTAATTGCCCAGGGCTTTAAATAGTAACTAGCGACTTGCCCGTCAAAAATCATGGTGCAATAAAATTGTAAGGTAGGTAATGTTGTTTGCCACAGACCGTAAGTGTTTTGGTCGAGTGAGATCCTTCGGCGCTCATTGCGAGCCTGTGTACTTCTGCATTCTTTAAGTTAGTGTAGTAAAATGGCGGCGCTTGTGTATGTGGTAAGCGGGTGTGGATGATTTAGCGTCCTTGCTAATAATGTATCTTGTACCTCGTACGTTTTTTTGTAAAAGTCGTATGTGCTTGGTGGTGTTTTGCGGTTTTAGGGGTTGTGTAGCCTTGTTTTCTTTTTTTTCTGCTGCCATTTTTTCTCTCGCTTAGGGGATTTTCAAGTGTCTAACCTGGAAAAATTGTAACCTCACTTCCAGAAGTCCTGGGTGTCCCCCCTTGCTGTGGGTAAGGTTTTTATTTCATTTTTGTGTGTATTTAGTCTTTTTTTTTTATGTTTTCCGCTGTGCGCGGCCGTTAAGGTCGTATTTTTGCGAGTTCCTAATGTTTTTTTTTTAAGTCCCGCAGCTCGTATTTTTTAAGTGTAAGTGCGTATTTTTTTTCCATGTCTTGCGCCTCGTATCTTTTTGTGGAAGTCTGTATTTAGTAATTTGCGGCCCGAGCTGCGCCCCTCGGACTGGGGCATCGAACTTTCAGGGGAAATAGCCTCACTCATATTGCCAATACAGGGTTATGAAGAAGTGTCTGTACAGTAACATTTCTATCTATAAGTGTAGCTGACATTTTCTTATATACTGTAGATATGCATAAGACCACATACACACTGATAATAGGCAGTAAACTTGAAACAGCTGTACGTGGGTGGGATCCCTAGTTTCTGTATAATCCATCCTGATCCATCCATACAGCAGGCATATGCTTAAAGTAAGCCATGTTTAAAATAGTATTGGATTATGAGAGCGAAGCCTTTGTGGGCACATTTCCACGTTCCTGTCCTGTCCCAAAATGCAGTGTAATAACTGTATTTTTCGAAATTATGGGCAGTAAACAAGTTGTTTTCTTTTAGACGTTCGAATGTGAGCACAAATGTACTATTTATTTACTAATATATATATATATATATATATATATATATATATATATATATATATCACCTATAATAGTTAGTAGCTGTGAGTAATGAATGTGCGATGGGTACTCACATCTCGATTGCGCAGGCGCATCGCTGCGGTGGGAGGGAGAAGAAGAGATAGAGGGGGAGAGAAAGGGGGAGAGAGAGGGAGTCAGAGAGAGAGAGGGAGGGGGAGAGAGAGGTAGAGAGAGGGAGGTAGAGAGAGAGAAAAGGAGGGAGAGAGAGAGGGGGAGGGAGAGAGAGAGACAAAGCACACAGAGCAAAGAGAGAGCGTGCACAGAGAGAGAGAGAGAGGGCACACAGAGAAACAGAAGGTGCACAGATAGAGTGCACAGAGAAACATATGGTGCATGGAGAGGGCGCACAGAGAGAGACCGAGGGAACACAGAGAGAGCACAGAGAGAGAGACAGCACAGACAATTGAACATAACATATGATACAGTCATTTATGAGGGGCAAGTTACTAGTATATATATAATTTGTGCTAATCTTAAAATAAGGGCATAGTAAGAGGCAAGGAGGATTAATAAAGATGCCCATCCCCCACCATCTTCTACATGTCAAGGAAGTGAACATGAATCTGTCCAGAGTAGCTTTGCATGTGTTTTAAATGTCTCTTCTATAGCATTCATTTTGAATATTACGTTTTAATCTCTTCTCCTTGTGTTTCCAGAAAGCGTCTGAACTAATGTCTCAATAGGATATGCTTTTCATAATCTACCCAGGCAATTTCAGGATACAGTTGTTTGAACATTATTCTGCACTTCATAAATCCTTCTATAAATCACAATTATTACTTAAATGATTATCAATACATTACATTATTATTTACTTTATCAATTAAAAAGCAATTTTCTGTAGTAAATAGGCAGTTATATCCAGGTCAAAAGATACAATGTTTATTCTATTTCCTTGATAAAATACAGTGTACTTTAATCTGTAAATAAACAAAATCATGATATGAGATATTTAAAAAGTTGGATTTGATTCTCTAATAGTGATAAATGCCTTCCTTTTACCTTTCATACCATTATTTCAACTTATACTTGTTCATGGGGGTAGCACAACTTTTGGGTGAAGGAGCCCTGCGCAACGACATGCGCACGCTGAAATTGACTGACAAATTCTCGCACCCACACGCGCACGCATTCACCCTCTATCCAGCTCTGTCACCCTCTAACTTTCCCCCTGTACTAGGTCTTTCTCCCAGTGTAGTCACCCTCTAACCCCAGGTCTCTCACTGGCCGCCGCGCTGGTCTATACTTGGAGGAGAGAGAGCTTAAAGAGAGAGACATGGGGTTAGAGTGTAGACACAGTTGGAGAGAGACTTGAGGTTAGAGTGTGGACACAGTGGGAGAGAGACCTGAGCTTAGAGGGAGGGCACAGGGGGAGAGAGACCTGGGGTTAGAGTGTGGACACAGTGGGAGAGAGACCTGAGGTTAGAGGGACGGCACAGGGGGAGAGAGACCTGAGATTAGAGTGTGGACACAGTGGGAGAGAGACCTGAGGTTAGAGTGTGGACACAGTGGGAGAGAGACCTGAGGTTAGAGGGAGGGCACAGGGGGAGAGAGACCTGGGGTTAGAGTGTGGACACAGTGGGAGAGAGACCTGAGGTTAGAGTGTGGACACAGTGGGAGAGAGACCTGAGGTTAGAGGGAGGGCACAGGGGGAGAGAGACCTGGGGTTAGAGTGTGGACACAGTGGGAGAGAGACCTGAGGTTAGAGTGTGGACACAGTGGGAGAGAGAGCTGAGGTTAGAGGGAGGGCACAGGGGGAGAGAGACCTGGGGTTAGAGTGTGGACACACTGGAGAGAGACCTGAGGTTAGAGTGTGGACACAGTGGGAGAGAGACCTGAGGTTAGAGGGAGGGCACAGGGGGAGAGAGACCTGGGGTTAGAGTGTGGACACAGTGGGAGAGAGACCTGAGGTTAGAGGGAGGGCACAGGGGGAGAGAGACCTGGGGTTAGAGTGTGGACACAGTGGGAGGGAGACCTGAGGTTAGAGGGAGGGCACAGTGGGAGAGAGACCTGGGGTTAGAGGGTGGGCACAGTGGGAGAGAGACCTGAGGTTAGAGTGTGGACACAGTGGGAGAGAGACCTGAGGTTAGAGTGTGGACACAGTGGGAGAGAGACCTGAGGTTAGAGTGTGGACACAGTGGGAGAGAGACCTGAGGATAGAGGGAGGGCACAGGGGGAGAGAGACCTGGGGTTAGAGGGTGGGCACAGTGGGAGAGAGACCTGAGGTTAGAGGGTGGACACAGGGGGAGAGAGACCTGAGGTTAGAGGGAGAGCACAGGGGGAGAGAGACCTGAGGTTAGAGGAAGGGCACAGGGGGAGAGAGACCTGAGATTAGAGGGAGGGCACAGGGGGAGAGAGACCTGGGGTTAGAGGGTGGGCACAGCAGAAGAAAGACCTGGTACAAGGGGGAAGTTAGAGGTTTACAGAGATGGATAAAGGGTGAATGAGTGCGTGTGTGGGAGCGCGCATTTGTGGGCGCGCACATGAGGTCGCGCAGGGCTCCTTCGCCCAATAGTCGGTGTGGCGGTCATGGCTATATTTAGATTTTATGCTGCCCTAGGTTATTCAGATTTGTGCCCCCCTCCAATTCCCACTTACAGCTCTTACTTTCTCATTTCTATATCTCCAAACATAATTTTATATATACTAATGTTCATACCATATATATGGTTTGTCAGAAAGTGGCAAGTACACATACAGACATATCGCTGCATATAGCCAATTCTGTGTATATACAAACATATATCAATGTACTATGCTGACATCTTCAGATAGCCTGTTGCAACCTTAAAATATGCTGTCCTAGGCCTGGGCCTTATGAGCCTAGGTAGAATTGTATCCCTGTCATTGGTTATAGGAAGTAACTTGTCATAAGAGTGACATATACTCCCAAGTACTTCATAAACAATCCCATATAGGTGAATCTAAAATTACCCATCTTAATAGATGAGCACTATAACCAGAAAAAGTAATTGAAAAATGTCTGACTGCCGATCTCAATATAATGTACTATACAATGTCCACATCTCAACACCATTATTTGCCACTTCACAATTATTTCCTCCCTGTTCAAAACTAAACATGATCTCTTCCACATTAGTATCATCTTCCCATGTCCTTGTTTTTACCCTCACACCCACCTCAACTTGTTAATTTACTTACCGTTATGTTGAAGCAATGAACATGAGCTTGATTGATCTCAGACTGGCAGTAGCTGACAGTTGTGCCTGGCATGCTGCGGTTCATAAAATCCCAGAGAGTCAGACACGACTGAACGATGAAACAACAAGAACACTCTTTCCATTACTGAATAAAATGAAGCAACTCATTTAACTAAACAAAACAGAGAGCATATATAGTAAAATAGAATACTATTTACATAAATGAAAACATAGCTCAACAAAATGAGAAGAATACATAAATGTGACATGACAATAATAAGCTGTTTTAGATTAAAACTATTTAATAATTTTATTTAAAAGGTTACATAGTAACTAGTAGTTGAGGTTGAAAATAGATTCTTAGCCCAAAAAGTTCAACATTTTAAATATCCTCAGCTCTTTATATAAAACTAGCGACTTGCCCGTCAAAAAATGACGGTCAATAAAATTTAAATGTTGTGAAATTTATTTGCAACACAAAATGAGTCTACTACATTTGTCCCTTTTTTGTTTCTAAAAAGAAATACACATTTCTTTTTTTAACTTTTTATTTTTTGTAACTTTCAACTTATATTTCATAATCCTTTTTTTTTTTTAAAAACAATATAATAATATCTTAATTTTAATGCATACATATTGTACTTTTTAATGCATACATATTGTAAAGTGTAACATGAAATTTTGTAACAGGCAACTTGTATATTATACAATCTTTCAACCTTCTTTTAACAATACTAACACTTTTAAATAGATATTTATCACTTAGTAACTGCAGACTATATTAACTTAGAGTAAGTACATTTTTTTACAAATATTTTTTTTTTTTTTATTTGTAACATTTTTGTTAAACTCTCGTTAAACTAAATTACCATTGAATTCAGAGGAAGGCAAACAATAAAAACCCCCATTCAAACTTTTGCAATTATATCTTAGAGGGAAAAAAATTAATTCCTTCCTGACCCCATTAACTGGCGATCGGATTACTCCCTGAATCAATACTTTTCCAAATCTTATGAAATGATTCAACTACATAGTAACAATACATGTTTGCCTATAACATATCTCTTTAACAAACAGTTTTTAAACTTTTTTTTTGTGGGACCAATCATATGAACATGAAACTTGTAACCCATTTCAATATGTTTAAGGATGTTTAAGTTTTTTTTTTATTTTCTGTTTGTCTTTTATGCAAATATCACATAGCGTTTCCAAAGTGAAATAGTGGTCTCCTATTTAAAGAGTCCCAGAGTACTTACATTTTGTACTGGAAGTCAAACCACTGTTCTCTATGGATTTTTTTGTCCATTGTATATAGTTTGTTCTTGAAATGTTGTTTTTGTGCAATAATATTGAGTACCTTAAAATGTTGTCATAGAAATGAAACTACTCTACTCTATGTTTACAACACCTCATAGTACACAATGTTTTTTGTGTAAACGCATCCATCGTCTAATAAATGACCCTGACTTTCATTTTCGTCAACAGTCACTTTAATTTCGTTTGGATTGGTGCACCTTGAAAAAGCAACATAGAGTTGTCCATGTGCAAAAACTGGTTCCTTTAAAAAAATCCCAACAGACTTAAAAGTTTGGCCTTGTGATTTATTGATGGTCATGGCAAATGCCATGATAACTGGAAACTGTCTCCTTTGAAGGACAAAAGGCAAACCACTCTCGCTTGGAGCTAAATCAATTCTTGGTATAAAAACTCGGTCACCTCTATGGGTCCCAGTTATAATTTCTGCATGTATAAAATGATCTTTTAACTCATGCACAATTAATCTGGTGCCATTACAAAGTCCTTTTTTTGGATTCATATTTCGCAATAACATGACAATTGCACCTTTTTTCAATTGTAAAATATGTGGTGGCATTCCAGATGGTGTTAAGGAATTAATAAATTCGATACTAAAATTCGATTCACTCTCTTTATCATCAGCCAGAACAGAATCTGCACTGTAATAATTCTTCTGTGGTGCATTGATGTATTTTAAAATTTCATTATTTACATTCAAGGCATCGATATTTTTTGATGTTAATATCACTTTGTTTGCAATGTCTGAGTAATCCTCGTTATTAAGAGTGTTTAGAAATATGGCTGATATCAGTGATTCGTTGCAAACCATTTCTGATGGAATTTCAATAGTATCATTTGGTAAATGCTGTATTTCTGGATGTTTTCCTTCTCCGATTTTAATAAGCCAATCATTGAATTCATTTTGGCCTTCAGATCTCATATTTAATTCTAATTTGAGATGTGTAAATATTTGCCACAGTTTACTGGTCTTGATACATGTTTCAATGATCTCTGTTCTATTTCCGTGTGGCACAACAGGTAATGTTTGCCGAACATCTCCTCCTAACAGCATCACCTTTCCACCAAATGGCAACTTATTATCCATCACTTCTTTTAAGAATCTGTCAATACATTGCAGTGCGTGACATGACATCATTGTTGCCTCATCTATGATAATTAGTTTCGTTAGTTTAAATTTTTTTGCTTGTATAGAATTGAGTCGAATATCTGACACTGATGTTTCCAAAATGGGAACTGGCAGCTTAAATCCACTATGAACAGTTCTACCACCATCTAACAAAAGTGCAGCAATTCCAGTTGTTGCAAATGGCATAGCTATCTGACTGTGTGATCGAATATAACTCATCAAACAATTGTAAAGATAAGTTTTTCCAGATCCACCTGGGCCGTCTAGATAGAAATACCGGTCTTTGACCATTTCATCATCTGTAGCATTTGTGATGGCCTGAAATGCTTCTAACTGTTTAGTATTTTATGTTGCCAGTTTTTCTTGTGTTTTTTGTTTTTGTAGCTCAGTGTCATAATCATCAAAATTAATGTCATCTATAAGTCCTGGATCCGGTAAATTAAAACTTGAACAATTTAATCCATGAGCAAACAATATTTCTTGAATTTCCAACAATGTTTTTAACAGAGCGATTGGTTCTCTGTAACGTTTCAAGAAGTCTTCTGACATGTTTAATTTAAATGTTTCCCACAAAGTGAAAGCATCAGGTACATTGCAAAATATGCATATGAATGCAAATTGTTGTCTCATTTGCTTTGGCATTTGACATAGCGCTGCTTCTTCCAGACACCTCTCCCATTCTGTATCATCAGCTATGAAATTTTGCTGTCTTGCAGCTAATAGGAATGTATCATAAACGATGTCATTGACTGTACGTAAATGCTCAAAACTCTGTGCACCGGGAACATGTAGCAGAAGTAATCTTAAGCTGAAACGTTCAATATCCCTTGGACTGACGGTATAAATGCGTGGTATAATTTTTTGTGCATCTCTTCTTCGTTCTTTCCATTGACCATTTACAAATACATAGTAATATGGTATCTCTATGTATAAAAATTGTCTGGCCTGCGTATCCTGACAGTTTAATTTAAACCATGCTATAAGTGTGGTATCTCTGTCTTCACTTTGACATAATGCAAGTCTTTCATTTCCTTGAGTAAAGCAAACCATCTGACTTTGAGGCAAATGTACAGCTAAGCGATAGATAGCATGTGACCGATCATGCATCTCAAATTTCAAAAGGCGCCACATTGCTTCAGGAGCACTAACATAGCGAGCATCTAAATAATTTGATAGTTCATCGTGTACAATTGGATTTTCGTTTTCATTTACAGCACCTTGTACAACAACAGTAGCTGCGTCATATCCTTTGTATATATATTTATACACATACTTAATTGATTTAATCGAAGTGCAAGCTTCTACATTGATGTGTGCATTGTACTTGATGAGCAAATGTGGATTGTATGGAACAACAAATCTATTATCAACCTTTTGGCCCCGGATAATAGCTGTTTCTCCTTGTGTTCTTTTATACAAAGGATATCCATCACAATTAGCATAAGTTTGCATTTGAAATTGTTTTGGGAATTCTTTTGTACATTTTTTATTTTCCATACATGGTGAATTAGGATTCATCTCTCCACATGGGCCATGAATCATTCTATGTGTAACAATCTCCCAAAGTTTTGTATATTTTTCTTGGTCTGGCAATTCGGCAGAAATGACTGAATCCACTCTCTCTGCAGTTTTCAACTTATCTTTTTCCTGCAGTATTAAAAGTATGTGAGCATGTGGCAGTCCTCTTTTTTGAAATTCAATAGTGTAAACAAATGCCATACATTGTCCAAATAATTTTGCTTTAGTGATATCATGTATTAATGAATTCAGTTTGATTTTAAATACTCTTGCCACTAAATCTGGTCGGTCAGATGTAGTTTGTCCCAAATACAAATTTTCCTTGATCTCTGGCCATTGGGGATTACACGTGAATGTAATAAATAAATCTGGTTTTCCAAATTTTGTGACAATAGCCATGGCATCATTATACCTTTCTCGCATATTGCGAGGAGATCCTTGGAAAGTTGATGGCAAAATAATTGCTCTTCCAGCTGGAATGTCTCTGTTTGCAGCTATTTCAGCCACATAATCCATTAATCCACAATACTGTTCAACTCGTAATTTTTTTTGTTGAAATTTAATGAAATTTAAATTATTGGCTTCAACTTGTAGATATGAATCAATAATCCATTGTTGAGTGAGTTTGCCTCCATGTAAAATTGGATTAAAGCAGTCACGGATAGCAGTTTGTGCAACTTTATATTCCAGCATTGAAACATTAGATCTAATGCGAAGTTTAGTATTGGGATAAGTTTCCAATTTTAATTTTGGTTCCCATCCAGGTTCACCATTTGGAAAGAAAATGGGATATGTCATTGGATCTAAATTACAACTTAATATATTGATGTTGATAAATGGTTGTTCTTCATTGCGTGGATATATTCTAATATCACGCTGAAAAGTTGGTTCACCATCCTCATTTTTAAACACCATAGCAACCTCATTTACTGTCGGTAAATTATATCTTCTTTGATCAGTGTTGCGATCTCTTTTTAACACCATATTTACTCTTGGTATAGGCAATAGATGTCTTTCAGCATGTTCCTGTTGTTCTTTTTCCAGCTGTGCTAATTGTTTGTATGCTTTACTATATGGGTTGTTTTGCATAATTTTATCCAGCTGTTCAAAGACTATGCGCAAACACTGTCTATTTTCTGGTAGTGTCATTCTTTGTTCCACAGCTTCCATCGTATCCAAGACATACAACTGTGCAAATTTCCTTGGCTCTCCTTCTTGTGGGTGTAAATGTGAAGTTCGGTGGTATATTTGACCTTGAATTTTGAAACAATAAGGACCATGTCCTGGTACATTTTCTGCTAAAGTTGCACCCATTGAAGCAAATGAAATTGCACTGTTATAAGACCTGATGTTTTGTTTGAAATTATTATAATTTGGAAATGTTGGATCACTCATAATACATTCTAAATAATATGGAAATGGATGTCTTAGTGGAAGTTTCACCTTTCCTTTCTGACAGCAACTAATGAAATTTCCATCAGTAGGTCTTTCCTTTATGAAATGATAGGCCCCACAAAACTGACAAAGCACATTAAGTAACCCACAATAATGAGTATCTACATGTACTGCAGTATTGAACACATTGTCATGCATTTTTTCCACATATATATCAAACCCACTTTCTATATGTACATTGTTGTCATGTGTGTCTACATTTAAGTCATTCTGCACAATAGAATCATTAGACACTGGTTCACATAGATGTTTTTTTTTACTTTTCCTTTTTTTGCAAGGCCCAACAGACTCACTTTTGGCTTTCTTAGCAATCTTTCTTTTATTTAAAAGTCTCTGTTGATCTTCTTCTCTCAAGCGTTGTGAAGTTTCTGGTGTATGAGCATCTCTCCACCTTTGCTTCCTTTCCCTTGCCAATCTTCTTTTGCGTTCCATTTTGTCTTCTCCATTATCTTCCATTTTTTAATCTGTAATAGTCAATATAAATATTAATTAGTCTTTCTTCTTATTTTTGTGTACATATGTCTTTTTACTTTTTGGACTGTTACATTAAAGTTGATGAATAAACGTTATCCTTGTTTCCAATGAAATAAATGAAACCATTTTTCAAATTATTTTATTGACATATATTAAATTGGTAATAACTGGACATATATATTTATTATATCAATTATTCATCTTTCAATTCATTTTAAATCCTTCTTGATTCACTTCACTGCATACATTTTTTTTTTTTTTTGGCAAGTGCTTCTTCGTTTTGTTAAATGTTTGTATTGCTTCGTATTGTCTATTCAACTTTCCATAATTTTTTTTAACATATGCTGTTTTGATGTGTCAGGACCAAATTAAATATTTACCTGCAAAGACGGTCTTGATGTTGTTCAAAGGCTGCAAACGTCACACTGTGTGTTTATTCACTTTCCTTGATCAATAATCTGTAATTTAAATTTTAGAATCTTTGTATTATTTCACTTCACCCATATCATGAAATAAACATCAATCAAGAGACATATATTTTTATTCCTTAAAAACCTGAAAGCAAATTCTTTAATATGTTCCTATAGTAATCTAATACAAAACTGTTTTTGATATTACTCAATATTAATAATTAATTCATTAAATAAAGTGCATTATGAATGTTATTTTTAATTCTTTCACACAGGTAAGCACAATATCTAACGAATTAATTACTAATGTAATATACATTATTAATTAATAATTATATTTAATGTACATTATTAATTAATGCAGAATATATAAGCAATTATTAATTTAATGTACATTATTAATTAAATTTAAACTGAAAACATAAACATGAGTCTATCTGAGAATTAAATTATTAAAATCATGTACATTCTTAATTAATGAATCAATGTGTTTGTTTTCTGCATATTCTTAAACGCTAACATTTTTGATATTACTGTTTAGTAATAATTAATTAATTGTAGAAAGTACATTATAAACGTTATTTACAATTCTTTTACACAGGTAATTACAATATCCAATTAATTAGTAATGTAATCTACAATTAATTAATGTTCAATATATAACAAATTAATTTGTAATAGAATGTACATTATTAATTAATAATTACATTTAATGTACATTATTTATTAATTCATGAATAAATGTGTTTCTTTTTTATGGACATTCTTAAACGCAAACTCACTTTTATATTAATGCTTAATTCATTAATTATTTAATGTACATTATCAATAGTATTGTCAATTGTTTCACACAGTTAAGCTCAATATTATATTTCTGTTAATGAAATAATGTACATTAATTTAATAGTTAATTGGTTATATTTTATTGATTATTAATTCTTAATTAAATAAAATACATTATGAATATTATTTACAATGTTTCACACATTTAAGCACAATATATAATCAATTAATTATTAATTTAATGTACATTATTAATTAAATTTAAACTGAAAACATAAACATGAGTCTATCTGTGAATTAAATTATTAAAATCATGTACATTCTTAATTAATGAATCAATGTGTTTGTTTTCTGCACATTCTTAAACGCTAACATTTTTGATATTACTGTTTAGTAATAATTAATTAATTGTAGAAAGTACATTATAAACGTTATTTACAATTCTTTTACACAGGTAATTACAATATCCAATTAATTAGTAATGTAATCTACAATTAATTAATGTTCAATATATAACCAATTAATTTGTAATAGAATGTACATTATTAATTAATAATTAAATTTAATGTACATTATTTATTAATTCATGAATAAATGTGTTTCTTTTTTATGGACATTCTTAAACGCAAACTCACTTTTATATTAATGCTTAATTCATTAATTATTTAATGTACATTATCAATAGTATTGTCAATTGTTTCACACAGTTAAGCTCAATATTATATTTCTGTTAATGAAATAATGTACATTAATTTAATAGTTAATTGGTTATATTTTATTGATAAATAATTATTCATTAAATAAAATACATTATGAATATTATTTACAATGTTTCACACATTTAAGCACAATATATAATCAATTAATTATTAATTTAATGTACATTATTAATTAATAATTCAATGTAATGTACATTAATAATTAATGCACAATACATAACCAATTATTAATTTAATGTACATAATTGTCCTTATTAAGTAACTAATAATATAGTAATTAATTAATGATACTTCTTAAAATGTACCTTTTGTAATTCAATGTTCCTGAATCAGTATCCTGAAGAGCTATCAATCTCTTTCGATTTTCCAGCATCCGAAAATGTCCAGTCACACTGTCATCACCTCAGGAAAAGGTGTCAGTAATATGTCAATTGTGCCCTATATATAGGTTTTTTGCGCGAGCCAAATGCATTGTTTTCGGCGGGAAATACGGGTGCGCGAGCGAAATGCATTGTTTTCGGCGGGAAATACGCTGTTGCTCGAGACCAATGTGTTGTTTTCGGCGGGAAATCGGAGTTGGCGCGAGACAAAGGCGGGAAATCGTAGTCGGCGCGAGGCAAAGGCGGGAAATCGTAGTCAGCGCGAGGCAAAGGCGGGAAATCGGAGTCTACGCGAGACAAAGTCGGGAACTCCGTGTTAATCCGGAAATGTGTGGTGTGCGTCTTATCGGATTTTCCGTAAGTGTTTTCCGTGGCTATAGTGCTGTAGCCTCGTTTTCGTTTTGTTCGGCCGCCATTTTTTCTCTCGCTTATTTTTTTTAAAGTGTCTAAACTCTTTTATTTTGCTTTAAATGAAGGCGATAGTTTTTGTTTTGAGGTCCAGGATGCTTCCTCTTGCTGTCGGTAACTTTTTTATTTATGTGTTCTGTGTATTTAGTGTGTTTTATCTTTTTTCTTGTCCGCGGGTTGCGTCCGATTTTTGCGATGTCGTAATGTGTCTTATACGCCGTCACGGATTATCCGTAATGTGTCTACGCCTTTTTTTTCGGCCGCCATTTTTTCTGTCGCTTTTTTTTTTTTTTGTGTTTACATTTTTGTATTTTAAGGTAAATCAATGTGTAACTCGCTTTCTGCAGGTCGTGGATGCTCCCTCTTGCTATCGGTTAGGTTTTTATGTATGTGGTGTGTGTAGTTATTGTTAATTTAAATTTTTATGATAGGCGGTTTGCGGCCGTATTTTTTTACTACGTTTTAACGGCTCGCCTCGCCGGACGATGAGCGCCTGCGGCGCTCATCGCTAAGCCCGCTAAAGTTCTACGGGTTAACGGCTCGCCTCGCTTCGCGAGGCTCGCCGGGCGATGAGCGCCAGCGGCGCTCATCGCTAAGCCCGCTAAAGTTCTACGGGTTAACGGCTCGCCTCGCTTCGCGAGGCTCGCCGGGCGATGAGCGCCAGCGGCGCTCATCGCTAAGCCCGCTAAAGTTCTACGGGTTAACGGCTCGCCTCGCTTCGCGAGGCTCGCCGGGCGATGAGCGCCTGCGGCGCTCATCGCTAAGCCCGCTAAAGTTCTACGGGTTAACGGCTCGCCTCGCTTCGCGAGGCTCGCCGGGCGATGAGCGCCTGCGGCGCTCATCGCTAAGCCCGCTAAAGTTCTACGGGTTAACGGCTCGCCTCGCTTCGCGAGGCTCGCGGGGCGATGAGCGCCTGCGGCGCTCATCGCTAAGCCCGCTATTCGTACGGACCACGCAAACAGCGTGACGACGACTCGTAGCAGGACAATTATAATATGTGATGAATTGTAAATCAATCCAGACAAGGCAAACAAAAAAATCTCATTGAAACCCTGCCAATTTTCTCATTAGGGGACAAATATATTCCTGTCTAATCCCTAAAACCGGCAATCGGATTTTACCCTGGCTCAAAACCCTACCTATTCTGGTTAACTGACATTACATTATATTATTATTATTTAATTAAAATTTGTTTTATGATTTTTAATTTAATTGATTTCTTTTAAAGCTAACTCAAGCTATGTGTAGCCTTCCTGTGTACATGTTTTCCTGTTTGGCAGTCATGTATGTTATTTATTTGCTTATAAAGTAACCATATAAATTACACTAACAGTCTTATAATGGGAATCCGAGGAAGCTGATTAAACAATGTGGTCTACTTAACAGAGAAGATACTCTGAATTGTACACCTTTGGCTAGCAGCACAGTGCAATACTTATTTTGCATTACTATAGGTTGTAGAAAAACTTCTGGAAATGAAACATCTGCAAT
Organism: Discoglossus pictus; assembly: GCA_027410445.1. Taxonomy (NCBI): domain Eukaryota; kingdom Metazoa; phylum Chordata; class Amphibia; order Anura; family Alytidae; genus Discoglossus; species Discoglossus pictus. The sequence goes on from CM050166.1 coordinate 66,554,563, forward strand.
CACTACAGTGCTAGACCAGGCTCAAATAAAATGGCGTCAAGTGATATCATGAGCTTTCAAGTTGCAGGTATACTGTATATTGCAAGTTGGATACAACACTATTATAAAGATACATCTTGGTGATATACACTTGTTTCTTATTGTACATAGATTTAATACACTAGGGCCTCTATTCAATTGCAAGGCTTGAAATTTGCAACAGTTACAGAGAGATTCAATTGATCAAGCCTGCAGCTACCTGGCCAAAAGCCTAAACTGTAAACTATGCAATCGTAAATAGCATTTCAGAGGATGATCAATTAAGCAAGGCCATAATTTTGAAACGGCCAATAGTAAATGAGACCATCATCAAGACGTCAGTATAACATGGAGGTTAAACCACAATCAATTAGCGTTTAGAAGTCCGATATGCGATCAGACTCACAATCCGGCAATGTATAAAAATTGAATGACGATACTGTTCTAGTCCATGTGGGTAGCCTGATATGTATTAACTCCTTGTTAAACGTGGAAAAAAAATGTATTGCAGATTTGCGAGCTTGAGACTGTTGTGCAATTAATTCTATTGTCTTTCATCTCTTTCCCCGTCTTTTAAAGTGCAGTACAGATTTTTTATTTGCTTTTACAGTGCTACGATCAGGTGATTAACCCCCTTGTGAGTCCTGTCTGGTACTTGTAGGATGTTCTTCCACAGTTGCCATTTACGGGTGTGAAAACATTTGCGGGCTTGAGCTATTGTAGCAATTGAATAACGATTTGCAATTGTAACATTTACAGGCTTGAAAGATCAAAGGCTTAGATGGGTTTGAGTTATGATTTTGACAACCGCAGGGATTTTCAGCCTGTAACCCGCAAATCGTTTGTGGGTAGCTAAAAGATGCCAATTAATTCGCAAATTAGTTTTACAAGCTACATTACGGGCTCCAGGAACAAATGATTGCTCAAATGAATAGAGGCCTAGCTTCAATAACTTGTAGGGGTGCCATTATAACATTTATATGGAAACAATAGCAATTTCAGTACAACAATTGCAACTACAGCACATAACTCTGTGCATTCAGTACAAATATACTTGCTAAAACTGTGACTACCATAAAGTACCGGAAATACTTTATAATGCAAGCACTCCCTCTAAATATGACCACAAAAATATTTGCGGCTGTTTAGAGTAACAATTTTATCTATGAAAGAACAGGATGTGCTTATTTTTATTATATTTTTCACAATATTATTAGACTATTTTTTTTTTTTTAAATGATATGCTCAATAAATTAAGGATTAATACATATGCCATGAGCAGTTATAAACCTATACCTAGGGACTATCAATGTTACATTACAATAGGGTTTTTTCTTTTTGCTACCTTGAAATTATGAATTACTTTTATATTATTTGTAATGTATTTTTACTAAATCATTTCAGGAATTGTGTTTGATGGTGAGTGGAGCTACTTGGATATATTCCAGTTTAATCCTTTCAATGTACAGGATATCTGACATCTCAGTTACTCTCTAAGCAGCTGTTGTTCTATCAGTTTACCATTTATGTCAGAGGGTGCTCAGGTTTTGTGCTTATCAGTAACACAAATCATGCTTGTCTGATCATGCAGAGAAGATACTAGATGCTCAACAGAAGGTTAAGACATCTGCCAATCTTTCACACACATCCTCAAAAAGAAATAAATATATCAAGAGAAATATCTCAAGAAAATAATACAATCTTTCACTTTCTCCTTTTATATCCAATCGGTTGCAAACACATATATTTTCATTAGAATTATAATCTGTATATGTGGGCAATTGTCCACAGCCAGGATGTCACAACCTGCTTCTTCAATGGGGCGTGATAAGAACCTTGTTTAAACCGACCCCAGCGGGACCGTGTGGTTCATATCTCCTCTGGCAAAACATGGCTTCAGGACAGAGACAACGCCCAAGAATAGTGCAGATGATACAGGCACAAAATAAATAGTTCCACACTTTGTTTATATTGAAAAATCAGATCTGACTCTTTAATCAGAACTAGCAACATATATCCAGTTTTCTAGACACAGGCTGGCCAATCACAGTAAGCCCCATCCTTGGGTACATAGAGGAGAGACCAATGAGCAATAGCCTGCCCCTGGTTCACTGGGAGACCCTGTACATCTAGTGATGTCCGATTCTCTATGCAGTGGGTCAAGTAGATAATTGCTGAAGCACCCTTATCTTGTGATAAACTCCTTTGTGTAGGGGCATCGGTCCAGCCTCCATGCTAACTGCCACTACTGGTCTTGTAGTTGCCATGGCTGTAATCTTGAAGTGTGTGTTCAAGGATTATCTATGAGACTACGGTCTTGGGTGTTGGCCGATGCAATAGCCTGCAGAATATCTAATATGTTATTTACAACAATCACTATAACATGAAACCATAATTTGTACCCAATCATAAACAATATAAACAATATAAGTCCCACTGGATTCCACAGGACTGAAACTGGTCATCTCAGGCCTAGGCACATTATTCTAGCAAACTCTCCAGACTCTGGACATGACAACATAGGTAGCATAGGTACCCTGACATTCTAAACTATACAGAACATAAACCACGATACATACAGTATAATAGTGTAATCACTGTTTAACCATAAGCACTAAGAAATACATAACAATAATAATAATCAGGATAACTTATTGCCAGCCCAGGCCCAGACAAAGGTCCAAAGCAGTACAATCAGGCCCTTCTCTCTCTCCCTCCTCTCTCTCTCTCTCCCTCCCTTTTTTCTCTCTCTCTATCCCTGTCTCCCTCTCCCTCCTCTCTCTCTATCCCTCCCTTTTTTTCTCTCTCACTATCCCTCCCTTTTTTCTCTCTCTCTATCCCTGTCTCCCTCTCCCTCCTCTCTCTCTCTATCCCTCCCTTTTTGTCTCTCTCTCTATCCCTCCCTTTTTTCTCTCTCTCTATCCCTCCCCTTTTTCTCTCTCTCTCCCTGTCTCTCTCTCCCTCTCTCCCTCTCCCTCTCCCTCTCTCTCCTCTCTCTCCTCTCTCTCCTCTCTCTCCTCTCTCTCCTCTCTCTCCTCTCTCTCCTCTCTCTCTCCTCTCTCTCCTCTCTCTCCTCTCTCTCCTCTCTCTCCTCTCTCTCCTCTCTCTCCTCTCTCTCTCCTCTCTCTCTCCTCTCTCTCCCCTTTCTCTCCCCTCTCTCTCCCCTCACTCTCCCCTCACTCTCCCCTCACTCACTCTCCCCTCTCTCTCTCTGCCTGACAATGCGTGGCTCTTCCCTCTGTAACTTGCGGGCCCTGCGATGAATGCCGAAGTCGCTCATCGCGAGTCCCTCCCAGTGTCTACATTACAGGTCTCGCAAATAGCACCTTGGGCGGTAGGAACCAGGTAGTGCAGGGTGATGCGAGCTCTGGGGGCTCATCGTGTGCCCTCCACTAGCAGGAACCAGGTACTGGGGGTGATGTGAGCCCTTGGGGCCTCGGGATGAGCGCCTCTGGCGCTCATCTTGATTTCTGCAATGAGCAACTTTGGCGCTCACTGCAGTCCCCATCGGTGCACATTGCAGGCTAAGTCCTGCATGCTTCAATCGCTCGCCTCACTTCGCGAGGGTCGCAAGTGCGTGTGACCAACTTCGCAAGATCCCCAAATATATACGTGACTAGCGACTTGCCCGTCAAAAATGACGGGGCAATAAAATTTGAAGCCATGGGAATGCTTTTTGAAACCCAATGTAAACCTTTTTGTAGTGTGAGGACCTTCGGCGCTCCTTGTGAGCCTCGTGCTGAGCGCCTTCGGTACTCATCGTGTGGCTCACAATGAGTGTCTTCGGCACTCATGGTGAGCCTCTTGTATTGTCTATTTTTGCTCCTCTGAGCACCTTCGTCACTCATTATAAAGAGAGATTTATAATTATCTATATTTACTTAATCAGTAATGAATTAATTATTTATTGAATAAATTAATATACTTTACCTATTTGTAATTAATATATCAAGCAATCAATAGCCTGAAGAGCTAACAATCTGTTTATATTTTACAGCACCATAGTGTTATGCGTGGTCCGGGGTCGTGTAGCCTCCTTTTTGTGGTTTCGTGGCCATTTTTTTTCTCGCTTAGGCGATCTTCGTGTGGTTAAAGTTGTCAAAATCAGCGTAAATTCGCATTCCACCTCACTCCCAGACATCCTGCCTGTTCCCCCGTTCTTTGGGTGATATTTTTGTTGTATTTATATTTATTTTCTTTGTATTTTTTGTGTTTTTTGGATGTTTGCGGTTCGGCCGTTAACCTCGTATTTTTGCTATCTAGTTTTTTTTTCAAAGTCCCACGACTCGTATTTACTAAGTGTTTTGTGGCTAAGTGCCACATGTTTAATTGCCTTCCCTGCTCGCGCTCATCACCTAACTATATATAATAACTATATATGTGATAGACTTGGCACATAGCAGAGTCAAAAATTGTGTAAGCTATGTATGTCTATATTTTCCTAAACATGCATCAAAGCACCATATAGGAATATATTACCAGACAAGCACAGCTATTCCCTAAACTATCAGGCATGGGGTTATACAATTAATGACACAGGCAATTTATTTTTTAGGGCTTTCAATTACATTTGATTATTTGGATGCACTCACACCGATTTTATGATAGAAATAGAAACGTTTGCACAATCTGAATTAACACAGTGCTGTAGGCTTTAAATGTAATTTGCCCTTATGCTTGTATAATTGCAGTGCCTAGAGATGATAAGATAATTAGCTTAGTAAAAAGATGCTGTATGACTAATGAGTTTTCCATGTCAGAGTTCAGTTCTTATGAGCATATTACTAAAATATTAGCAGGGCTGCTGTTACACAGCAGGGGTTCCAAATATGGAATTATTTAAAACTATGTGTTATTACAAGTGCTTTATCCAGTGGTGCAGCTAGAGAATGGAGGGCCCTGATGCAAACATTTTTTTTAGCCCTGTAAAAGGGGTTGTAAAAAATGTTTTGCGCTAGGTCCCCCATTAGCAATTCTCTCAGTGACCTCCCCAAGACCGCTTCCCACAACAGCTCCTATTTGTAAGACCACTTCCATAACAGCATCCCTCCATAGCTGCTCCCCTTCCTTTATATATATATATATATATATATATATATATATATATATATATATATATATATATATATATATGTGTGTAATTGTTTTTTATTTGTTAATATATTTTGATATTAAAAAGATGTGATAATTGTATTTATAGATTTAATAAATAAAGATGTGTTTATTTTGTGTTAAGTATGATATAGTTATAGCCAATGTATCAGAGCATTTGTTCCTAGGCAATGTGGTTTTGTGATGTGTATTAACCCCTTGAGTACTGTGTTGTGTGTTACCCTGGATTTTGTATCATAAAATGGGCTTAATACAAATATATCATATTTGTAATCACATACTGTATATGTTGATACTGAATTTTTAAGTGTCAAATAATGCTGGAATTTCATCATTTTTAGTGCTATTTGCACTATACTATCACTTTAAATGCTTCTGGGGGACTCAGCAAAGGTTTTGCAACTATTTGCGAGTGGTCTCTGGTACACGTAAATCTTTCTTGTGCTTTTTGCATTTACGCCACTGCCCTGAATTGCAAGTGATTTGTAAAATCTTATTAGCATAGGGTTTGGGTGTATGAGGGTCCGAGAGTAGCTCGTAATTTATTTTAAGTGCCTTGATTTTTGGCTCTGTTGTGAAGTTCACTGTTAGCAGTGACCCGTAGCAGTTTGCTCACAATGTTTTAGGGATGGGGGATTAACTTAGCTAGGTAGGGTTTACTCTGCAGTTAGAGTACTCATAAGTGCTTTTTCAGGAATTAGCATAGGGCCCATAATTTGGTATAGGTAAATAGACCTGCCTTCCAGCAGAGGTGATTGAAACATACTGTAAAGTAATGCTAGCATGACTGAGACATGTATAAAGCCATGATGAGAGTTAATTAAATCAAGCTTCTTTATGATATAAAACTAGCAGATATGATGGACCTATTTAGTTTTCTGCTACATCAAAAGAATATGCTTTTACATTTCATTTTAAAGGGCTACTGATGTGTCATTACTTACATTTTTGGATTTAGTAATAATGTAAAAGGCAAACAAAAATGTTTTATTTAAAAGTTAAAAACATGCATTTTTAAGATTACAATAATATAGACAATAGTTCTTAGTCTATATTGTCAGCATATCCCGGCCTGGAGTTATATAACTGGTACTCCAAGGCACAAACAAAATATCAATGTCTATTAATGCAAATGAGACGCCCCTCCCAATAACACAAACGTAGGCAGCTGCCTTAACCACCTACTTATAAATCCGGCCATGAGCATATCACATACACTGGGATATTTTACTATATTGCAATTGGATATAGATGTAATGTATGTTCCTGTCTGTAATGAGGATGATAAACTAGATTGATCAATTTATTAGATCAGATGTGTTTGTTATGAATATGTGAATTCTCAACCCAACTCTAACAGGGTAGAGTTCCATAATCTCACAAGTTGCAAAAGGGACATCTACAGTGCCTTGCAAAAGTATTCACCCCCCTTGACTTTTTACCTATTTTTTTACATTACAGCTTTAATTTCAATGTTTTGTTAATCTGAATTTCATGTGATGGATCAGAACACAATAGTCTAAGTTGGTGAAGTGAAATGAGAAAAATATATACATAAAACTATTTTTTAGAAACAGAAAACAGAAAATTGGCATGTGCATATGTATTCACCCCCTTTGTTATGAAGCTTATAAAAAGCTCCGGTGCAATCATTACATATACACACCTTTTTTGAAAGACCCCAGAGGCTGCAAAACCTAAGCAAGAGGCACCACTAACCAAACACTGCCATGAAGACCAAGGAACTCTCCAAACAAGTAAGGGTTAGGTTATAAAACAATATCAAAATCTTTGATGATCCCCAGGAGCACCATCAAATCTATAATAACCAAATAAAAAAGAAAATGGCACAACATCAAACCTGCCAAGAGACAGCCGTCCACCAAAACTCACGGACCAGGAAAGGAGGGCATTAACCAGAGAGGCAGCACAGAGACCTAAGGTAACCCTGGAGGAGCTGCATAGGTCCACAGCAGAGACTGGAGTATCTGTACATAGGACGACAATAAGCCGTATGCTCCATAGAGTTGGGCTTTATGGCAGAAGAAAGCCATTACTTTCAGCAAAAAACTAAATGGCACAGAGGTTCACCTTCCAGCAGGACAATGACCCCAAACACAATGATAAAGCTACTTTTGAGTGGTTTAAGGGGGCAAATGTAAATATGCTGGAATGGCCTTGTCAAAGCCCAGACCTTAATCCAATAGAAAATCTGTGGTCAGACTTAAAGATTGCTGTTCATAGGAGCAAACCATCCAACTTGAAAGAGCTGGAGCAGTTTTGCAAGGAGGAATGGGCAACAATCTCAGTGGTAAGATGTGGCAAGCTCATAGAGACTTTTCCAAAGTGAATTGGAGCTGTGATTGCCGCAAAAGGTGGCTCTACAAAGTATTGATTTTAAGGGGGTGAATAGTTATGCACATTAACTTTTTCTGTTATTTTGTCCTATTTCTTGTTTGCTTCATAATAAAAAATTTAAAAAAAAACATCTTCAAAGTTGTGGGCATGTTCTGTAAATTAAATGATGCAAATCCTCAAACAATCCATGTTAATTCCAGGTTGTGAGGCAACAAGTGACGAAAAATGCCAAGTGGGTGAATACTTTTGCAAGGCACTTTATGTGCACAGAATTAGGACATGGCCTTAATAGATATTTGACAGACTTTGATGTACTGTTTGTGTGGCAATTGTTTTTGGTCAATTAAGTGAGGACTTAATTCTTATTCTGTATATGTAATGGTGATTCATCTTATTTTCTGTTGTCTTAAACAAAAAAGTATAATCTTTGATTTTTAAAAGAAAAAATAAATAAATAAAAGATTTACAGAAGTCCCACATATAATATTGTCTTTTAATGACTGTATCTTAAAGTATAAATATATATAAACGTATAAGTAGATAAGACCTTTAAATTATGAATTATTATATGCAATTATTTTAATAAGGGCTATGACTAATGTCATGCTAACAAAATAAACAGTAATTTTTATCTAACATAAATAAATGTAATAAATTCAATCCTATCATACTGTTTCAAGCTTGTTTTCCCTTGATCTTTAGGCTCTAATTTTTCAGAAGATTGGGTCATATTTCCATTATTACCACTATTACCAAATATTCAGAGCAATGAGGCAGCTTCAGGGAATTGTCTCATTCTCAGTAACAGTTTATAATAGGTAAAAGTAGCACTAGCCTAAAGAAACTGGGAAAAGCATCCCCAGCATCCAGAAACCTACAAAAGTGAAAGTCTTAAGGATTTGTTTAATATTTTTTTTCTTTTACCAAAATAGGTTTTAATATCACTTTTCCTTCTATAACACGACAATACTGTCAACATAACAAATGAGGTATCGACAGTAAATAGATATACTCAGGGTATAATATTTCAAATGTTTACAATTGCAATAATGTGCGATGTTCAAGCAATGTAAAGTATGGGCCTCATGTCATGGTTACGTTATATTTAGACGCAGTAAACACTGGAGAGCACTTCATCTTAACCTGATCTGTTCTAAACTACTGTAATAAAAAATGGTATTTAGCAGACTATAAAGTTTTAACATTGCCTAATTACCTCTTGGTGCATGAATATATGTTTCTCTCTTGGTTACAAATTATAGTGTGTTGTTAGCATTATCTGTTGTACAAGGCCGTAGGCAAAGACTTGAAATGGACCCACCTTTGAATCCATTGAAAAATCCGAGATCTCCTTGACCTCCCTTCAATTAAAGAACCACTTTTGTGATCTCGATATTCCAGATCGCCAGGTCCCTCCTGCCTCCCCCCCCAAATGGTTTCACTCCTCCAACAAAGGGGTGGAGAGAACCCAGACCAAATGCAGCCTAAAAAATATTATTTGCTTAAATGCACAGTAAAAATTTATATTTTGTTTTGTATGGAACTAACTATTCTTTAGGAAACCTTTACAAGACCACTGAAGTGGTCTATTAAAGATGCTTGGTAACAATGTTTTTTCTTTGTTGTAGAAAGAGGGTATTTGATGTGTGTCACATTGTGTTTACTTTTTAAATAACAATTTCCGAAAAATCAGATATTCGAGTTTGTAACTGTTCTTTGGGGCTCACCTCTTTCAGCCAATGAGATCTACAAACAAAATTATCTTATTTCCCATTAGTTTGAATTACATGTAAACAATTTTTGTTTACAGTTTTTTTTTATTCAAAGAGAAACTTTTGTAATGTAATTGTCTTGCCCATGCCCCCCCCCCCCATTAATCATTCATATTTTCCTCTCTTTCCTTCCTCATTTTTCAAATTTCCATATGCCGTATAAATCCCCAGGTCAGTAATTAATTAGCTTGCCATCAATATGGGGCATATTAGGTGCATGAAGAGTGATTGCTATATATATTATTATTATTAGTTACATAGTAATTGAGGTTGAAAAAAGACTTTCAGTCCATCAAGTTCAATATGCAGATTAGTTGCTATTTAATTAGTTGTTAATTATTAATCAACAATTATTATTTTTTTTTTTAATTAATTGATCCAGAGGAAGGCAAACAGAAAAAACCCAAGTGAAACTTTGCCATTCGTCTCCAAGGAAAAAAAAAAAAATTCCTTCCTGACCCCAGATACTGGTGATCGTATTCCTCCCTGGATCAATACTCTCTCTAATTATCCAGAATAACCCTGAATTCCCTTTTTAATTAGAAATAAATCCAGTCCCCTTTTAAAGTTATCTATTGAATCTGCTTTCACCACCTCCTCTGGTAGAGAATTCCACAGACTAACCACCCTTACTGTGAAGAACCCTTTTCTTTCTTTAAGGTGGAATCTTTTTACTTCTAACCTCAAGGGATATCCTCTTGTCAGTTGAAAACCTTTTGGCACAAAAAGCTCCCATGACAAATCTTTATATTGACCCTGGATGTATTTATATAATGCAATCATATCTCCTCCGAGATGCCTTTTTTCTAGAAAAAAATAAGCTTAATTTGGTTAGTCTTTCTTCATAACTTAGCCACTACATTCCCCTTATTAGTTTTGTTGCCCTTCTCTGTACCTTTTCCATCTCTAAAATTTCCTTTTTATGGAGTGGTACCCAAAATTGTACTCCATATTCCAAATGAGGGCGTACTAGAGATTTGTATAGTGGCAGAATTATATTTGTTTCCCTGGCTTCTATACCCTTCCTAATACATGCTAATATTTTACTTGCTTTTGCAGATGCTGCTGGCATTGAGCACTGCTAACTAGGTGGTTGTCCACAAGCGCTCCCATATCCCTTTCAGTATCTGATACCCCTATATTTGCTCCATTAAGATTATAAATTGCATGGCTATTTTTCCTTCCCAGATGCATAATCTCTTTTGGATTACTTCCTGCGTTAACCAATTATTTAGTGATAATAGTGTAGCCCCATTATGTTGCAGTACCCCAACCACTGGTACCTCCCTTGTGTAGACCAAAGAAAATAATCTATTTAGCTCATCTGCCTTTTACTGGTCACTAATTATCAGATGACCCGTGTCACTTTATATTGTTCCTATAGCTCCTTCCTCCCTTCTTCCCATTAATATATTTAAACATATTTTAGGGTTAGTCTTACTCTCTTTTGCAACTCATTTTTAATTTTCTATTTTAGCCAGTCTAATAGCCCTTTTGCAGGCCTTGTTAGTTTAGGATTATATCAAAGAAAAGAACCTATTTAGCTCATCTGCCTTTTCCTGGTCACTAATTATCAGATGGCCTGTGTCACATTGTAATGTCCCTATAGCTTCCTTCCTGGCCTTCTTTCCATTAATATATTTAAAAAAATATTTTAGGGTTAGTCTTACTCTCCTTTACAACTAACTTTTAATTTTCTACCAGTCTAATAGCCCTTTTGCAAGCCTTGTTGATTTCCTTGTAATCACGTAAAGCAGTCTCTGTTCCCTCTTGTTTGTATAATTTAAATGTATTTTTTACTCTGTATCTTGATCTTTAAATCATTGTTAAACCACATTGGATGGGATTTACTCCTTTTACTTTTATTCCCACTTGGTATATATATGGTGATTGCCCTATTTCACTATATCAATATTATTTGTGATGAGTAAATCTAAGATAGCTTCATTTCTAGTAGGCTCTTGTACAACCTGGGCCAGATAATGATCCCTGAATGTACTCAAGAACGTGCTCCCCTTAGCTGAACTGCTGGTCTCACTCATCCAGTTTATTTCGAGGTAATTAAAATTTCCCATTATTAGAACTTGCCCATGCTTAGCTGCATTTCCAATCTGTAACAATAATTGTATATCCTCACTATCCGCTATATTTGGGGGTTTATAGCATACTCATACTAATATTCTTTTTGAATTTGCTGCTCCGCTATTTAACTCTACCCACAAACATTCAACATTACTGCTAGTTCCAGCATAAATATTTTCTCTGACTATAGGCTTAAATTCAGGCTTAACATACAAACAAATCCCTCCTCCTCTTTTACCATTGCCCCTATCTTTCCTAAATAGGTTATAACCATCCAGATTAACATTATTAGAACTCTTTATCAATAAAGTGCCAACATTTTCTGTAGAGCTATTTACACAGTAGAATAGAGTACAGCGGGTAAAGTTACATAGTAATTGAGGTTGTAAAAAATTATTTTAGTCCATAAAGTTCAACCTTTCTTAAATCTCCTCTGATCTGCAATATGGAGATTCATTGGTTATTGATCCAGAGGAAGGCAAACAGAAAGAAAAAAAAAAAAAAGTGAAACTTAGCCAATTGACTCAAAAGGGGGAAAAAATAAAATTCCTTCCTGACACCAGATACTGGCAATCAGATTCCTCCCTGGATCAATATTCCTCTAATTATCCAAGATAACCCTGAATGACCTTTTATATTTACAAACCTATCCGATTCATTTTAAAGTTAACTATGAAATCCGCTGTCACCACCTTCTTTGGTAGAGAATTCCACAGATTAACCACCCTTACTGTGAAGAACCCTTTTCTTTCTTTAAGGTGGAATCTTTTTACTTTTAACATCAAAGGATGTCCTCTTGTCAGTTGAAAACCTCTTGGCACAAAAAGTTCACTTGACAAATCTTTATACTGACCCTGGATGTATTTATATAGGGTAATCACATCCCCACCTTTTTTTCTAGAGAATATACGTTTAATTTGGTTAGTCTTTCTTCATAACTTAGCCCCTCCATCCCCCTTATTAGTTTTGTTGCACTTATCTGTACTTTTTCCAGTTCTAAAATGGCCTTTGTATGTAGTGGTGCCCAAAATTGTACTCGATATTCCAAATGAGGGGGTACTAGAGATTTGTATAGTGGCAGAGTTATATTTGCTTTCCTTGCTTCTATACCCTTCTTAATACATGATAATATTGTACTTGCCTTTGCAGCTGCTGCTTGGCATTGAGCACTGTTACCTAGGTGGTTGTCCACAAGCACTCTCAAATCCCTTTCAATATCTGACACCCCTAGATTTGCTCCATTGAGATTATAAATTGCATGGCTAATTTTCTTTCCCAGATACATAACTTAAATCTCCTCTGCCATTTAGATGCCCATTCCTCTTATTTATACAAATCCCTTTGGAGGGAAAGCACATCATTTTCTCATTTAATTAACTTGCACAACTTAGTGTCATCAGCAAAAAATGGAGACAATACTTTCCAGTACTACTTCTAAGTCATTAATACATATGTTAAAAAGGAGAGGACCTAATACTGAGTCGCACGGAATCCCACTTACCACATTAGTCCAATCTGAATATATTCTATTTATAACAATTTACAACAATCTCAATCCTTGTGCAGATATTTACTGTAATTCCTGTATACCTTAGTTTGCTCAATAGTCTCCCATGTGGTACTGTATCAAAAGCCTTTGCAAAATCCAAAAATACTACTTTCAGGGTGTTGACTTGATTCAAGATCCTACTAACCTCCTCATAGAATCTAATTAGATTTGTTTTAAATTACCTATCCCTCATAAATCTATGTGGACTCCTACTTATAATCCTGTTCAAATAGACATATTCATGTATATTATCCCTTATTAACCCTTCTAAAAGCTTTCCCACTACTAAAGTAAGGCTCACAGGTCTACAATTCCCCAGATTTGCTCTTGCTCCCTTCATGAATATAAGTATCACCTCTGCCTTTCTCCGTCATCTGGTAGCAACCCTGTGTTAAGTGAATCTTGAAAAATTAGATATAATGGTTTGGCTAGAACAGAACCCAGTTCCCTCATTACCCTTGGATGTATTCCATCAGGACCTGGGGCTTTATTAACACTGGATGTAATTTCTTTCACTTTTATTCCCACATTGTATATGGTGATAAGTATGTATATTTAGTAAAGATTTAAATGTTATCCATTTATGTTCAGTATTTGTACTTTATCAGTTCTTTGTCCCAGTCTATACTTTGTATTGCTGACTATTGAAATCTGCCCTTTTTAATTCCAATTCCTCACTTTCAACAGTTATCAAGTTGCAAAGCTATAAACAAATTCTAATTAGAAATACAAGTAAATGTACAGTGCAATACAAATATGAAACAAACTGGTCCGCTGACAGCCTAGTGTAACAGAGAGGTCTCTATTCTGAAGAGCTTACAATCTTTATCTGGTAAAGTTTGAGTATGATACAGTAGGGTGATAGATGTAAGATTGCATTTGTGCATATTAAGGATGAAGGTGATTAGCTTCTTTAAAAAGATGTGCTTTAGTGAGATTTTTAAAGGTTATGAGTCAGGAAGATAGTCTAGTAGAGTAAGGCAAGGAGTTCCATGGAATAGGGGTAGCACAATAAAAGTCCTGAAGGCTGGAATGAGAGGAGGTGACAAGAGTGGATGAAAGAAGATCCTTAGCAAAGCAAAGAGTGCTGCTGGGAGATTATTTTGAGATGAGGGCAGAGATGTAAGAGTTACACAGTTGTTGAGGGCTTTGTATCTAAAAGTAATGATTTTACATTTTATTCTGGAGGTTACGGGAAGACAGTGGAGTGACTGACAAAAGGTTCTACAGACACTGAGCAATGAGTATGAGTCTAGCGGAGGCATTTTTTTATGGATTGGAGTGGAGATAGATGGGGAAGCCAGCAAGGAGAGAGTTGCAGTAGTCATGGCGAGATATAATGAGAGAATGGATTTGTATTTTAGTTGTGTCTAGTGTAAGATAGTGACGTATTTTGGAGATTTTTTTGGGGGGGGAAATGACAAGATCCCAAGACAATGGGCCTTGGAGGTGGGTGTAATGATGGCATTGTCAACAGTGAGAGACATTTGAAGAGAGGAAGCTGTAGTAGAGAGTGGGAAGATTAGGTCTCAGTCTTTGAAATTTTGAGTTTGAGTTGACTGATGGACATCCACAGGGAGATCCACATGTGCTAAATGAGAAGGGGCTAGATCTAGTACTGAGTGGTAGATTTGAGTGTCATATGCATTTAGATGATGCAAAATTCCAGAGGAAAGGGCCTAAGATTGAACCTTGGGGTACCCCAACAGTAAGAGGAAGAAACAAAGAAGAGGTACCAGAGAAGGAGACACTAAATGTGCAATTTTCTAGATAAGATGTGAACCATGAGACAGCGGTGTCACAAATGCCAAGAGAGAGGAGAATTGTGATTAGAAGAGGGTGGTCAAGCAGTCTTGAAGCCAGGGAAGTAGAGAGACAGGATGATAGCTGCAGAAGCTGGGTTAGATGATGGTTTCTTAAGAACGGGTGCATTTATGGCTTGTTTTAAAGATGATGGAAATATGCCAGTGTTTAGGGTAAAGTTGAATAGACATGTGAGTGCTGAGATAAGTGTGGTAGAGAGGAGTGGGGTTAGCTGTGATGGAATAGAATCAAGTGGGCAAGTTGAAAGGTGAGAAATTGATAGTGGACAAGAGACTCCATCCTCCTTTAAAGGTCAAAGGAGTCCAGAGTGGATGAGAGACTTGGAAAGGGTAAAGGCTGGGTGTTGTTTGTTTGTTGAGAGGAGGTTGTGTTAGAGCCAAGTTGAGAGTACAGTTTGTTTTGGATGTTAGCAATTTTATTGTTAAAGTATCTGGCAATATGTATAAAACTAGGTGTGACCATTAGCATTGTATTCACTAAAGCACTGCATTGCTCTTTAACCTCACAATGCTATAACCATCTGGTATCACCTCAAGCCTGGCAATGTGCCTTTACCCCAAGCATAATTAAAATAAATCCCCATATGGAATATTTTAACTTCAGTTGTGCTTGGTGTATCACATCCCCATACCCACTATGAAACAGCAACGGTTAAAAAAAAATACACTGATGCCCTTTAACGCATCCCTGTAAATACTGGAACATTTGCTGAAGTAGTATAGTAATGTGGCCAAACCTGTTAATGGAAAACATTAGCTCTACAAGAATAGAACACATTGGTGTTAGTTAAAGTACAAACCTGTTTAAAGTCTTTGCTCATCTGCTACAAAAATAGAATAGATTAGGTTTAGTTAGTTTTAGTTTAGTCAAATTATCTGTTAAATATTAGGCTGTATATTTAAATGTTATATTAAATATTTTACAAATGAATAAAGTTACTGAAAATGTTATTTTCAAGCCATGTACTAAAAGATGAAATATTAGTGAACTATTGAAGCTTTTAGTACAAATGCTTTCTAGTAATCTGCCCCAAGAATTCTCCAACACATGATCATTTAGTACATGTGACCTACCTTTTTAGTTCTTGGGGATGTCAAAGTTTACTATATACTCTTACCATTCAAAAAGGAACTGAGAGCTTCTCCAAAAATCACAGTTTACTCCATTTGACGCTGTGTTGTACATAATGCAAAAGTTGTTTTGTTTTTTACAATGAAAATTTATATAATGTAAATATGGGTTTTCAATGCCCCCCCTGCAATGCCCTTAAAGGGCTCTTGCAATGTTTAAGCATTTAACATTTTCAGCATCTGTTTAAACTACTTTTCATTTTATTGTAATTTTAAAAAGCTGATATTTTGTGAAAAAAAATCTCATATGGAAAACTGTTAAGTTCCCCTGATATTTAGGCTGTAGCTAATTGATATGCAGTGACAGGGTGTCTTTAAAAGTTATGACAACTGGACCATGAACATGACCCTTTAAACATATCTAAAACAATTCTATCAGATTAAATTAGTGGAAGCTTTGGGTACCATGCACATTTCAAAAAATCATAAGGGGTTATAAGGTAAACCTGTTTGAGCACTGCTGGTATCTTACAATGCACTTGCTTTTCTCCAGTTCCAACCACACAATATTGTAATTTATATTTCTATTGTGTAAAAAAAACATAAAATCAATCCATTGGTTCCATTGTCTACATGTAATATATGACACTGTTATTATTGTAAGGTAGATTACTGCTTATCACACTCAAGGTTGTAATTATTTTGTTGAATACATTTTATAATTGTCATTTCTAGTTTACAGGTATTAAAAGTTAAACAACCGTGAAGGGTAAGAACTTTTTTCCACATTTGTTAAACTTTTTTCACATGTGTTATTATTAGTTCTGACTATGTGACAATTTACCTACTGCAGTTAACCAGACGGAAAGTAATAAATTAAGTAGTTAATAAGTTCCCAGGGTTTAATGTTCCAGTTGACTTTCTTCTCACATTGTTTGGAATAATTGATTAAATAAATCTTGTCATAACCGAAACAATATTGTTTATATCAGTGTCTTTGAAACATTTTTATATAACACAGTGTCTCTCTCTCTCTCTCTCTCTCTCTCATATATATATATATATATATATATATATATATATATATATATACAGTGCCTTGCAAAAGTATTCACCCCCTTGACTTTTTACCTATTTTGTTACATTACAGCCTTAAGTTCAATGTTTTGTTCATCTGAATCTTATGTGATTGATCAGAACACAATAGTGTAAGTTGGTGAAGTGAAATGAGAAAAATATATACATAAAACTATTTTTTAGAAATAGAAAACAGAAAATTTACATGTGTGTATGTATTCACCCCCTTTGTTATGAAGCCCATAAAAAGCTCTGGTGCAACCAATTACCTTCAGAAGTCACATAATTAGTGAAATGATGTCCACCTGTGTGCAATCTAAGTGTCACATGATCTGTCATTACATATACACACCTTTTTAAAAAGGCCCAGAGGCTGCAACACCTAAGCAAGAGGCACCACTAACCAAAACTCACGGACCGGGCAAGGAGGGCATTTATCAGAGAGGCAGCACAGAGACCTAAGGTAACCCTGGAGCAGCTGCAGAGTTCCACAGCAGAGACTGGAGTATCTGTACATAGGATGACAATAAGCTGTACGCTCCACAGAGTTCAGCTTTATGGCAGTGTGGCCAGAAGATAGCCATTACTTTCAGCAAAAAACAAAATGGCACGTTTTGATTTTGTGAAAAGGCATGTGGGAGATTCCCAAAATGTATGGAGGAAGGTGCTCTGGTCTGATGAGACTAAAATTGAACTTTTCGGTCATCAAAGAAAATGCTATGTCTGGCGCAAACCCAACACATCACATCACCCAAAGAACACCATCCCCACAGTGAAACATGGTGGTGGCAGCATCATGCTGTGGGAATGTTTTTCAGGAGCTGGGACTGGGAAACTGGTCTGAGTTGAGGGAAAGATGGATGGTGCTAAATACAGGGATATTGTTGAGCAAAACAGTACCACTCTGTGCGTGATTTGAGTCTAGGACGGAGGTCAGACTTAAAGATTGCCATTCACAAGCACAAACCATCCAACTTGAAGGTGCTGGAGCAGTTTTGCAAGGAGGAATGGGCAATAATCCCAGTGGTAAGATGTGGCAAGCTCATAGAGACTTGGAGCTGTGATTGCCGCAAAAGGTGTCTCTACAAAGTATTGACTTTAGGGGGGTGAATAGTTGACTTTTTCTGTTATTGTGTCCTATTTATTGTTTGCTTCACAATAAAAAATTGTATTAAAATTTGAGGCCTGGCAATGCTATTTGCCACACAATGCGAGGCTATGGGCCCTCTGGGCACCTTTGCCGCTCCTTGCGTGCCGCAACTTTCCTGCATTGGAATGATCACACTTTCTTTCATTGTAAGCCTCTTCCCCTGTGTAGTTTATAGACCTTGCGCTTCTGTTACTGTGTTTGGTTGTGTTAGTGCCTTGGGTTAAGTGTTACTGGGTTGTGTTAAGTGTTACTACCTCGTGTTAAATGTTAGTGGCTTGGATGAAGTGTTACTGGCTTTCGTTAAGTGTTACTGCTTAGGGCTCATTTTTACATCCTTTGGGCCAGTTTTACGTCCTTCGACCTCGTTTTCATCGTGTTGCGTTTTTTCGGCAGTTATTTTTTTCCTTGCTGAAACAGGATGAAAATGAGTCTCAGCAACATCAGGCACGCGGGTCTTAGGAGATGGTGGAAAGAGACACATGGCATTCTGAAGCACAAAAGTTGCAGGTTGACGATATACTTGGAGATGAGAGCAGAGATAAAGGAGGGTGCAGACACATTGAAGGCATTGTATCTAAGTGTCAAGATTTAAAATGTAATTTTGCATGATATGGGGAGCTGTTGGAGAGACTGGCAGAGTGGTGCGGTTGAGGAGGGTTGGTGGGTAAGGTAGATGAATCTTGTGATAGGGTTTTTTCCTTGCCTCCTTCCCTGTACAGGTATGAGATAAAGACCAAATATATCCATGTCTCAAATCATATCAAGTGTTAAATTATCATCCAGTTCTTTAATCATTTTAATTGTGTTGGTACTACTGGTGATATCCATGATTTCAAAAGTTTTCTTTGTAGCAATTACCATTGTAAATTCAATGAACATGTCAACTGAGGGTTTAAATTTAAATTCCATATATTCAAAACTGTATTTCATTATGTAGACGTAACTGAATTTCCAGAATTTTAGTTGGCCAACCTGGAAATCCCGTCTCAATGATCTCCCGCTCCTTGAGTTTTCAGGAAGAGGATGAAACTTCTTAAAGGAAAAATCCCAACATTCTGTAGGTGTAAACAATCTTCCATTGTATAATAAGATATAAAGACCATTTATTCACATTCACAGAAAGGAGCCAAAGGTTCTTACCGAATTCACTAAACCCACAAAGGATTTAATGGTGGTTTTCTTTGTGTGGAAAGGTAAAAACTGACACATATAAAATACACATCTCTGACATGGAAGGAAAAATGCTTAAAGTTAAATATTCCCAATTCTCTTGGGAACTAACCAGTATTATACCCAGCAGCTTTAAAGGACTGTTGTATAAAAGTAGCCTCTAGGCTTCTGTGTAAATTATGGAGGTGTGCATGGGTCTGTCTCAGAGTCTGGGGGAACAATATGCACTAACGCACACTCAACATTTACATAGAAGCCTTTTTAGAGTGACTCAACAGCAAAGGAGGGCATGTAGTGTTTGATCAGAACAGCAGTTAGTATCACAAGGAAAAAATATGAAACCATTTTAAAAATAATTTAGTTTTTTGGCATAGTGTCAATTCTCATTCTTTTGTATGCCTTCATGCCATGGTCCTTTAAGCCAGGTTTGTGATATAATTAATAAAATTAAACATCAATTGAACATAGTGAGCTCATCTAATTAAATGTTTTGTTTTTTTATGCTTTAAGTGACATTTTTGCTTTATATTTTCTATTCTTGAATCTGTCAATAAATGTTATATTGCTTACTTTATGCACTATTGAAGTTCTTTTTACACATTAATATTTTTAAATAGAATGGAAACATTAAGGTATTGCTTTTTCCCATCTGCCCGATATAATGGATACTGCAGGGGATTCTGTACACCAGTTAAGCTTTTTAAATTGACTGTGTAGAAGATCCACTGTGAAAGGGAAATACTTTAAAAAAGTTATTTGATGCATTTAATGTATTATAATAAACAGATAGTAAGGCTGTTTTAGAACAAAACTAGCCATGATGTATGCACTAAACTTTCATAAAGACGCCACAGTATTTTATATAAATAATGTTTTAGATGTAATATTAGTATATTACATGTAATACATATCACGTAAAAAAAAAGCCAATTTATGAATGATGCACTAGAACTGTTATATGTGTAGGCTGCAATATTGGTTTGTAGGGACTGGCTTTTCTGTGCTTTAACACTTAAAAATTCTCGCAGGAACCAATGTAAAACATGGTTTTGTTTGTTGTTTTTGAAAGGCAATGTATTATATTGCCTCACTTTGTGTTCCTTTTAATTAAAATGAATGTAGACTAAACGGGCATAAATAAATAATTGCACTAGGACTTTAGGACTTGACCCTTTTCTGCAATGCCAGATTTATATCCGAGATGCTTCTAGGTAAAGATTCCTCAGGTGCCCCAATGTATAGTGCATGAAGTGTGTGTGTGTGTGTGTGTGTATATGTGTATATATATATATATATAAATAGTGCGTGTGTGTATATAATTATATAGACAACAACATAGCAACAGAAGAGTGACAGGAGTAATTAGAATTTAAATGGGTCCTGTAACCCTATAATCAAGTTGTTTGTTTGTTTTTAGATTATTCTTAAACAGCATGAACAATGGTTGAATCTATCCTGGGAAATTAGCATTATACTCTGCTTGTCTGTCTCTGTAGTGGCCAAAATAATGACCTGCAATGTTATCTTATCAAGCACCGTGAGATGCATATTAGCATACTGAGGTGCACATTGGCATACAGGAGCTGCAAAATTAAATCTGAATATTTCAGAAATGATTTGCTGTAGAGAAAAAACTGCTAATACAATGTAATGCTATTAAATCAACTTGTTGGTGTGACAGAGTCTGTTTAAACATTTTAAAGACGACTTACAGTTCTTCATCCACTTAAGTGTTGTTTTTATAGTAGAGCACACCAAATGACAGCAACTTTTCTAGCCCCAGACAGGGACTTTCGTCAGCCTTAAATACAGGGCTAAAGTGGTCTTGATAGATTTAAGTCTTCAAATGTTAATGTAGAAAAATCATGGGTTAATACAATTCTGCAGTCCTATGGTAAATCCCATCCTTTATGTATGCAGCACATTTCATAAAATGTTTTATTTTTATTAATATCTAAAAATCCCTCTAATGATTATGTGGACACCCACAGGGGTGTCTACACAGCCCCATGATCCCCATCCAATCAGCATGCAGCATTAGGGAGCAATTTGTAACTCATTACACACTTTCTGTGCCTTCCTCAGCCAATAGGAGATCACAGATATCAGCCCTGAAGTCACTGCTGGGATGTGCTTCAAGGTTCAGTGTCTGCTCTCTGTCTGTGCTGCCCACGTCCTTCCGCACAGACACACTACATATCCCAGGCTGCTTTGCAGCACTAGCAGGAACCCAGAGATGAATTCAAATGTATCAAATGCCTGAGCCTCTTCGTGATTGGTCCAAAGGAATTATGCATTTAATGCTAATGTAGCCTGGCTTTCAATTAGGTGTTAACTCTTGTGTGTTTACTCAACTGTAAAAAATTACAAGACATTTTGCAAACTTCAAGGTTTGTTTTTAAAAGTTTATTTTGTATTTTTTCATGCAAAAAACATGTTTGCATACACTACTGTTTTTCCTCTATATCATTTGCATTCATAATCCAGGAAACTTAGATATGCCTTTTAAACTCCCTTGGATCAGGGAATTCAAACCAAATGAACTTACTGAACATATAAGAAGTTAGATTTACAAATGGGCATGCTTTACTCTCTTGCAGTATTGCAGGACAGGCCTTGAGGTAACCGGCTACCTACAAGATGAATTATTGGGGTCCTGCAGTTACAGAAATGACTGAAACAAGACAGAGGTGGTGGTACTGGAAATAGAAAGCAGAAAAGGTAATATTATAAAGTAGTCACAGCATGAAAAGTCTTGACTATCATTAGTGTTTATTGAACAACTTCCTCTTGAGTCACAAAAAGTATTGATTTCTATACTATCTGACTCATTCATCTTCAGATTACTTTTTAAGTGCTGAGATTTTTCTTGTGTCTTACTAGTAGTGAGACAAATGAAAAGTACAAGTTGCAACTAAGTATATATTTCCTTTATGTTAAAGAGCACTCTCAGGTTTCAAAACGTGCCTAGTTTGCCACTTATGCCAGTGGAACCAGCAACTTCAAGTTCCACTTTTGTCACTGACACTTAGACTTCTGAACTGCTTGAGTCAAAATTTCAAGAGCTGGGTCAACAGCCAATTAAACTACAGATGTGACAGTGACAATCATGTTTTGTGTCCTTCATAGGCTCAAATAAAATACAGCTGTCTAGCAATAAAAGGCAAATGCTAAAACGTTTGCACATATAATTTAACTTCTATAGATTAGCTGTTTCAGATAAGAGCGACATGTGTTTGTGAAACTTCTCCTTTAAGCGGAAAATCAAATACATTTTTTGCAAGATATATTGATTTGAATGTAAAATAGTCCGCTTATACAGAACTGACTTGAGATGAAAATAACTGTGACACAACAGAAGATGGTTATGTGGAGTTCCCAGAATCCACTACAGTTTATACTGAAGTAGCATTGCCAATTCTTCACTCCTTTATGTTATTTATCAATTATATTAGGTTGTATATTTTCCATTTTTCTTAAGTTTATTTTCGATGTAATGGCTCTTTTTTGGTCTGCTATAAAAAGTTACAAACTTCTTTATGTAGACTCAATAATGATGTACTTGTTTAACATCACTATAATAGTTATCAGTATTGGAGACGTTTGTGATGTTGGTAACGCACTTGCGTCCCTGGCACAGCGTGGCGAGCCATCGACGCACGCACAACTTAGGCTGCAATGAGCGCCAAGGGTGTTCATTGCAGCCAGCGGCACAGTACTTAGGTTGCAATTAGCGCGAAAGGCGCTCATTGCAGCCAGCGGCGCAGTACTTACGCGAGCCTTGTGGATCGAGGCTCGCCAGCAGCGCAGCACTTAGTTCAAGCGCGTAACTATAAACCCCCCAAAAAATAAGGAAATCATGTACAAAACATTATACCACACTCACACACAGCCCAGGAGAAGAGACAGGAAGCCTGGGAGTGAGGTTGCAAAGGAATTAGACCCATATTTGGCTTTTTTCGTCACTCGAAAATCGTCTAAGCGAGGAGAAAAATGGGGAATGAAAAACGTAAAATTTCTGAAACCGCATAAAAGCGAGGCTCAGCAACGCTAGGCTCGCAGAACTTACAAAATAAACAACGCCGAAGACAGTAACACTTACACGAACAACGCCAGGCACGCAGGACTTTGAAAATAAAACCAATGGCAGTCACCGCGCCATGCAAACATTCAGCACACACACAGAGGAGAAACACACAGGGAAGGGACAGGGGGGAGATGCTGGAAAGAGACACATGCGCACCGAAGGTCATCATTGCAAAACAGGAAAGTTGAAGTACAAGGGGGAGAGGCTTGCAATGATCGCCAAAGGTGCTCAGAGGATCAAAACCACTGCCAGCCCTACAATTTTATTCCCGTCATATATTACTAGTAACTTGCCCATCAACAATAACTAAGAGTACTGCATTATCTAACATGGCATTGATAGTTCCTCTACTATCTTCCATATTTTGAGTTATGAAGCTGAAATCTTGAGCAAACTCATTAAGAGTATAAATATGCCTAAACTGTAAAGGAACAGTCTGAGGACCATTAAGAACTAATTAACTCTAATTTTTCGCAAAGTGAGGTGAGCTGGTGACTAGGCAGGACTTAGTCCCGAAGGCGCTCATTGCACTGCGGGGAAAAAAAAGGACATAATACTAGCTCGTAGGATGTAAAAAAGAGCCCTAAGCTGTATCACTTAACGCAAGCCAGTAACACTTAATCCAAGCCAATAACATTTACCACAAGGCAGGAACAAACCCCAAGGCAGTAACACAACCCAAGGCAGTAACACTCAAGCGCGACGCCTATGAAGTACACAGGGTGAGAGGCTTGCAATGAGCGCCAAAGGCCGAAAGTGCCAAAGGCCAAAGACACTCCTTGTGGGGCTCGCAAGGAGCGCCGAAGGTACTCATTGCAAAGCTGGAAAGTTACGGCTTGCAATGAGCGCCCAAGGTGCTCATTACGAGCCATGTGTTGAGCACCAAAAGGCACTCAGAGCACGGCTCGTGATGAGCGCCAAAGGTGCTTAGAGGGCTCATAGCCTTGCATTGTGTGGCAAACAGCATTGCCAGGCTTACAATTTTACTCCCATCATTTTTGACGGGCAATTTCCTATATATTATATTCTTATATCTGCCCTTTGTGGAGTTATTGTAAGAGAGGATGTTCTCATGTAGTTCCATTGTATATCTCTGATGGAGCCTGAGATAAATTGGAGCTACTACAACCCACCTGGGTGCTAAATATGAATATATATGGACCAGCTGGGCTGAGACATGAATGCAAACTGAAGCTTGGGTCAACACAGAATGGTACCGAACTGAGGTTCACCATTGTGGATGTATCTGCAATCTCAAAAGGGATAATCTGGTGGCCAGTACAGCCTAGTAGACATTCCATATTTATGTCTTTGCATCTTGGCTTGTGTGTACACCTAAATAATGACCCAAACACATCAGAGAGCTTCATTTCCACAGGGAAAGGGTTTTGGTACAAGACTATTCATAATACCTAAATAAATTAACTTTTTTTCATTTATGAAAACAGACACGTTTGGTCAGACTTTGGCCCTTCAATGACCAGTCAGATTCTCATTTTTGGAATCTACCTAAAATCAAAGGGACAAGGCAGAAGCATTTCAATCTCTTGCGGATAAGTTAATTGTCACATATGTTTATCTCTATTTATTTCTTCATAATAGTGTTGTAAACATGTGTTGCGTGATCTAACATATATAGTTTCCAAATGCACAAAATGTTATTGAATCTTCAAAATGTCTGTGGCATCACAGATTATTGCTTTAAGGGCCTAAAGTATTTTTTCAATAAGCTTTTCATATTTTCAAGAATAAAAGTATATAAAAATTAAAGAAATAATATGCATACTGAATCAAATGTAATTATAGATTAGAAAGAACCATCATTATACACAGTCTGAATATTTGGTTTGTACAATAGTCAAACCAAGCAAAGCCGGCAGTTTTTACAACAGTGATCTCAGATCTCTCCACTTCCTATGTTATCCTATTATCAAATTATAGCATAATCTCCTTTGGCAAATCTTATCTCTGCACTAAATTTGCCACATGTGATGTTACTGTCTGCATTTTGGAAAAAAAATATTTTAGTGTGAAAATATGTGTGTTGGAAAAAATTCTTATCAAGAGTTTATTTGCTCAATACTTGAGATATTACTCACCGCACATAATTAGAGTGACCTTTGTATTCTCTGGGATATAAACACATATATCAGTCTAGAAACTGCTGACAAATACAGGTCTAAACTTTATGTTAAAAACATTTACCCATACTGTTGGTGTACTTTGTAAACCATTAGACTTTATTAAGTTTCATTTATGTGAAATAATATCCCACAAACTCCTGTCTACCATACTGGTGGATTTAATCTTTGATGATGAATAAATGCTTTGAATTAATAAAAAATCCTACAATAAAATTGTATGCATTTTATTTTAACATTTTAATTAAAATACAAGAAATACCACAAATTGCCCCCATATGTTAGTAATCAAAGGGAATACACTAGCATACTACTACTACTACTAATCATAGGAATAATAATATTAATAATAATAATAATAAGATCAGTCTAGTAAGCATGTTCTTTTGAAGCCTATACAACATCATCCTCACTTGGACCAATCCACAAACATCACAGGAACCACTCCCTTGCCCTGACCATTTTTCTATTTTCCTCGAGTACCGCCCCCCCCCCCCCCCCCCCCCGTGGGCTATTAACCATTCCCCAGGATCCCAAATATCTTATAGCCCAATCTCATAACCCCTCTTAATGACTAGCAATGATGTCACAAAGTTTGCTTGTTGAGTAATCACCATAGAAAGAGTGCTTAGTTTCACTAGTATTATTATTATCCTTTATTTATAACTTGCCAACATAGGCCCCTATGTTAATCCCAGAAAAATCAATTACGAATGCCGTAGTAGCACAGTAAATCCTACATAGCCATGTTAATCCACCTCCCCTAAAACATTGCAAACAAACTGCTACCAGTAAACTTCATGACAAAGCCGAAAAGCAAGGCATAAATCGCCATTGATTTTTGCAATGACAATAAATGACAAGTTACTCCCTTACACTTCGACACCCAAACCCTATGCTAATAAGATTTTACAGGTCACTCGCAAATAAGGGCACTGCAGTAACTGCAAAAAGCAAAAGAAAGATGTACGGGTACCAAACACCACTCACAAGTGGTTTTGAAACCCTTGCTAATCCCCCAGTAGCAATTACTTACATTATAGGACAAAAAGCACTACAAAATGAGGACAATTCATCATTATTTGACACTTAACAGTCCAATATTAACATATGTGTAATTAAAAAACAAATCTGATATGTTAGTATTAAGCCTTTTTTATGATATAAAATCATACATTGTTACATTGTTCATAACTATATAATATTTTAACACAAAATATACACATTTTTACTGATTGAAGCTATAAATACAATGGTCACATCTTTTTAATACCAAAATTTATTTTTAATGAAAAAACTATGACTTCTATATATATATATATATATATATATATATATATATATATATATATATATATTGTGACAAACCACTTCTTTTACAGGTAGGATTGTCACCGATCTTGCAGTAACCACAGCCTTCTAGGGTATACAAAGTCCAGGACACCTTCAGCTCAGTTTTCCTTTTTTATTCAGTTTGAAAGCAGGTACTTTAAATAATAACAAAACAAACAAAATCCCTTGCTCTTACTTGAGCTCTTACTAGACAGTACTTGCTATCTGCAATTGGGTGGCTTTCCCACTTACCAATTTCCCAAACAAAAGCAATGTCTTTGCAATAAGCGCAGCCTCTCCTAGCTGTCTTTTCCTCTCCCCCTTGGAGCAGGCTGCTCTCTTCTTTTAAAGGCCTGTCTGCTAATTGAGTAGCTACAGGTGAGTGCCAATTAGCTAACTCTTAAAAACCAGATCCAAGCTGTGGTCTGTTATACAGCAACTAGTGCTGTTGGAGCATTGGCCCCCCCTGCTCTCCAAATACTCCGCCCCAGGGACCCATACCATGTTTTGCAGAGCATCAGCTATGCATATTGCAAACTGTAACATCTCTCCCTGGGGCATTTAACTGAGAAATCCTCTGGTTGCTGTCTAGCAAATCAGGTCTGATGTATCTCCCATCAACCACTATTCCACCTTTATGCTCACATATCCTCCCCCCCAGCTCATACCCAAGGGTTTGAGCGACCATGGAAATCAGGGAGTGTACCCTCGAAAGCCCATCAGCATTACCTTGTTGCAGACCAGCCCTGTGTTCCACAGTGAAATTAAAAGATTGCAAACTCAAAAACCATCTGGTTACTCTGGAGTTACTTTCCCTGTTCTGATACATCCACGTCAGAGGAGCATGGTCCGTTATCAATCGAAACCTTCTGCCTAGTAGGTAGTATTTAAGAGAGTCTAATGCCCACTTAATAGCAAGACACTCTTTTTCAACAATAGAGTAGTTCTTCTCATGTGGGTTTAACTTTCTGCTCAAAAAGAAAACAGGGTGTTCTTCACCCTGGTATTCCTGTGAAAGAACAGCCCCCAAGCCCACATCAGAAGCATCTGTCTGAACTATAAAATCCCTGGAAAAATCTGGGGTCACTAAGACAGGATGGCTACAGATAGCTTCCTTCAGACTCTTAAAAGCCTTTTCTGCCTCAGGGCACCATTTAACTATGACTGGGGATTTTGCTTTAATAAGGTCTGTCAGTATTTCTTTAGGGATACCCACCCTACTGAACATCAACATAATTTCCTTAGCTATTAGCTTTGCAGAGGTATTACGCAAGGGAATGGCCTCAGGATAGCGAGTTGCATAGTCCAAGATGACTAATATATATTGGTGTCCCCTAGCGGACTTTACCAGTGGCCCCACTAAGTCCATAGCGATCCTTTCAAAAGGCACGTCAATTATGGGTAAGGGTACAAGTGGACTACGAAAAGTCTTGAAAGGAGCCCTGTACTGGCACTCAGGACATGAGGAGCAATAGTTTGTAATAGCAGCAAACACTCCAGGCCAGTAAAACCGTCTAAGGACTCTCTCTCTAGTTTTTCCGACTCCCAAGTGTCCCCCTAATATGTGGCTGTGAGCCAACTTTAGCACTATATTCTGGTAAGTCTGAGGAACCAACAGCTGCCTAATGATGTCTGAATCCTTTTTTTCTACACGGTAAATTAGGTCATTTTGTACTTCAAAATAGGGGAACGGCAGTGCTCCTCCTGGCTGATTAACAACCCCGTTTACAACTTTAATATCATTTCTAGCTGTCACTAAAGTGGGATCTTCCCACTGAGCGCTTTTAAAGTTACCTGGACTAATTCCAATATCAATTAAGTCCTTATCCTTGTCTGCATTATTAGTAGGCTCCTCACTAGTTTGAGCTGGGTTATCTCCTATTAATACTGGTTTAGGGCAGTATTTTTTCTTTTTCCTTATTTTTCCGTCACAGTGGTCAAAACCCAAGTCAATATCGGAAAAAGGGAACACATTATCCTCGACAGACTGACTCATTTCTGATAAATTTTGATCTGTCTTTTGTAAAGCTGCCCATAATTTTAGAAAATGAGGAAAGTCTCTACCGATCACTACCTCATGGGCTAATCTAGGTACTACACCCACTCGGTACTTTAAATTCCCATACTGGGTTCCAATATTTACTTCCGCAGTGGGGTATTCCTTTTTATCAC
Source organism: Discoglossus pictus (assembly GCA_027410445.1). NCBI lineage: Eukaryota > Metazoa > Chordata > Amphibia > Anura > Alytidae > Discoglossus > Discoglossus pictus. Next base: position 66,583,477 of record CM050166.1, read on the forward strand.
CATGAACACAGATAATGCCTATTTTCTGTCCATGATCAGGTTTTACACAAGGTATTATAGACTCTGCTACCAACGTAACCATACTACCTGAATCAAGTAATGCTTTAGACATTTTTCCATTCACAGTTACACAGCATTTATGAGCGTTATTATCATAGTCATTGTTAACAATACCATAACAACTGAGCAAAAATGAACGTGTTCCCTCATTTTTGCCCATATTGCATTCCATAGGTTCATCCTTAAATGGACAGTCTTTGGCCATATGACCATCCTCTTTGCACTTGAAACATTTGACAGTACAGTCTGACCACCAATTAGTTCCGTTCCCAGGCCTATTAGACCTGGATGCCCCCCTTAAACCTTGAACAGTCTTACCCGGTCTTGCAGAATCTTGGGGCTTAGGATTGCGAGGGTTTGCCTGTGAAGTAGGACATAGCAGTTCTCCTGCAGCCGCATATCTTTCCACCAAGGCAATCAGTTGGTCAGCTGTATGGGGGTCACTTTGGCTGACCCAGCGACGCAGGGAAGCTGGTAAACCACGCAAAAAACGGTCCATTACTAAGGTTTCCACAATGTGGCTAGCTGAATGGATTTCAGGTTGTAACCATTTCCGTGCAAGGTGTATGAGGTCAAACATTTGGGAACGTGCGGCTTTGTCTGAAGAATATGACCATGAGTGGAACCTTTGGGCACGTACTGCAGAGGTTACACCCAGTCGTGCCAAGATTTCAGCTTTCAATTTGCTGTAGATACTTGCATCGGCTGGTTCTAGGTCATAATATGCCTTCTGCGGCTCTCCACTTAGGAACGGTGCCAGTATGCTTGCCCACTCACCAGCCGGCCATCCGTCCCTCTCAGCAGTGCGCTCAAATGCCAGAAGGTACGCCTCAACATCATCTGATGCGGTCATTTTCTGAAGATAGTGGCTCGCCCGAATCACCTTTGGCCCCTGGTATCTTCCATCAGGGTCTCCATTCAGTTTTCCAGAGATCGCTTGGATTACCTGTTGTAGTCCCTGGGTGACTTTTTGCTGCTCCTCACGGGCTACTTTAAACATCTCCGCTTGTGTCACAACAAGCTGTTTCACCAAGGACTCAGTGCCCTCCATTTGTGTTTTGGCCAGGACTTTAGCACACTCTGCCTGGGCCAGCACCAGTTGCTGCAGGGCTGCACTGTTTTCTGCAGCTCTCCTGTTAGTCTCCTGTTGCACAGAGGAGGATTGGATCAGAGCCTTGATAACATCCTCCATGTTGAGCTTTAAATGACTTCTACCCTCAGGCTTACGTGGATGCCCGCATTCTCCACCATATGTGACAAACCACTTCTTTTACAGGTAGGATTGTCACCGATCTTGCAGTAACCACAGCCTTCTAGGGTATACAAAGTCCAGGACACCTTCAGCTCAGTTTTCCTTTTTTATTCAGTTTGAAAGCAGGTACTTTAAATAATAACAAAACAAACAAAATCCCTTGCTCTTACTTGAGCTCTTACTAGACAGTACTTGCTATCTGCAATTGGGTGGCTTTCCCACTTACCAATTTCCCAAACAAAAGCAATGTCTTTGCAATAAGCGCAGCCTCTCCTAGCTGTCTTTTCCTCTCCCCCTTGGAGCAGGCTGCTCTCTTCTTTTAAAGGCCTGTCTGCTAATTGAGTAGCTACAGGTGAGTGCCAATTAGCTAACTCTTAAAAACCAGATCCAAGCTGTGGTCTGTTATACAGCAACTAGTGCTGTTGGAGCATTGGCCCCCCCTGCTCTCCAAATACTCCGCCCCAGGGACCCATACCATGTTTTGCAGAGCATCAGCTATGCATATTGAATACACAAAATGCACAAAATGAATACATTGCAAAAGAATGGGGAGCCTTTTTTTAACCTTAAAATCAAACCTTGACTGCTGTCAGCCCCTGTATCTGGTGTTCGCTCCAGCAAAGGAGCTTGATTTGTGAGTGTTTCTGTGTGTTTATACATATATTTAAAGATGTTATGCTATGAGATGGTTTTATTTACTTTGTAAAGAGTGATTTTACTTGTTGCTGCTGAATGTCCATTCTGATCATCCAGCATTGATCACAGGGTTACGCTGGTGAAATATTTGGAATATTTAATGAACTTACATTGTGCTTCTGTCAGGTCAGCTGGATGGACAAGGAAGTCACTCAACATAAAACTAGTATAGAGGCCAAGAAAGTGAAACATCTAGTTATAGGCAATGGTATTGTCAGGCAGCCGGTTAATGTAACAGTAAGCAGGTACATGATGCAGATTGCAGAGTCATAATTCACAATATAGTGAGAAATCTGAGGTCAGAAAACAAAGTACAAGAAGATAAGAGTCTGGAACAAGCATAGTCATTAACATTAGTATATACAAGATGCATCAAGCTGAAACAAGAACGTGTTATCTCTATATGATGTCATTGCTTTAGCTTTTTCTTACATCTATTGAAGATGTTCAATTCAGGTCCTTTGCTATTAAATACATAAACAATGCCACCAAGCTTTTAAGTGCAACAATAGACAAGATGGAAACTTGTATCATACAAAATCATCTTCTAAAGATTTTCTCTAAAAATGGCTTTATGCTAATGGTTTATATAGCTCCCGATATTGTTAGTTGGTTACATCACAAATGTTAATATTTTTCTTGATTACAGGGGTCCTTTAACATGGATTTACATGATGCTGTACCTTGATGTTGGAGAACAGGCAAAACATTAGTGACTATTTGTCAGAGGCCTGTTCAGCCCGTCGGTGACTATATTCAGACACATTTACAATCCAGATATGGTTGAAGGGGGAAGGTAGATGCTAGTATTGTCTCAAGTTCATTATCCTTTAAATCTATCCCTTATTATTTCTTTATAATAGTTTTATAGAAATCAATATAGTAGACTCCCAGTTATCTTGTACCCACGGGGATTGGTTGATGCCGAATAAATGTATTTCTGGTTGCTTGAGAGTTACATGTAAAATAGGACTAGATTAACTGCACATAGGATGCTCTGCTAAGTATATTTGTTAGTGACGGCTGTTCTAGCAGCAGCAGTTTTCACTCCTCACTTACACACAGATACGTTCGGCTGGAGGGTGTGGTGCTGATCCCGGGGAATGTAACGCTAACACTACACTGGCTCAGTCACTCATGCCTGTCTGCTTCCAGGTAACATTGAATTGCAGAGACATACAGTGGATGACATCTAGGTGCCTGTAATCATTTTGTGGCATGACAACCTGGCTCCTGGCATTTGTTGAGCAATGTAAAATTTCATTTTTATTTAAAGTGCAATATTCAATTTTTTTCTGGTTGCTTGAGTTCTGGTTAACTGAGAGTCTACTGTATTCAACATTGCTAAACAACTAAAGCAGTTTAATAAAATATGGTTTCTAAAATATGTAAAAATTATTATTATTATATTTGGAGCTTTAGAAGGAATCACAAATGATTACATGGGGTATTCAGAGGCACTCAATCTGAGAATGAATATGAGTGTGTTTGTTCTATAGGCCTGGTAATCTACTCTTTTAGCTCACTTGAGACCTTCACAGGGAGAAATATTTCCCTAGAAAAAAGACGTCTACGAGGGGATATGATTACCTTATTTAAATACATCCAGGGTCAGTATCAGGCTTTGTCAAGTGAACTTTTTGTAGCAAGAGATTTTCAACTGACAAGAGGACGCCCTTTGAGGTTAGAGGAAAAAAGATTTCACCTTAAAGAAAGAAAAGGGTTCTTCACAGTTAGGGTAGTTAAACTGTGGAATTCTCTACCAAAGGAGGTGGTGACAGCGAATTTGATAGATAACTTCAAAAAGGGGTTAGATATATTTTTGAATAAAGAGGGCATTCAAGGTTATCCTAGATAACTAGCGAAGGAATATTGATCCAGGGAGAAATTTGATCACCAGTTTCTGGGGTCAGGAAGGAATTTTCATTTTTTCCCCTTATTAGACAATTGGCAAAGTTTCAATGTTTTTGTTTTTCTGTTTGCCTTCCTCTGGATCAATTAACAATTAATAACAAATAGTCCACATTAAAAAGATCAATAGAGATCTAAAAAGGTTGAACTTGATGGACTAACTCTTTATTCATCCTCCAATACTATACTATTAATAATTAATTAACAACTAATTAATTAATAACTAATCCGCATATTGCATATCAGAGGAGATCTTAAAAGGTTGAACTTGATGGACTGAAAGTATTTTTTCAACCTCAATTACTATGCAACTATGCAACTATATCAGTCTGGTCTTACTCATTAGAGTGATCCAGTTCCTAAATACTAGGCAAATTTACCCTGAACAGGGCCTCATTAGTGAGGTGTAGCTGCACTCCCTAAGGCATAGTGAGCAAGGAGGCCACGTCTGGAGCCTCCTCTCACCCACTGGTGGCAAAACTACAAGGGTTAATTTGCATAAGCCAAAACAGAGTTGATCAATCTGAGAATGAGCAACATCTCAACAACACAAGTAGGTTTGTTCTTTAGACCTGGTAACCTAATTGGAAAGTTAGTGTCAATTTATGCTGTTTGGCATGGTCACTGCAAAATGTCTTCCAATGGCCTAAACTTTACAAAATCTGACTCAGAACCTGATAACCTCTCTACATGGCCCAAGGTCACTAAAATGCATCTCACAGGGAGAAAGCATCTTCAATACTTTTCTCACAGCACACAAATAGATCCCCATGATTTCAACATAAAATGGTAGAGGAAATGCTGACACAAACAGTTAGTGCTTATAAGACATGGTCAATAACCGACAAAATTGGAACAACATATCAATTTCCACCTCTGTATGCAGATAACTTGTTGAGTGATCTACATGGAGTGATTTAGTTTTTTCCTCATGAATCTCAGTAGCAAAAAGTAAGAGGGTTCGCATTCAGTCCACCAAACTTAGTGTTTTCGGACTATGGTTCTCATATTTTTTTTTTTCAGAGGGCAATTTACTTTGTTCTACTGCTGGGCATCCTTTCTCATGCACAGAGTACCAAACTATAGATATACCATCATAATTTAATTGCAATATTTGGAGTCACACCTAACAAAGGGTGGTGACCCTAGAAATGTTGTTTATTACCGTGGTGTCTGGTATAATAAAAGTGGGTTATTTAACCATTGAATAAGCGTAGAGAGTCTCCCTCTTTCTCTCTCTTTCTCTCTCTCTCCTTCTTTCTCTCTCTCTCTCTTTCTCTCTCACTCTCTCTCTCTCTTTCTATATATATATATATATATATATATATATATATATATATATATATATATATATATATATATATATTGTTGAGAAGCTCCTGGTATAATTATTGGTGTAGGAGATACTGCTAGTCCTTTGATATGCATTCATCCATATTCATCAGCCAGTTTGCTGCAAGTAATAGGCCAAGGGCCTCATTCAATTGCGATTTGGCCAATCGAATCGGGCTCTATATAAGCACAGAGCATTTTTTTTTACAGAAGTTTTTAGTTAGTGAACCTCTATCCAAAAGCAAGGTCTTCACTAACTAAAAACTTCTGTAAAAAAAATATGCTCTGTGCTTATATAGAGCCCTATTCAATTGGTAAAATCGCAATTGAATGAGGCCCCAAGAGTATGACAGGCAGAAGGTTGATGTAGCATTAAATCAGGTGATTTTCATGGCAGCAAAGAGCAGAGTCCAGTCAAGAATCAGACCATCAGTAAATGGTCAGAAAACAAAGTTCAAGATGATAAAAGTAATGAACAAACATAGACCCCGATTCAATTGAACTCTTGCTCGATCCGTTAGCCTGTAAGTGAGGTTGCAAGTTAATTTGCTATTCGATTGGCGTCTTTTTGTTGGCTCCAAATGGATTACAAGTTACGGTTAAACCAGTAACTTACAGCTTCCTGAAGCCTTTGATCTTTGACTTTTGCCAGAGTTACGATGTTTAAAATCGCTATTCAATTGATCAATTTCCCCAAGCCCGCAAATGTTTTCACATTTGTAAATGGCAAAAGAAGGAGAAAATCCTACAAGTGCTAGAGAGGACTCGCAAGGGGGTTAAATCACTACTGCACTATAATTAATGGGGAAAGTGATGATAGACATTAGAATTAATTGCACTACACAGTCTCAAGCTCGAGAATTGGCAGGAAATTAAATGTATTTGTATGTTTCTTTTTAGGGTTCAATCGATCTCGGGTATCAATGAGTTAATACATATAGGGCCATCCATATGGACTAGAACAGTATTGTCATTCATTTTCATAATTCTTTATTTTGCAGGTTTGCGATTCTGATTGTATATCGGACCCCCAAACCTTATTAATTGACATGTAACCTCCATGTTTTACTGCTGTAATAATGACAGTCTCGTTTTCTATTGGCTGCTTTAAAATGGGAAGTTACGGTCTTGCTTAATTGATCATGTTCCTACCCTGATCTGCTACGAACCAGTGTGTGGTTTACAGTTTTGGCTTTGGGATAGTAACTTGGGGGCTTGAGCAATTGAATAGCATCGCAATCGGAGACTAACAGGAGCCCACAACTTACTCGCAGACATTCGGCTCTCTAAAATTGAGGGCTTGCAATTGAATCTGGATCATATTTATTAATTGTAGAAAAATTACTGGATGGTCTCGACAACTTGAAACAGAAATACACCTGCTATATCACATAATTACATTTCTTAGCTTTTCCTTAGAGCTTCTTGCATCATAATCTGCACCTGCGAAAGATATTCAACTGAAACAACTTGACAATGATGCTAAACTGCACAATGCCTTCTAAAATATATTTTAAGTAATTTTAAGGTATTATATGTTTTGGTCTTTTCCTAAACATCAGTTTAAAAACAACATGCTTACAGACCCAAATTAATGGGTCATTGTAGTTTGGGAAAATTTCCCATTTGCGACATTTGTAACAAACAAGCAACATAACCATAAAAGCTTTTTTAACGCAAATCTTATATTTATATGTCTCTGGTTGTATCAAGGGGAATCCACCTTGGACTTCTACAGCCTCATTCAATTGCTCTGTTTTTGGTATTTTGGAGTTACGGCCTAGGAGGATTCCTATCGTTTTTTTTTGTTTGTTTTTTTATCGCAACTTACTTTTCTCAAAGTCTTTGATCTTTCACGGCCGCAAGAGTTGCAATCACAAAAATTGCAAATCGCTATTCAATTGCTCCGATTCTCCCTCGTGAACCAAACCGTCAAGCCAGCAAATTGCCAAAATCGAACCACAGGTTATTGGGACCAAGGAGGTCTCGCAAAAGGCTTACTGACAAATCGGAGCACTTTAAATGCAAATATAAATTCAATACAGCACTGTAAATTATTTGGAACACAATGTGTGACATTAGAATTAAAAGCATAACATTCTCAAGCTTGCATATCGGCAAAATATAATACTTCCACCTCCAAGCCCGTATGACTTTGGAACCCAACCACCATTTTTTTCAAAGTCCTATGGGCTTGAATAACGAGTTTCGGGCTTGGAGGTCATTCAAGCCCGTAAGACTTTGGAAGGAAATGAAACATGAAATAAAGTATTATATTTTGGCGATGTGCGAGCTTGAGAATGTTGTGCTTTTAATTCTAATGTCAACCGTGCTATTCAATTGCCCAGGCCTGCAAGTTAGGTGTCGGTCCCGAGAAACGTAAACCATGCTCTCGACAGTAGCATTCGCGGGCTTGAACATGATCGCAGATGCAAGCCTGTAACTTGTGGTTCAAGCCTGAAAAATCGTAGCACTTCGTAAGCAAATATAAAATTAATACAGCACTGTAAATGATGGGGTTTTTCTCAAGGGCCCAGCAGGGGCAGAAGATGTGAAGGACAGGGAAATTGCGGCAAGGCAAGTCTAATATATAGTATGCTTAGTTTATTATGTCTTATGTATGTGTGTACTAATGTGATGTTTCTTTTTTCCAGGGGCCGAGCCGGAGAAGACCAGAAGAAGGACGGGGACATGGTAGAAAGGTAAGTTTAATATTTTGAATGTGTATTATTTTATGTTGTTTATTTGTGGCTAGGGGTGCGAAGGGACATCTGTGGTCTTATTCTATTTTATGTTAGATGTAGGCTTTTTAATGTATTGTAGATAGGGAGTAATGTTTAATAGATAGGGCGTAATGTTTTATATATGGGTAATGTATTGTAGTTAGGGGATAAAAGTATTATAGTTAGGGGTATATTTTATTTGCAGGTGGTATGTATAGATCCCCATAAGTGATTGGGTTAAATAAGCTTAGATGGGATTAAATAGGCCTAGTTAGTGTTATTAGGTCCAGCTAAGGTTAAATAGGCCCAGCTATGATTACATAGGCCCAGCTATGATTACATAGGCCCAGTAAGGGTTAGATAGGCCCAGTAAGGGTTAGATAGGCCCAGTAATGGTTAGATAGGCCCAGTAAGGGTGTCATAGGTCTAGAGGGGTTAAATAGACCCAGTTAGGGTTATTTGTTCCAGATAGCGTTAAATAGGCCCAGTTAGGGTTAAATAGGTCTAGAGGAGGTACATAGGTCCAGTTTGGGCTAGATAGGCCTTGTTATGGTTATTAGTTCCAGACAGGGTTAAATAGCCTCAGTTAGGGTTAAATAGGTCTAGAAGGAGTTAAATAGGCCAAGTTAGGGTTAAATAGGCCCAGTTTGGATTAGATAGGCACAGTTAGTGTTAAATAGGTCTAGAAGGGGTAAAATATGCCCATTTCAGGTTAAATAGGATTTAGTATGGGATAATGGGGTGTGGTTAGGACTAAGGGGTTAATGGGGTATAGTTAGGGTTAATAATGTAGTGTAGGGCTTAGACTTTGTCATGAGGGTCCTGGAGGACCCTCATTACACTTATGGGGTTAACCTAGGGGTTAATAGTGTCCTATAGGGGTCTATATAGACCCCTATTGGACTGAGGGGGTTAATTTTCATCTCATGGGGGTCTATATTGACCCCCATGAGTGATGGGGTTCGTTTTAGGTGCGGTGGGGTACTTATAGTACCCCGCGGCTTGGGGGTAACCATTAGTGTGCCACAGGCCCTTTAAGGCCCTGCAGCGGGAAATTCAAACTCTGCAATTCCCTGGGCTTGAATTTTGAATTTAAGCCCGCGGCCGGAAATTTAAATGTCGTAGATGCTGCAGGGGCCCCCGATCGGAACTCCTGCAGCAAGGCAAGGAGTTAATGTGGGGAGCCTGCTTCACAGCCCTTGAGACAGCTCCAGGGTGGAAGTAAGCTGCGGCCATTTTGGGGTGTTTTGCAGGGTTGGCGAAGGGGTTATTGGAGCATTTGAATAGGGTTGTGGGTTTTCATGTGGCCAAATCTCTTGTGGCTGTGTGGGATCAAAGGCTTTCCCTGCAGCCCTCATACACAATACCAGCAATGTCCCAGTGGTACACAAAGACTCAAAATAATATTTAAGTGTTCTAGAATAAAAGAATTGTGGGAACTACTGGTCTATGTACAGACTCTTTGTATGGGGTTCCATACTGGCTCAAACTTCCCCCGATATTCAGACAACCTATTGTGCTCTTGACACTGATTTTGCCCCTGGGCTGTTGTATTTCAGCAACTAATTCAAACAACCTATGCTCAGCCTATTATTTCAAAACAATGACCTTTTGTTAAAATTATGTAAAACCTTTAGGAATGAAGACGCTATATATAAGTGTAAATAAACCAAATATAATTTGGCTTAATCTCTTTATTTTCTTCCAACTTAGATACCACTGGAATTTCACAGCAAGCCTTGGAATTCCTGATGCCTCTAGTATTAGAGTGGGCTTTTACATTATATGTAATAATTAGAAAATTATAAAAAAAATCAGATGAGAGATTATAACACAACAGCAGCAGTTTTATAATTAAGGGAATTATTTGTATATATCTATAATGTAAATGGGTAAAGTTTTAATAGGGAAAACAAGTAAAATCCAGGAAAAAAATGCTGATAATATATAAAAAAGAGAAAGTGTGTCATTCCTAAAATTATTTTCAATAAATGTCAAAAAGTGTCACTGTCCCACAAAATTCTGGGATATAAATGGTGACAAATTTGACTTGACGGATAAATATAATGAATTGAAAAGGTTAGACATATTATTTATATGGTAGTAGTATCAGTAGTATCTTTGATACATTTTTTGCATTCCTCATATGCAAAATATTTGCTAATCATAGGTATGCAATAGATCATTTTTTATAGTATATAGGAATGTAACACACTTATTATAAAAATAGTGCACTAAATACAAAAATAGTTAAAAACATAAAAAGACAAAAACAGGGAAAGGGCCCATGAGTAAGCCCAATACAGGGGTGAAACGGACCGTCGGGAGTAGGGGAAGGGTGGTGCATCTAATCTAAGCATATGTGAGCTGTATCAGCAGAGATTCTCTCTCTCTACAAAACGCAAGTACTTAGGCATATTGCATACCAGCAAGGGATATAAGTGATGCTCTGTGTCTCTGTTTCTTTGCACTTAAATAGTAAAACCAAACATTGGGTTATGGTTTAATGATGCTAAAAGTGCCACACATGTCTTTTGCAGAGATAGATATATATATAAAAAAAAATTCTCCCTTGTATATATTCCAGTGCAGCATATCTATATGCACTGTCCTTTCCCTGATTTTGTCTCTTTATGTTTTTAACTATTTTTGTATTTAGTGCACTATTTTTATAAGTGTGTTACATTCCTATATACTATAATAAAATTGATCTATTGCATACCTATGATTAGCAAATATTTTGCATATGAGGAATGCATAAAATGTATCAAAGATACTACTGATACTACTAACATTTAAATAATAGGTCTAACCTTTTTAATCCATTATAATTATCCGTCAAGTCAAATTTGTCACCATTTATATCCCAGAATATTGTGGGACAGTGACACTTTTTGACATTTATTGAAAATAATTTTAGGAATGACACACTTTCTCTTTTTAATATATTATCAGCGTTTTTTTCCTGGATATTACTTGATTTCCCTATTTTCCCTATTAAAACTTTACCCATTTACATTATTTAGTGTTAACCACTAGGAAATTATATAGGTTGTTACTTTATACTATATCTATAATGATCTAAAAATTAGAAAATGAGATTGCATCCCAAAGACAAAAAAACAATGGTAGCCCTGCTGCAAGGGCACCGTCACTGGCACTGGCACTTCCACCCCCCACCAAAGGATTCACGACCTATTTATATCATCCTCCTGCAAAGGTGGTTTTTCACATGCATCGCATGGGTCATTTGTCTCATGCCCCATGCTGGGAACCTCTCCATAGCCGGGAGCTCTACTCCTGTATCAACATACTGTTATTACTTACTGTGCATATTGCTTAAAGCCCTTATATAGAGAGTTGTGTAAACGTGCTTTATAAACAATGGCTAATAATAATACAGTTGCATAATAATTTAAGGTTGATAAAAAAACATTAGACCATCAAGTTCAACCTTTTAGATCTCCTCTGATCTGCAATATGCTGATTAGTTGTTCATTGATCCTGAGGAAGGCAAACAGAAAAAAAAAAACAATTGAAACTTTGCCAATTGTCTTAAAACAGGGAAAAAATGTAATTCCTTCCTGACCCCAGATACTGGTGATCGGACTCCTCACTGGATCAATACTCTAATTATCCAGGATAACCCTGAATGCCCTTTTTATTCAAAAATATACCAAACCTCTTTTTAAAGTTATCTATTGAATCCGCTGTTACTACCTCCTTTGGTAGAGAATTCCACAGATTAACCACCCTTACTGTGAAGAACCCTTTTCTTTCTTTAAGGTGGAATATTTTTACATCTGACCTCAAAGGATGTCCCCTTGTCAGTTGAAACCTCTTGGCACAAAAAGTTCAGTTGACAAAGCTAAATATTGACCCTGTACAATGTTGTGAAAGCTTTGAAACTGAGAGTTTTTTTTTTTTTTCATTCATGACATTGTGGGCTTACTTTGACTAGCCCTAAAGAGCTCGTTAGAGAGGTAAAGGTGGTCCCCGGGTTACAGACGACACGACTTACCATACCTTAAGAACGGGTTCCCAAGGCTTTTTGTATGAGTTTATTTTTATGTTTGCTTGTTTGAATTTAGAGAGCGCACAATAGTTTCTGTCACATATTATTAATACAGTACACAGTATAATTATTATTTTTACAGTAATATACTGTATTATTTTTACCACATGAGTCATTATAGTATTGTTATTATTATTATCCATCAGAGATCCAAGTTAAATATAAATCAGGTTTAAAGTTGTTCTTAGGAACGTATATCGTTGTAACCTAGAGACCGCCTGTAAATCTACATACATTTTAAAATTGAATTTTTACCTTTATTTTACTATCACTGATTCAACCACGACTGGTTAAAATCTGAGAATAACTGAACTGACTGACCCCATCCCAAGTTAGCAAACCAAAGGGATATTCTTGAAGCTATGCCATGTCAGATTTATTCTATATTTACATACAACGTAATAATGTGAAATGGAATAATTCAGCTTCTGCAATGTTAAATACATTGTTTGAGTTGTTGTAAACATAAATGTTAAAATATTAATATGTTACCTTTCTTTCACAATTTCAAAAGGTAATCTCTAAAAAATGACTTAGAAGAATTTATCAGCCATGGCAAACGGTTGACTTTATGATCCACCTTCCAACTCCTATCAATGAGCTGTGGAAGGCCACGTCGACTAACATGACTCAGAGTTAGTGAGCAGAGCTTCGACCTAATGGCCTGACAGGTCTATAGCTTGTTAAAACTAAGGGCTGCATTCTAATAGTATTGTAACACACATGCTAAGCCTCCTGGCATTCATATTAAATTTTAACTCTCAAATAACCTGCATTTAAATCGAACAAACTAAGGAAACATCATATGTATTAAATGGTTTATCAGATGAGATGTGTATCTGATGACACCGGATAATGCAATTCTTTTAAAAGGCTTTGTTCTATGTAATAACATTGTCTTGTTTAATTAAAAACATATTTAAATTCATTTTTTATTTCCGGTTTAAACATTGTTGTTAGTTGCCACAGTAATTTCTAAATTATGTATTTACGAGGATTACGGTAAATAAAGGTGAGGGCAGTAATGGTATAGCTCGGTGGCTTGGTTCAAATTACTATTAATAAGTAAACAGGTAAGATGTGCAAATGTCAATAACATAATGACAGAGGAAGTAGAGTAAAGGTGTCAGAGGGACTTGTAATTAGGAGCGAGCGGTGTGTGTATTGAGGCAACAGTAATCTGAGGATGATATGTGCTAAATAATCAAAGCAAATGTTGATAGAGACATAAAAAATGAACAAATTTAGGATAGATAAATAAGTTCATCATAAACATAACTTGCCTAATAATTGAACTGCCAGATCCCATCCATAGAAAACAAACCAAAGGAGCAAGGTTTGAAGTTGAACCAAGTCAGATCTGTATTTGCACATAGTGGTAATAATGGGAAATGCTATATGAATTGTTTGCATTTTATTTTTACTAAATGTATACATTATTATTTAAGTTTTCCTTTACAATTAAATTTCAATTTAAAAGGTAATCTTTAGAAATTGACTTATAAAAAGTTAAGTCTGGCAAACTGTTGGCCTTATGCTCCACATACCAACTGCCTATTCCTATGAATGAGCTCTGCAGCCCACAGTGAAGCTGTTCTAGGTCATGGTCCCATATGTGAAAGAATCAAATTGACTGATAGGAGTCAAGTATACAGGAAGGTAGTGAACAGATCTTGAAGATAATTGTCTGGTCTGTTAGACATGGTAAAGCTCACTCTAATCCTCAAGGTTTAGTGTGTGATAAGCTAATCAGTAATCACATTAAATTTCAGCTCTCAGATATATCGCTTGTAAACCCGACAAAGCCATGCTAAGGCAATTTACCACAGTAGATCCCCAAATGGAAACAAATTAACAGTTTAAACATTGATCCTTGGTAAAAAAATATTAAAATTACTGGCACCTCTTATTATGAATATAGGGGGATACTTGGAAACCCTAGAACCCGCTGCCGGCCCATGAAGTGGGCAAGGGGCTAAAGTAAATGCAGTTTCATTAGTCTCTGGCTTTCCTCTTCTCTCATGAGATTATAAAAATAAAATTGGAGAGATATTTGGATCCCCACGAAACTCACAGTCCCTTCTAAAGTTTAAAAATGTCAATATCCCTTCCCTGCACACAGGTCCAGAGGCCCTTAGTTTCAAACAAGAGGGGTCTAATTGGCCCTTCTCTTGTCCCACCCGGGCCTGGTCTGGTGGATGGCATTTTTAAAAGATAACATTAAAATAGATATTCCCTACATCTTACTACGCACTAGGGCTAGCGAGGAAATTAATCCAAATTTACCAAACCTCTCTATTAAGTATCAGCTCAGTGAGCTCAAGGACCAAACCCAGATCCGATTTTCTGCAGATGCTTCCTGTGGACTGGAGTTGAGAAGCTCTGGACTAGAAGGAAGGTGCATAGAAATAGTCCTCACTATCAAAATCTAACCCCTCAAGATAATTAGGGTCCATAAGAACCCCCAGCCCTCACCACTTCCGGAAAGGATGAGGGCTACTATCCTACCTAAAGTGTGGCTAGAGTCAATAATTATTGCAATCACGGCAGGGTAGGAACAGTTTGTTGTATTTTTACTAGAAATATATTATTTTACTTTCGAAAACATTTTTATTTACATCCTACTGTAATTTCAAAATGATGTTTTTAAATGGATTAAGTAAAGGCAGGGGTATTTACAGCCTTATTAAATTGCGATTCGCAAATTTAAAAGGGCTCTATATAAGCACATAGCATATTTTTTTTACAGAAGTTTTTAGTTAGTAAATACCTTGCTTTTGGATAGAAGTTCACTAACTAAAAACTTCTGTAAAAATAAAATGCTGTGTGCTTAAATAGAGCCCTTTTAAATTTACCGAATCGCAATTTAATAAGGCTGTTAGTATATAGCTCTGCGTGTGGTACTAGTTACCATTAATAAGTAAGAGGTGAGTCGTGAACATTTCCATATTATAATGACAAAGGCAGGTGAACAAAGGTGTCAGAGTGACTCCTAATTAGGAGCAGAGTAGGTCAGCATTACGGAAACAGTAATGAGCCATGAATACAATATCCTGAGTCTAGTCATTATTTCTGTAATCCAGTAATAGCATGTGTGAAATAAACATGGGTTCCCAAGGTAAATGCAACCTAGAGATCAGGTAAAGGGCCCGATGTTGTAATGTTGATAGAGGAGGAAATAATGAACGGTCTTATAAATCTAGTAAGTATAAATAAGTAAGTAAATGTTCACAATTAGTTTCACTCATAACTTTTCTAAACAGTTTCATTTGGTCATGAAACTCACAATATTTAAATTTTACTAAATAAATACATTTGCAACACTTCTTAGACAATTGGTGGAGCTAAAGAATGGAGGGCCCTGGTGCAAAAAAAAGTTTTGGGCCCATAATAGCAAGCCTTCCCAAGACCCTTACTCATTGCTGCTCCACCCCCAAGACCAGGCACACACCAATTTCAGAATGGGTGGGGGGAGAAGGGGGTGCAGCCAAGGAGGCACAGGTAGCCCCAAGGGGACTATGGCGGGTTGGGCCCAGGAAAAAAATGAAATGCAAACAAAAAAAGTTTAAAAAATTACACAGGGCCCTGGTGCACCACTGGTAGATCCGCTCCTGAGTGTACTGCACCTGTTCAATTATGGAGCTTAGTGGAGAAATTATTTATTGCTTTGGGGCTTAGTTGTTGCAGTAGACGCTCCGAAATATGAATGCGACAGGACAGAACTAAAAAGCTGCAACTCTTCTGTATATAAAGGAAGATTTTTTAAGCTTTTCTGTAAAAATTTCATCAGTAATGTATAAAGTCTGGACTTTTACATGCAAGTTAGAAACATAAATTCCATGAGCTTTTAAAAGATGAACCACTATGCTCATCCTTTAGGAGGTCGTATAATAGGGTTTGCTTTATCTATTCAGTAACTCTCCAGCATACAAAAGTGTGAATATTAAGCCACCACAGTACATATCAGGGGTTATTATAATAAAAGCGTGTTAGTAATTACTGTGATGACTCTGGTAGCAATAAGCAGAAATATATTTTAGTAAATTGCACCTACTCTAGTAAATAAGCTGACCATCAGCCTTATTAAATTGCAATTCTGTAAATTTAAAAGGGCTCTATTTATGCACACAGCATATTTTATGTACAGAGGTTTTTAGTTAGTGAAGACCTTGCTTTTGGATAGAAGTTCACTAACTAAAAACTTCTGTAAAAAAAAAAATGTGATGTGCTTATATAGAGCCCTTTTAAATTTACAGAATCACAATTTAATAAGGCTGCATATTTGTAAATGAAATCCAGGGTCATTTTATGAGGGGAACGGGTATATGTAAAAATAGGTATTATAAGCATGGCCCTTTTAATATGCCAAGTTATACAGTGTGTTATAAATTGAAAATAATTATCTTGCAGTGTTTTTCAACTACAGCACCCTATTATCCCTATAATTATATCATCTATCAATTATCCCACACTTTTACACTAAAATAATCATGATATACAAATCATACAAAGTGCTTTAAAATAGACTGTAATGGTGGGGTCTGTAGACCTGTTCGCACTTTAGTGTAGGACTGTAGTGACTGAGCCCAAACATAGAACAGGACCAAAAGAGGCAGAGAGATGTAACGAAGGCCGAGTCAGGAGCAGGCAATGGTTGGTTTAAGATCATGAGATCACGTGACAGCTGCTACACAACAGAGACACTCAACAGGACAGGCACATTTGGAGGTATAAAGCAACTATAGCACAGATTGGTGACAGGTACCTAGCAACACTGGCACATTTAGATGGCAAGTGCACAGCAACACTGGCACAGAAAGATGACAAGCAGTCAAAGGACAAGGCTAGCTCATAGTGAACAGCAACAGATAACCTAGAAAGCATGATCCCAACTTAGGGAACAATCAAGCAGGAGTTGGACAGATTAAAGAAATGTTTTTTTTTCTTTATTGATTGTGCCTTTGACAAAGCCACATGTGTGTCGAAACCACCATTATGCAGTTATTTAGGGACAAATTAGTATTTAGACTTGATGCCTAAGGAAAGTTTATAGTTACTGTGAGGGGACTTACAGCCTTATTAAATTGCGATTTGGCCAATTGAATAGGGCTCTATATAAGCACAGAGCATATTTTTTTTTTACAGAAGTTTTTAGTTAGTGAAGACCTTGCTTTTGGATAGAAGTTTACAAACTAAAATCTTCTGTAAAAAAAAATATGCTCTGTGCTTATATAGAGCCCTATTCAATTGGCCAAATCACAATTTAATAAGGCTGTTAATATCCAGCTAAATTAGTGGATCAATGTTGTTACAGCTTGCAGCTCAAATGAATATACATAGGCCATTTGTCTGTTTGACATGTGAATAACAGCCCCAGTTATATTGTCATATTATTTTTTTATTTATTTGGTTTGAATGAATAGTAGACTTATTTAGCCTCTATTGTTGACATAGGGGTGTCTCATCTATTAAGTATCCTTTCATCCCTGCTTTGTGTTCCAGGCATGAGTTTCCTCTATCCACTTCATTATATTTGTGTCAGGCTTTTTTGCGTTGATATAGGGCACCTTAGTAAGATTTCGGGCATCAAACTAGTTGAGCCTTCCGCATAGAAGAATCCCATGAGGATCAAATGATTTCTTCTTGCTCTTTTATCAAGTTATCTGATTATTTGTGTCTTCCTTAATATAAAGTTGGAGGCTGTTATGAAGTGGAATACGATTAATTACTTTCTTAACAGTCCTGTAGATACGTTATGCTATTCGTTAACCTAAATGCAAATTTATTACATATATTTTTATTGCTGCGTTGTTATTCTTGTATAAATAAAGTATTTCCAATTCGATTTAATCTAATTACCCCTACTGGTGTTAAGCACCTGGAAATGTTTATTTTTGATAAAATGGCAATAGAATGAAAATAAGATAGCCAGATCCCAAAGGAGTAATCAGCAATTATTGGCAACACATTTAAAACACACTTTGAGTCCTTTTAAATAACCACGAAAACCCTGTATTTCAAGTATGTTTTGCTGAATAAGTAGTTTTGATGACACATGTGTTAAAAGAAAAAAAAAAAAAGTAAATTTTGACTTTCAAAAACAAGTTAATGTGATGACCTATTGCTTCTGTTGGGCTTGATAAGAACCAAATTCAGACCTACCCAGTAGGACTGTCTGGTTCTTTGTATATCCTTGATAGCAGGAACAGAACCAACCAAGCTTATCGTAGAGCCAACCAGCAGCAAATGTTACCGACTGTAAAAGAGTCCAATGCAGGTTCAGCAGCAATAATTTTCATTCTAAGATCACCCATTGTGTTCCCCATTATTTACAGTGCTGGCTTGATCTTAAAGTGCTACGATTTGTAAGTAAGCCCTTTGCGAGACCTCCTTGGTCCCAGTAACCTGTGGTTCGATTTTGGCGATTTGCGGGCTTGACGGAGTGAAAGATCAAAGGCTTGGAGGGAAGTAACTTGCGATTTTGACAAATCGCAACGGATCACAGCTCGCAGTCCGCAAACGGAAGGCAATTGAATAGCAAAGGAACTTGTGACGTCTACTTGCGAGCCTGGATCCCAAAATCGCAGCAATAGAATGAGGCTGTTCGTGTCTAGAAGGGGTTCAAATTGAACCAAATGATAAACTAGAGGGTAGGTTATTTTGACCACTTGAATACTATTTGCCCACTTTATTACAAGCTAGGATCATGTAGCACTGAGATAACAGGGTGTATGCGTAGCAATTTTAATTGTGGATTAATAATTTAGGAGGGAAAGGGTCAATTTTATTTATTGGTATAGACACACAAGTATAAACTTTAAAGTTTCAGTTGCATCTAGTATTATGAAAATCCTATTGGCCTAATTACAAAGATATGTGAATTATCACTATTTTTTCTGGGGCTTCCCATATTGGCCTCAGTCCTGCCATTGTTGTGGTGCAGCCCTCAGACCTTGTTAGTGTGCAGTGAGCTGTGAAACTCCATATTACAGTTTCTGGTCTCTAACCTTTTATGACCACATGAGCCAATAGTGCTGGATTCCCTAGAGAAAACTCTAATACTGGGGAAGATTGAAGGTACATGAAGAATGGCACGGCAGAGGAGGAGATGAATAGATTAGGTTATTGAAGCAATGAATATGCACTTGAGGGAGCTCAAAGGGGCACTGGCTGACAGGTGAGTCCGACATGCTGTGGTTGATAGGTTCACAGGAAGTTAGGCATGACTGAACAACAAGTGTGCCCTAGAAACTAGAATGTGGAGTTTCACAACTTTCTGTCAGGTACTGAGGGCTGTGACGGTCTGAGGGCTGCATTAAAGAGATGAAAGAAGAACTTGCAAAAATTAGAAAAGTACTGACAAATTGCCCAGTGCCCTATGTGAAATAACTTCAGAAATACTTGTTGCTAAAAAAATCATTTTGCACTAGGCAGGGCCTCCTGACACTAAAATAATGTTTTTGTATTAAGTGCTATTGATTCAGTTCTACTCCTATTGCAATTATTGTACGTTTCCTGACAAGCATCTAATTGATTACCAAAAGGAATACTCTGTCACTCGTTAATCATTTTCTAATTAGTCTCTGTTATCCATTCATCAGTCTAATACACAATTAAATACTCAAATTCAATTGTATTCATTAATAATAAAGCCATCTAATATAGATTGTATAGATTGACTGAAGCATTCTGGAAATATAAGACATGATATAACAAGATGGTGATATATGGACTTCTTGTATGTGCTAATTGAATAATGAATGAGAATATTAATGTATAGTTCATATAAACTTTTATGTATTTTTTAAATGTTTTTATTTGTAATTATTCTGACCTTATTTAGCAGCCCTTCAAAATGATTACCCAGCTAAATAATGAATTATTTAATTTACCATGAGTTATTATTCTCTTCTATATTTAAATGTGACCATGGACTGATGTGTTGGGTTTTTAATACATATGTAGGGGATTTATATATGTTTTTATTTTAGGATTATTATTTTGCCTAGTTTATTCTTTTTTTTTGGATAATCAATAATTGTGACTTTGCCTCCTTCCAGTATTAGTTGTATATTGTGCAGATTATTGTTCCCTTTTTATGTAGTATTAATGTTTTGTCTAGACCAGCATCAAGATCTTTGTCTAAGCTTTGCTTCTTCTGACTCCCATGAGTCACCACCAAGACTTACCTCTTCCATCTTATCACTGTGATTACCATGTGGATTAAGTTGATTACAAAGCATCAGATTGCACCAGCCAGTGTCTCTCTGGGATCTGTGTACTAACCTGATATCTGATTAATGCATCATAAAACTGGTATCAAAACTCGGTTGAAATAAAGGGAAATTATCAGAACTCGATTATATAACTCGCAAATGATCTTCAAGGCTGACTCATGGCTAAAGGAGCTCTTACAATAGAATATAAATAGCGATTACTTGACTCCCACAGGCTATTTCACTTAAAGGGATATGTAAATAAGCTAAGTTATGAATGCATCTGATAGACGAGAATTAGTAGTGTATGAAAACATTTTTTTGCATGAAAATATCCCAAAACAAACATTAATTAGCCTACCTCGAAGTCAGTAAAATCTCCTATGTTTTTTGGCATTTGTGTTTGATCGTGTAGGCCCCTAGAAAACATTCTGTGGGTGTGAACAGCTGGATTTGAATTATTGTGCAACTTTGAACAGAGCTTTTCTATATAACACATGTTTTCATACACTACTAATTCTCCTCCATTCATTCATAATCCAGCTCACTTACATATCCCTTTAAGAACTTACTGACACTTAGCCAGGGGGTTGTTACGTTATGGAAAATATTTTACAAGACTGTGTCTATACAGCTGTGTACAGCAACCATTAACACATATATGTGGTTTATTATTCTTAAACATGAACATTGTAGTTCAGACGCATCATATTATATATTCATTTCTAACTTCTTACATGGTATTAAATGGTAGGGATGTATATTGTAAGTTTGCAAGTTTTTAATCTCAGTGTCAGAGCCTTGGAAAAGAGCACTATGTACGTTTGATTTTAAGCTAAAAAACATGGCCTTCCATTCTTTATAAGGTGCTAATTTTGCTTTTTGCTATGTACAGTACTTAACACCTGTACAGCGCTACTGAATATGTTGGCACGTTACAAATAAAGATAATAATAATAATAATAATGAATTATAAAATAATGTGGGTGTGTAGGAAGTGGAGATGCATTAACCCCTGGGACTCTGCATTAATCGATTATGACTTAGCATTAGTTGATTGTTGAGTGTCCGTGTTTAATTGTGTGATCAGGCATTTGTAATTGATCTTGTGATTTAGTTACTGTATATACTCAAGTATAAGCCGAGTTTTTCAGCTTATACTCAAGTCACTCCTCCTTGCATAGAGCAATCTTTTTGACCTACACTAATTGATGGTAGTTAATCTCCACTGCTTTTAAACTTAGAATAAATGAAAAGTATCCACTCCTCAGATTTGTGCTCAATAATGAGTGGTTTTTATTAAACAATTGATCTCATGGCAGAAGACATGGTCATTTTAAATAGTGAAGAACTGAGTTAATTCCTTCAGACGGTCATGGTATTACCTTTGGTGCTCATTGCAAGCCTCTCCACCGCTTCGTCGCTCGTTTCATGCGTCGTCCAACCCTCAACTTTTGTGCCTCCCGCTGAGTGCCTTAGCGAGACCATCAATGAGCTCCTTCTGTGCTCATTATGAGTCTCCTACCACTCTCTGAGCCCTGTGTCTGTTTTTCCCTCCCCCCGCACTGTGATTTTTGTCCCCCTCCTTATTTCCCTCCCCTATGTCTTTCCCCCCCTCTCTCACTCCTGTGTCTCTTTCCACCCTCCCCTGTATCTTTCTCCTCTCACTCCCTGCTCAATTTCTTGCTTGCCTCGCGATGAGCACCTAAGTCTTAATGCCTTCGGCCTCACTTTGAGCCTTTTTCAAAACAATTACGGGTTTACGGCCTTCGGCGCTCATTGCAGCCCCGTCATTTCAAAGGCGTGCAGGCCTTGCTATGAGCACCTTCGGCGCCCATTGCGCATGTGCAAGCCCGTAACTTTTAACATTGCATGACCAACATTCATAGCTACAACAACTATTATATGTGATATGTTGACTAGTTTTTATCTTGGTCTCTAATTTTATACCCAAAATAACAGTGGTAAGCAAGGGAGTGGGATCTGAAAATAATCTGGGGGGGGGGGGACACATACACATCTATGAATACACACACATTGTTATGATATTGGTGGTACAAAGTTTGGAGTCCAGTAGCCAGATCAGCAAAAACTCCCTGCCAGAGATAGCCACTCGTTACCCAGGAGGTTGAGCCCCTGAGCCTTGAGTGGCTGTCTGCTCTGAAGCAGAGATGGGAGTCAGGAACAGAAGGATAATAATCTTAGTGAGGCAAGCCGAGGTCAGTGGGAAGGAGAAGCAGCAAAGTCAAAAACGATCCAAGTTCAGCAACAGGTAGGAGAAACAGGAACAAGCTTGATTAGAGAGTTCAGGAACACAATAATCTGGCAAGGATACAGAGACAGGAAGTGCCTTATATAGGCCAAGAACCGGACAGCTGACCAGACACAGCTAAAGAGAGTTGTCACTGATTTCATTGCTTTTAGAGTCAAGGTATCAGGTCTCAGGCAAATCTGTAAGAGGCAGGCTGGTGTACAGGTAGGGAAAAGGTTTAGCAAGCATGCAGACCAGGGTTGGAATCTCAGCAGAGTCAATTCCTCACACACACATATATATATACATATATATATATAAGTCTGCGAGTTTCAATCCTGCAAGGTGCTTTAGGGAAAGCAATATGGACACTGGATTCCAAGCTCAAAGACAGGGCCCTCCATTCATTGCAATGTGTGAATCTTGAACTTGTCATTGCCTGTAATTTAACTTATGTATAGCGCTACGGAATATGTTGGCGCGTTACAAATAAACGATAATTATAATAATAATAATATAATATAGTTTCTCAAAAGCTCCCCCTCACCGCCTATCCTTTTAGCTGCTCAGATACCGGGGTCTCACGAGATCTTGCAACATTATCTCAAGTGATCTTGTGAAACCTAGATATCAGAAAGCAGCAAAAGGAACAAGAGAGAGGAAACTAATGGGTAACTGCAAAATCTGGGGGGGATTTGTCACCCCTCACCCCCCAAGTTCCTACACCTCTGGTGGTAAGCTTGACTGAAGTAATGGAACATTTCTGAGAGGAAAATGCCACACAAATAACAAACGTTATTGTACTTTTTGCACACTATAGCAGCATTTGAAATAACAATTGATTGCTGACACGAAAACTCATATTTTGCTCTCAAAACCTTGGCTCCCAGTGATTAATAACACAGGAAGAGGTTTAGACAGAAAAAATAATGACTCTGCACGAAAATATACCCAATATTTAAAAAAAATCACTTTATTAAGTGAAACTTACTGTATCATAAATACTAGAGCTAGAATAATTGTATCACTGAAACATTTAGACTAGGGTTATTCATTAAATGTGAAATATTTTATTGCAATCAAAATCAAGTGGAAAAAACTTTTTTTTTTTTTTTTGATGTTCTTTTTTTATTGTTCTATGATTGTTTTTAAAAGCCGAAGTGGTAGCTTTTACAGCACTCAAAAACAGCAGAAATTGGCTATACTGCAGGAATTATAGAGCACATGGAAACTCTGATAATTCCTGAAATGTCTATAACTTGCAAGCTTCCTCTAAATGCTTATATACTGACCACTACAAAAAAATAATAATTTTGTCTCACCTTTTCTGGTTCCACAAAGGAGAGTTTATTTCATTTGGAGGGTCCTTGTGATTTTTGGTCCCGGTAGAACCAGCTGAGAACGGTTTAATGATTAACTGTGTGATACAAAAACCCCTAAAACTGTGCCGGTGAAAACGGTGCAAAGCCCTGAGGCCACTGCGGGGCCATGCGGACCTCCTGCAGACCTCTCTTCTGGTCCCTGCTGCCCTCCGGTGGCCCCCGCAGGTCTTCTCTGGCCCCCACATATGCCCTGTGGCCCTATGGAACCTTGTGGGCTCCTGCAGACCCTGTGTGGCCCCCACAGTTCCCCAGATCACCTATGTTCCCCCTCAACCTCCTGTGGCCCCTGCAAAACTCTACAGCCTTTCTAAGCCCCCTGTGACCTTCCTCTGCCCCTTGTGGCCCCTTTGGTGCTTGCAGGCGCAGACCATGACAATCCCACCACCAAAAGTATACATCTATACTGAGGAAAGGTAGTTGAAATAATCCTTAAATGACAGATAAACTGATAACACAAAAACACTGATATGAGATGAAATTCTGAGTTTGAACGTAAACAGAGATGCAGAGAGAGTGGAGGCAGCATCTGACATCATCAGGTAAATGCATATAGGGGGAATCAACACAACATGTTATACAAAACATATATAGACATATGTGTATATATGTTTGGTCTGGGCCTGCATGAGTGCTGCTGGCACTGGGGAGCTACAGTTCATTGAGGGAACCATGAATGCCAACATGTACTGTGACATACTGAAGAAGAGTATGATCCCTTCCCTTCGGAGACTAGGCTGCAGGGCTGTATTCCAACATGATAACGACCCCAAACACATCTCCAAGACGACCACTGATAATGAAGCTGAAGGTAAAGATTATGGACTGGACAAGCATGTGTCTAGACTTAAACCATATTGAGCATCTGTGGGGCATCCTCATATGGTAGGTGAGAGAGTGCAAGGTCTCTAACATCCACCAGCTCTGTGAGGACTCCAGTGGCAACCTGTGAAGCTCTGGTGAACTCCATGCCCATGAGGGTTAAATAATAATGGTGGCCACTCAAAATATTGACACTTTGGGCCCAATTTGGAAATTTCCACTTAGGGGTGAACTCACTTTTGTTGCCAACAATTTAGACATTAATGGCTGTGTGTTGAGTTATTTTGAAGGGACAGCAAATTTAAACTGTTATACAGGCTGTACACTTACTACTTTACATTGTAGCGAAGCCGCTCATTGCAGGTCACGCGTTGAGCGCTCATCGCAGGGCCTGTAAAGTAGATGGGGAAGAGGTGCTCATTGCGAACCTCGCAATGAGCGCGGAAGGTGCTCCGAGGGGCCATTTTGTAACAAACAGCATTGCCAGACGCTTCTTTCCTCCGTGAACGTCTTACCTCTTCCAATAGAGTGTGGGTATTAGGGTAACGTATCTGTGTACTTTTCAGAGCATGGGGAATGCTACAACACTATCAGTACATAGTGGTGCCGAATATAAATCTTTTGGCCGGGTTTAGTATATACCCTTTGGAGTAATAAAAAAGTAATCAAAATACTGTATAAAACATGGTTTCAATATAAATATCCAATTTATTCAAGGTTTGTAAAAAAAATTAAATATGATAAAATATGTTCTATAGTGAAAAATAAGAATAAAAATGGCAAATTTTACAGTGACTCTAATATAAAAAAATAAATAGATAGGAAAAACACTGAGCAGATGCGTTTCGTCACTTTTATCCTGTGGCTTTTTCAATGATCAAAAATACCTCAATGATATGAAATTCAAATGCAGTGCTTCTCTATATGAGGCAAATTATATATATACACACATACATACTCACATATATATTTGTGGATCTTGAGATGTTGGTGGCATTTGCGATGTTGATAACGCACTTGCGAGCCTCGCAAAGCGAGGCGAGCCGATGACCATGAGGGTCTTAGGCTGCAATGAGCGCCGAGGCGAGGCGAGCAGTTGAGGCATGCGGGACTTAGGCGGCAAGCGGTTTCACGCGATTGCGAGCCTTGCGAAGTGAAGCGAGCAGTTGAGGCACGCAACTGCGAGGGTCGCAACTGCGAGCCAAGAGAGTAACTGTAAAAACCCGAAAAACAAACAAAATAATTTAACAAAACTAATAACACACTCACACACACAGCACAGGGGAGAGCCAGGAAGCCTGGGAGTGAGATTGCAAGCGAAATTGAGATTGAGATTTTTGTCAATACAAAATCCGCTAAGCAAGGAAAAAATGGCGGATAAAAAACGTAAAAATTCTGAAACTGGATAAAAGTGAGGCTGAGTAAAGCCAGGCATGTGGGACTTTGAAAATAAAACAAACGACAGTCAGCACGCGCCATGCAAAGCAGACACACAGAAAGACACAGGGACAGGGGGGAGATGGTTCAAAGAGACACATGGCATTCCCAAGCACAAAACTTGCAGGTTAACGAAACCTGCAAAGAACAGCACATACAGTAGGCGGGAAAAAAGG
The DNA here is from genome assembly GCA_027410445.1 of Discoglossus pictus. Taxonomy (NCBI): domain Eukaryota; kingdom Metazoa; phylum Chordata; class Amphibia; order Anura; family Alytidae; genus Discoglossus; species Discoglossus pictus. The sequence continues at coordinate 66,609,807 of CM050166.1, forward strand.
CTTGCAATGAGCGCTGAAGGTGATTAGTGCAAAACAGGAAAGTTAGAGTTCACAGGGGAGAGGCTCGCAATGAGCGCCAAAGGTGCTCAGAGGAGCAAAAGCATTGCCAGTCTGACCATTTTAATCCCTAAATGACAGGCAATTTCCTAGGATATATATATAATTGTCCATCTACATTTTCAAGAATACAACTTGTCCATTTGAGAGCAACGTAAAACTTCTTATCAAACAAAGACTTCCTTTTGGTTGGAATGCATGCCTACAAATGTAACACTATTTATTATTTAGTTGTCTCTTGCACAAAGTATCTGTCTTGCATTTCAACATTTTTTGTTGTTATTGATACAAAGTTGTTACTCCCGCTATTTTCAAAGTGATTAGATGGTATTAGAGTATTGTTGGGCAACAGATGGGCCGGAGAGCTCATGCATTTCCTATGAGGCACCCATAATGTTCTTAGAATGGGAGAGCACTTCTCTCTGCAATAATACAGAGTGCATTTTATCTCTCCACTCCCTGTTGCACTCCAGATACACATCCACATACGGTAAAATATATATCAATTATCAACTAATCCAATTTTTCCCAATTTTACCTGTAAAACAAAAGGTTAAAATACAAGATATGGCCCTAAGGTCTTTAGGCCATAAATACAGTGAAATAGTTTGCCTATCACGCTATTAGATTACCAATTTAGGGCCCTAGTAAATTCCCTAATTCATAATGTTACACCACTAAAAAGTTACAATGAATAATGAACCCCATACTATGGGGTCCTTAAAGGACTCCCATGGCATTAGTATTAACCCTTATATACTATGGGGGTCCTATTAAAGGACTCCCATGATATCTAAATTAACCCTTACCAACCAAATGATTAAAATTATTAAAACGTTAAAAGAAATAAAATATTAATAATACTTACCTACCTAAATGATCATCCAGCGACGTCCTGATCCTCACTCTTCTCCTATGGAATATTTCGGCTATCCATCTTGATTGAAGAAAATCCCGTCCTTTTCAATCTTGATTGAAGCCCATGTTCTAATGTTCTGGCCAGAAAATGTCCCTCTATAAAAAATAATGTTGCTCATTCTCAATACAGTTCTTAAAGCTGTTGGACTGACAGATGTGAGGGAGGGAAACTTGTGGAGCTGAAGACAGAGCAACACGAACAACGTTAATAAGTGTAATAATAATACAGTGTAATACTGTAATAATCATAATAATACCACTGTACTGTAACAATAGGGTTCCCTGGTGGCCAAGTGGTTAGGATTTAGTGCTTTCACCACTGCGACCTGGGTTTGATTTCAGTCAGAGAAACAAGAGGTCACACCACCCTGAAGCCAAGCAGGGTTGGGCCTGGTCACTACTAGGATGGGAGACCACCTAGGAATACCAGGAGCTGTATACTGTGGCCCACTAGAGAAGGCTCTGGGAACCCAGTCCAGTATCTCTACTATGAATACCAAGTGGATCAGCATGGTGTGTTATGGTCCATAAGGACACAGAGTCGGACATGACTGAACGACACACACACTGTAATAATAAGTTACAGAAACTATTAGGGTCTTTCGTTTCTTTCAAACAGAACACCAAAACAAACTCATACAAAAAGCCTTAGGAGCCCGTACTTAAGTATGAGTCGTCTGTAACCTGGGACTGCCTGTATATACATTGGGCCTCATTCTATTGGAATTCGGCTAATTGAATAGGGCTCTAAATAAGCACATAGCATATTTTTTTTACAGAAGTTTTTAGTTAGTGACCTTCTATCCAAAAGCAAAGTCTTCACTAACTAAAAACTTGTTTAAAAATATATGTTATGTGCTTATTTAGAGCCCTATTCAATTGGCCAAATCGCAATTGAATGAGGCCCATTTTATTTACACCCTGTTCTTAAGATATTTTAGTCAGTGGTATATTTCTAAGCTAGCCAAGGCCCAAGCCTAGGGCGGCACATTCTATCGGCTGCAGGCTGTCTCAAGTCATGGCACCAGGTCCACATGTATAGAACTGTCCGTATGTCACACACACATATATGCTTTTATCTATGTGTAGTAGTATGAGGAGCTCAGATCTGAATAACAAAAAACCTTGTGGATTAGCACACTCAGACACAAGATGACTGAACAACGCAAACACACACACCCAGGGCAGCGTGCTCATCATAATACAGTTATCCAGCTGACAACACTGCAGAGAAGACAGGGCGTGGCTTATTACAGGGGCGGGGCTATGTCATGGACCAGGGGCAGAGTCTGTGCGTTGCATTTCTATACCAGAAGCTCGTTAAGAGGAGGAGCTTTTAGCTCCACCCACAGGAACTCCATTCATACAACACAGGGGGCGTGGCTGTCCATGATGACGCTCCAGGCCCTACACCACAGATAGAGAGGAGGCAGAAGGAAGGCGTTTATTTGTGATATCATCTTGTACTAGGCCGCGCCCCCAGCTAAAACCGCTACCCTGGGACTCGGTGGCATTCTCTGCCATGTGTATATCATAGACTGCACTATCTGATGCAATAAAGCGAGGCCTGGGCAGGGATTTCTATGGAGTAACCTTATCTTATTGATAAGTGGCTTCTATCTCTGTGTTTTCAGCCAGGCTCATAGTCCATCACACGCTGCCACCAGTCATTTGTGGATATCCACACAAGCTCCCTCCTCCTTCATCTCTGCAGGTCCTGGAAGCACCACAAATACCCATACACTCCATTCACTGCAACAATACACTTCAGTGTCTTTCCTTTGGTTTCACCAGATACACCATCTCCCCAGTACATTCCGAATGATATAAAGATACAGATTCATAAAACATAGTGATATTAAATAAAAAACTTATCTAGATATGTGTTACATGTTCTAACTGCAGCAGATATTACATAAAACTATAACTACAATATTTATACTGAGAAATATAAGTCTACCAGCGACTTGCCCATCAAAAAATGACGGCAATAGAATTGTAAGGCAGGTAATGCTGTTTGGTACACAAAGTAAGTCTTTTGGTTTCGTGAGTGCCTTCGGCGCTCATTGTGAACCTCTTGGTTGGGGTATGTTTTGCGCTGATGGCCTTTTGCCTGTCATTGCGAGCCTCTCCCCAGGTGTAGTTGTAGTCCTGTAAACGCTGTTGGCGTTCCTTGTGAAGCGTGCACTGAGTGCCTTTAGCGTTTATTGTTATTTTTTATTTTTTTTTATGTGTATGTATTTTGTAATGTTAATTAATTAATTTGTAAAGTTAATAGTAATATACTTTACCTATTTGTAATTAATATATGCATTAAGCAATATGCTGAAGAGCTAACAATCTGTTTTGATGTTCAATGTAGATTTGCACTGTTGGTGATCTGAGGTGTAAGTGTCAGCAATGTGTGCAGTGTAAATAGGCTGCGTGCGTGAGGGGAAACAGCTTGTTTAGCTGTGTAGTTCCGTATTTTGTAATGTTAATTACTCTCACTTAGGGGATTTTCGAGTGGCGAAAATGTTTAAATTTTATTTAAATTGGTGTTTAACCTCATTCCCAGACGTCCTAGCTGTCCCCCTTGCTGTGTGTGTATTTTTGTTTTTATTTTATTTAGTATTTTGTGTCTTTTGTGTTGTTTTTGCTGTGCTTGGTGCGGCCGTTAAGTTCGTATTTTTTGCGTCTCGTATTTTTTTCCCCTCAGTGGCGGTTATATTTTTTACGTGTTACGGGCCGTAATTTTTATAGCCGATTTTTTCAAAGTGCTACGGGTCTCGCAGTTTGAATTCTGTATTTGAGTATTGTGTTGATGTGGAGTTCGGCGGGTTGTAGGTATGATGCGCAAGGCTCCTATGGCGCTCATCTCCACCAGCGCTAGGCCGCAAGGCCGCTTTGCGAGGTCCGCGGTTGCGGCCTGTAATTGCTGGTCGCAGTTTTAACGTTGCGTTACCAACGGATTTTGGCAAGGTCGGACTGCTAAGAACTATATATATGAAAATGTATTCCAGATTTAGACACAGGGCCTCTTATAGAAAACAATTAATGTATTTTCTTCCCTGGCTCTATAATATTACAAGAGTGAAGCCTTTGGGGGCACATTTGCATGTCCCTGCACAGGTTCCCAGAATGCAGTGTAATAACTGTATTTCTCGAAATTCTGGGCAGAAAACAAGTTTTTTTATTTGTTTTAGACATTCAAATGTGAACACAAATTTACTGTTTATAAACTATATACACTATATATACACACAGGTACGTTTGGCTGGAGGGTCCAGTGCTGACCCCGGAGAATGTAACACCAACACTGCCCTGGCTCAGTCACTCACGCCTGTCTGCTTCCAGGTAACACTGAATTACAGAGACGTACAGTGGATGAAATATAGGTGCCTGTAAGCATTTTGTGGCATGGCACCCTGGCTCCTGGCATTGGTTTGTATTTACAGTACAGTATTCATTTTTTTCTCGTTGCTGAGTTCGAGTCTACTGTGTATATATATATATATATATATATATATATATATATATATATATATATACATACTAGCTACTTGCCCATTAATATTTTAAGCCTGACAATGCTGTTTGCCACACAATGTGAGCACCTTTGGAGCTCATTGCGAGCCCTGCGCTGAGCGCCTTTGGCGCTCATTGTGAGCCTCTCCCCCGTCTACTTTATGAGCCTTGCAATGAGCTCCTTCAGAGCTCAACGCGAGCCACGCAATGAGCGGCTTTGCTGCTCATTGCAGGCCTTGGCAACCCGCAACTTTCGTGCTTCACAAATTTGCAAGCCTCTCCCTGCTCTCTGACCCCTGTGTCTGTTTCCCCCTCTCCCCCTCTCTCCCTCCCCCTCCTCGCCCTGCCATGTCTTTTGTTTTTCCTTATACCCCCCCCCCCCCCCCCCCGTGTCTCTTTTCCTCCGTCTCTCAGCCCTGTGACTCTAAAACAACCCTCTCCCCCTCTCCCTCCCCTGTGTCTTTCTCCTCTGTGTGTCGGCAAAGTGCTACGGGTTTCGGTGGTGATATTGGCCATCAACATGAGTGCCTTCTGGGCTGTTTTAAAGTCCTGTGGGCCTGCGGCGCTCATCACGATCCCTGTAATGAGCCCTTCTGAATCACTACCTTGTGGTGGTAAGGGGCTTGAGCAAAACCATGGCGGTCACTAAGATGAACAGGTCATAGCAAAGAGGTCAGACAAATCACATTCCACTGGAGAAGGAACTGGCATCACATATATAGTTGTGAGCGTACGAGTTGTTGCTAACGCTGCATGCTCGCGCAGCGAGCCGAGGCCCTCGCGAAGTGAGGGCACTGCCTGAGGGTCTCAGTTGCTGGCATGGAGCGCCGTAGGCGCTTCATGCCAGCACCTGAGGACCTCGCAAAGCGAGGGCCGCAGTTGCTGGCATGGAGCGCCGAAGGCGCTCCTTGCCAGCAACTGCGACCCTCGCAAACTTCACGTCGCAACCCAAACAGTACGACACACACATTACGACACTCGCAAACAACATACGACACACGTTCACACACATTACGGACTCGGACGCAACTCGCGAACATTACAAAATGTAAAACACAATACATACACACACCACATACATAAAAAACTTACCTACACCAAGAGGGAGCACCCAGCACCTCAAAAATACAACTTACACCTCGATTTTACTCCAAATAAAACAGTTTAGAGACTAAAAAAAAATCGAAGCGAGAGAAAAAATGGCCGCCGAACAAAAACGAAAACGAGGCTACAGCACTCTAAACTCGCAAAACACCTACGGATATTCCGATACAGACGTATACCACACATTACTCGCCATTTTACGCCAATGCGGAAGTACACGACAACGGTTTGGGCTCGCGCACGCACAGTGTTACACTGCACACATTCAGCATGCTTACACAGCAGATCCACACCACTAATGCTGCAGCAACATCAAAACACATTCACAGCTCTTCCACACAATGCTTTAAAATAGGTAAAGTATATTCATTTATTAATGTATTATATATTTCATTATTACACACTAAACAGCATTAGCTCACTTACAATTTCATTGCCGTCATTTTTTGACGGGCAATTCGCTAGTTGTAATATATTTACCAAGATAACCTTATGGATAAGCGCGTCCAGAGACATAATGATAAATGTACCTGGCGTGCTGCGCACCATAGGGTCACGGAGAGTAGGACACTACTGAACAACAACAGGTTTATCTGAGGAAACCAAATGAAGAAGCTGAACATGATTGATGCAGTGTAGACAGTATATGGTTAATGGTAGGAAGGTTTTTATTTTATGGTCCTTTCATTTATGGTTCTCTCAGGACCTGCAGGGAGGGAGTTAGTATAATATGTTGAAATTTACTGTTGCAGTGAAAGGAATCATTTATATAGCGTTTGTGATTTATGGTGCTTACATGCCTGATTTATAGTTCTGTCAGGACCTGTGGGAGGTTAGTATTTCTGGTGAGAAGAGACGGATAAAACTTATTGCAGTACTGAGAGAGCTCATTTGTACAGCACTTGTGATTTATTTTGCTTCCAGGACCTGCATCCCAGTGGGAAGGCGCTACTATCTGCCTGCGTTCTCTCATTCCAGTGCCTAGTGCTGCACCGGACCGCTTGCTGGTGCCGGGGAGCGCTCCCCATTCAGGCTCATGCCTCCTCCGGATGGCTCCTCGCAGGCCTCCGATGCCTGGAGCTGCCCCGGGATGTGCTGGTGCCGGAGCCTGGTGATGCTGTGCGCTCTGAGCGCGGTGTGCTGCGCCTCGCTGGCCCTGGCCAGGCACTACCTGAAGGACTTGCTGCTGTGGGTGGAGAGCCTGGACAGCCTGGTCGGGGTGCTGCTCTTCATCGTGGGCTTTATCCTGGTGTCCCTGCCCTGTGTGTGGGGATACATCGTGCTCAACGTGGCAGCCGGGTACCTGTATGGCCTGATGCTGGGCATCGGACTGGTCATTGTGGGGGTGCTGATTGGCACATTCATAGCTCACCTGGTCTGTAAGAAGCTGCTCACCCACTGGGTGCTGGCGAAGATCGAGAGCAGCCAGAAGCTGGGAGCTGTCATACGGGTGGTGGAGGGAGGCAGTGGGCTCAAGGTGGTAGCCCTGGCCAGGCTCACCCCCATACCATTCGGCCTCCAGAATGCTGTGTTCTCGGTAAGTACCTGTCACCTGGACCAGTGACCCCTCCCTATAACAACTCACCTGGCAGAAGGGTAGATACATGGGCATAGCCATCCTATTTATCAATGAGCTCAGGTATTAGGTGATCTCCATTACTGTACCTGGGTATAGGCATCTTCTCTGTTATCCTATTTATCAGTGACCACAGGTATTAGGTGATCTCCCTTAGTGTACCTGGATATAGACATCTTCTGTTATACTATTTATCTGTGACCTCAGGTTATCAATCTCCCTTACCTGCAGTGTACCTGGGTATAGGCATCTTCTATGTTATCCAATGTATCTGTGACCTCAGGTATTGATCTCAATTACTGTACCTGGGTATAGGCATCTTCTGTTATACTATTTATCTGTGACCTCAGGTTATCAATCTCCCTTACCTGCAGTGTACCTGGATATAGACATCTTCTGTTATCTGTGACCTCCGGTATTAGTTGATCTCCCTTAGTGTACCTGGATATAGACCTCTTCTCTGTTATACCATCTATCGGTGACTACAGGTATTGGTTGACCTCCTGTCTGACCCCTCATCACACTGGGGTCATCACCATCACTTATATAATATATAAGGTGATTTTAATACTTTTTTTCACTTTGCCTTTACATCACATAATCATGCATTGTTGCAACTTTGCTACCATTTGGACTGTACAATGTTTTGTGGTTCAGTCGTGTCTGACTCTCCATGATCCTATGGTCTGCAGCATGCCAGGTACATCTTGTGTCTGGTTGGCAAATGTACTGGAGTGCATTGCCAGTTCCTTCTCCAGTGGACCACAATTTTTCAGATATCTCGGCTATGATCTGCCCATCTTGGGGTGACCCTACATGGTATAGCCCACAGCTTCACTGAATACACAAGGCCCACTACAAGGTAGCGTGACAGTAACCACTTCCACTAACACGCCTGACAAGGGCATGATGCCAGCTGCTTGCCTACTGTACCTGGGTATAGACGTCTGCTCTGTTATCTGCCCCATTATCTGTTATTAAGTGATCTCCTCTGTGACCCCATCATCATATTGGGGTCACCACCATTATATAAGGTGCTTTTGCACATTCCCTTTACATCATGTATTGTTGCAGTTTTACTCCATTTGGACTGTGCATTTGTTGTTTTGTCCATCTCTCTGTGACCCCAGGGACACATCTTTTTGGCAAAGGTACTGGAGTGGGTTGTCCATCCCTTCTACAGTCGGCTGCTGTTTGTCTGACCTCTCTTCTGTGACCGGCTCATCTCCGGCTCATCTCGGGTGACCATACATGGTATAGTTCACAGCTTCATTGAGTCCCTTCACTACAACAAGGTAGCGATCCAGCAGGGGGGACCATACATAGCCCTGATCTTCTACACAAGATTTGCCCCTTATAATAAATTACTTGTCTTCAGTGCTGATCCTCATAAATAACATGTTTATGTTCTTGTTGTATAATCTGGGGTAATTTCGTTTCTTCACATCACACCTGGACCTGCAGTGACTTTCCTTATATTACTCTATAATTCCTCATCTAGTGCTCTTCTCTGCCCCACACCTGCATGACCCACTTACATTCACTACAGTTATTACCCACCTGTATCCCGTATGTCGTCTTGCGGTGATATGTTTGGAAAGTTTCGCCAATTTGTCTTAAATCCGCCAATACCCTGTTTTTATGTTTGTGCCCAAAAAAAATGACTGCTCTGATGTGACTTTTTAATTATGATCAGGCCTGAAACTGGTGCAGCAATCTAGGTCATGTGTGGGCAAGTTCGGTCCTGGAGAGCCCCACACAGGCCAGGATTTCAGGATATTTCGGATTCGTACAGGTGTGTCACTTGTCTTCAGTCATCCTGATTGAATCACCTGTGCACAGAAAATATATCCTCAAATACAAGCCTGCGTGGGGCTCTCCAGGACCAGTCTTGCCCACCCCGGATCTAGATAATATATGTAGTTGGGTGAATTAGTAACTTTCATCCAGTTGCATAACCATATATATAGACATATAGATAGATGGATAGATATAGATCTATCCCTCTTTGTCTTCGCATCTCTTCGGCAGCACTGACAGCTGCAGTTACAGGAGCCATCCGGCAGAGAGCGCTATAAATTTTCGAGCGCCGTCATGTTTGAGGTAAGGAAATGAACTATTCCCCCCTCCGATGTGGCGCAACTTGACGGCACTGAGTCGACAGCGAGGCCATCACTATGTTCGGCGCGGGCACTTGCCCCCCCCCCCCCCCAGGGCCTCGGGCGCGCCTCTCGTAGCTCAAGGCCTTTTCTGTCGGAGTGTCTTATATGCTATGTGTAGAAATATCCGAAAATAGTCAGCGCCATCTGTCTGTCTGTCTGTCGGTTGGCGGCGGGATTGCAGCTGTCAGATTTTGCAAAGGTGAAGAGGGAAATGACATATATATATATATATATATATATATATATATATATATATATATATATATATATAAAAAAAAATGAGTGTGTAATACATGTATTTATATCTCTTTTTAACAAAACAGAACAGCCATTTGAGATCTTTATCTCCACATTTGCTCCGAAGTTCCCTTTTTTTATTTTTTGTAGAATCACTATGACGATCAACTTAACTTTCCTAATACAATATATGGGACTCTAATATACTCAACTGCGTTTCACAACCACTAGTCTAATGACATGTGAAAGTTGTATAGTAATGTCACTGACAAGCAGTGCTGTGCATTCCAGTACATCCTGATTCAGTTTACTTGAAAGCCTATTGTAGTCCAAAACTTTCTATCATGCATTTAACAGGACATATTTTATACGTTACAAGAGTAAAGTCGTTTTTATTTTATAGGTCGTTATAAGTCTGCAATACTTTATTTGTAACTTTATTAGAGTGATATAATTTGACCAATCCTTAGCTTGCCAGGGAATTAAAATAAAGTGTAAACAAATACAAGGAGCAAGTTAATGGTGATTTCTTATCTTGTCTACATTCAATGAATTGGGATCACAGACTCCATTTTGTTGCCATTCAGATATCCATAAGCTTATTTTCCCCGTTTTTATGGAACATATCAGGACCAAGGAGGAGAAAACTATCCCTTTTTGTCTCATTTCAATGCAGTTTTTCTACACTATGCACCACTTATTTTTCATACAAAAATCTTTTAAACCTTACAAAAAAGTATGATCTTTTACATACCTTTTTGGACTATAGTTGCCCTTTCACTGTCAGCAGCTCTTAAGCTAGCCCTTGAACCTAAAAAATATTTCTGAGCTGGCTCCTTCAGTCATGTCCAAATCTCGGTGACCATATGGAAGCAGCACGCCAGGCCCATCTTATATCCATATGGTTTTCTTGGCCAACATACTGCAGTGGGTTGCTAGTTCCTTCTCCAGTGGACTCTGATTTGTTCGATTTTTCTGCATGCCCATCTTAAGTGACCCTACATGGTATAGCTCACATCTTCACTGAGGTCCACAAACCCCTTCACCACGACAAGGTAGTGATCCAGAAAGGGGTGTTACTATAATAGACTTTTTTAAATGCACTGCACGGTCACCCCAACAAGACATTGATTTTTACCTTAAACATTAGAAACGTACTTTTTTCAATGTACTAACCTTTTTGCTCTACAGAAAATCATTCCTGAGATATTACACCTTTTTATGCTAATGTTTTTGCTTAGTAATTTGAGGCTGGCTACTGGTGGTCCAGTGGTTAGGATTCGGTGCTTTCACCCCTGTGACCTGGGTATGATTTCAGTCAGGGAACCAAGAGCTGAGCAGGGATGAGCGTGGTCTGTAATTGGATGGGAGACCATCTTGGAATACCAGGAGCTGTGTGCTGTGGCCCACTGGAGAAGGAACTGTCAACCCACTCCAGTATCTTTGTTATGAATACCAAGGGGATCAGTATGGTGTGTTACGGTGCAAGGTCACAGTGAGTTGGATAAGACTGTATGACACACACACACACACACACAATAAGTACATAACAACATTGGGGATATTGTTTTGCCCACCACAGAGGCAGACTTTTTTTGTATTGGGAATCTTTTGTTTGTATTGGGAGCATACCTAGTATTTTTTTTGCAGGTGACTATAACTATGTAAACATAACAAGCTGTTAACGTTTAAACCAAATATAATTCCTAAACTCAAACTCCATTTGCTATGTATCGTGGCAGCTGTTTGCATTGTAATGTGTATCGGCGTATCGTATCGGTATACAATGCCTTGCAAAAGTATTCACCCCCCTTGACTTTTTACCTATTTTGTTACATTACAGCCTTAAGTTCAATGTTTTGTTAATCTGAGTTTTATGTGATGGATCAGAACACAATAGTCTAAGTTGGTGAAGTGAAATAAGAAAAATATTTACATAAAACTATTTTTTAGAAATAGAAAACAGAAAATTGTCATGTGCGTATGTATTCATCCCCTTTGTTATGAAGCCCATAAAAAGCTCTGGTGCAACCAATTACCTTCAGAAGTCACATAATTAGTGAAATGATGTCCACCTGTGTGCAATCTAAGTGTCCCATGATCTGTCATTACATATAGACACCTTTTTGGAAAGTCCCCAGAGGCTGCAACACCTAAGCAAGAGGCACCACTAACCGAACACTGCCATGAAGACCAAGGAACTCTCCAAACAAGTAAGGGACAATGTTCTTGAGAAGTAGAACTCAGGTTTAGGTTAAAAAAAAAAATCAAAATCTCTGATGATCCCCAGGAGCACCATCAAATCTATCATAACCAAATGGAAAGAACATGGCACAGCAAACATGCCAAAAGACGTCGCCAAAACTCACGGACCGGGCAAGGAGGGCATTAATCAGAGAGGCAGCACAGAGACCTAAGGTAACCCTGGAGGAGCTGCAGAGTTCCATAGCAGAGACTGGAGTATCTGTACATAGGACAACAATAAGCCGTACGCTCCACAGAGTTGGGCTTTATGGCAGAGTGGCCAGAAGAAAGCCATTACTTTCAGCAAAAAACTAAATGGCATGTTTTGAGTTTGTGAAAAGGCATGTGGGAGACTCCCAAAATGTATGGAGGAAGGTGCTCTGGTCTGATGAGACTAAAATTGAACTTTTCGGCCATCATAGAAAATGCAAACCCAACACATCACATCACCCAAAGAACACCATCCCCACAGTGAAACATGGTGGTGGCAGCATCATGCGGTGGGGATATTTTTCAGCAGCTGGGACTGGGAAACTGGTCAGAGTTGAGAGAAAGATGGATGGTGCTAAATACAGGGATATTCTTGAGCAAAACCTGTGCATGATTTGAGGCTAGGATGGAGGTTCACCTTCCAGCAGGACGATGACCCCAAACACACTGCTAAGGCAACACTTCAGGGGTTTAAGGGGAAACATGTAAATGTGTTGGAATGGCCTAGTCAAAGCCCAGACCCCAATCCAATAGAAAAATCTGTGGTCAGACTTAAAGATTGCTGTTCACAAGCGTAAACCATCCAACTTGAAGGAGCTGGAGCAGTTTTGCAAGGAGGAATGGGCAAAAATCCCAGTGATAAGATGTGGCAAGCTCATAGAGACTTATCCAAAGCGACTTGGAGCTGTGATTGCCGCAAAAGGTGGCTCTACAAAGTATTGACTTTGGGGGGGGGTGAATAGTTATGCACATTGACTATTTCTGTTATTTTATCCTATTTGTTGTTTGAAGATTTTTTTTTTTTTTTTATTGTGAAGCAAAGTTGTGGGCATGTTCTGTAAATTTAAATGATGCAAATCCTCAAACAATCCATGTTAATTCCAGGTTGTGAGGCAACAAAACACAAAAAATCCCAAGGGGGTGAATACTTTTGCAAGGCACTGTATTCTAAGTCGCATAAGATAAGATTTTCTGTTTCTTTTCTTAATAAGATCATGGGGATATTTTGCTACACTTGAAATGTCACAGCTGTAAGAGAATGCTTGGAATGTGTTACCTTGGGTGCCGGAGGATGTTCCTCGTTGTCATGTGACGCACTTTGTGTTTTTAGTAAACATTATCGGAAATGTAGTTCTATGTGGCATCTAAACATTGTCTGTGGGCAAAAAAAAAAAACATTCTGTATTTTTAAGTTAAATGGACACGGTAAAGGTCCCAGTTGGAGAATTGAACTACTGTGTGTGTGTGTGTAATATTAAAATATATATATACATATATATATATAAATTTGCACTTGGTTGTTAAACCTTTGACGCTTAGTGTTGGCTATTTTCTTTTGAAATTAGTTTATTTTAAAGGTATATGTAAGCTTTCCTGTTTTTTATTTTTTTATTTTTTCATATACCTTTCTCTAATCTAACACATGATGCTTATATCAGACACACATTATATTGTCATTCTATACACCTACAGATTTATTTTATTTTTAACCCTATACTAACGCACAAGCCAACAGCAGTCACAGCAATGTCTGACTCCTTGCTTCATTTTGCCTGGGTAAGACCAGACCACCCATTCTACGATGCTTTGCTGCACAAACTGCCATCACAGATTGAAACAATGTTATAGTTACCTGTGATTGGCCAAAACAAATTATGAATTGTAGGCTAATTTTAGCAGAGATTTTCATGGTCGTTGACTATCTAAATCAATTGATTGCAAACTCAAGAGACTTGGCAAACTTTAGTATAAGCATAATAATCTTTAGTTTGGTATTTTTCATGCAAAGAAAGTTTTCATACACTACTATATATATATATATATATATATATATATATATATATATATATATATATATATTTTTTTTTTTTCTTTTATCCTGCCTCTGCACAAATGTTTTTGTGTGAAAACTCTGACTAAAGGCATATGTTGTTGTTGCTTTTGTGTTTGTCGTATCCGACTCTCCGTGACCCTATAAATGCAGCAGTACTATCACTATCATTATGTCTCTGGTTGGGCTTATCCATATGGCTTTTTTTGCAAAGATATTGAAGTGGGTTGCCAATTTCTTCTCCAGTGGATCAAAATGTATCTGACCTCTCTTCTATGACCTGCCCATCTTGGGTGACCCTGCATGGTATAGCTCACAGCTTCATTGAGGTACACAAGCCCCTTCACCATGACAATGTAGCAATCCTGAAGGCATAAATAGGCATGGAGAAGTCACAGAGCTAATAACTCAAATACTCCCATCACTGATAAAGACACCGCCATGATGCAGCAAAGGGAACGTAGATTCATCTATCTACAAATTATTCTTAAATTCTCATTTTGCCCCAAAATGTTTTTATGTCTGTGGCATGCGCTTACTTCTTACATTCTTAGTTTGATACATGGGCATGCTCTTCCTGCTTATTACTTTCCACTGTAAGAGTTTATTAATCATCTTTGATAAAGTTAAAGAGAGATGGAGGATGTTTTCATGTAGTTTTATTCTTTAAATACCTATCATCCAATTAATGTTCATTTTTTTAAAATTTTCTGTAATAACCGGGGTCTCTTGCTATGTTCCTATATTCTGTTTTTGTGTGTGTCATTTAATCGTGTCCGACTCTCTCTGACCTCATAACGCTTCATGCTGATCCACAGTGGGTGGTGCGACCTCTTGGTTCCCTGACGGGAATTGAACACAGGTCACAGCGTTGAAAGCACCGAATCCTAACCACTGGACCACCAGGAAACCGTATATGTAGATAGACACTTTCTGTTTAACTAATCTGTCCCAACACCTTAAAGGTAATCACCAGGAACCAAAATGATAGTTTCTAAAGCAGGGTAGGTTAATACGCTCAATAGGTCCAATTCCTCAGGGGCTTATCAGTAATTAATGGCATTGATCTCATTAACAAGCTCACACTGTGTTTCGTCTCTGATTGAACATAGTGTTTTTCCCCCTGACTGTCCTACTATGTTGTTGAAAGTTGCTCTTATATACCTCTAGGAAATTGCCCGTCATCCAACCCGCAACTTTTGGGCCTCGCAATGAGCTCCTTATTTGCTCTCCGTTAGGTCTCTACACTGAGCACCGTTGGCGCACATTGCGAGCCTCAACCCCTCTCTCCCTCCTCTGTGACTTTTTTTTTTCCCCTATTTCCCTCCTGCTGTCTCTTTGCCCCCTCTCCCTGCCCTGTGAGTTGTTGTTGTTGTTGTTGTTGTTGTTGTTTTTTTTTTTTTCATCCCCTGCATCTCTTTCCACTCTCTCCCTGCCCTGTGCTGTACGGGTCTGAAACCATTTGCGGACAATTTCCCAAATGTTCTTCCGATTTGTGGCCTTGGAAATAAAATACGTCTTTACGGCTGCCATTTTCTTTCCTTCTCGTTTTTAGCAGTTTTCAGGCCTCCAAAAAACGCCAATTGAAAAACAAATTAGCTTTCAACCTCACTTACAGGCTCCCTGCCTCTCCCTCTGTGCTGTGTGTGAGGTTGTCAGTTAATGTAATCAATTGATGTCTTTTGGGGGGCCGTTAAAGCTGTCATTTTTTCAAAGTCGTGCCTACGGCGCTCATCGCGGGCCTCGCCATGAGCTAATCTAGGCTTCTTTTTATAGTAACTCTCAAGCAACCAGAAACAACATTTATCCAGCACCTTCGAATCCCCATGGTTGCCGGATAACTGAGAGTCTACTTTAGTGAGGTTATATGTTTCTTTTTCAGCATGACCCTTTATCTACAAATTTTCTGTTACCATCCCCAGTCAGTCCTATCATTTATTTTCTTGAAATCAAAGAAAATTTCTTTTTTTTCAGTTGTCTGGGGATTTGTTAACATTGCAGACCTTCAAAGTGTGTATATGTATGTATGTATGTATATGTGTGTGTGTGTGTGTATATATCTCACATATATAGTTGTGAGCATGTAAGTTGTTGCTAACGCTTGTGGGCTTGTGTAGCGAGCAGCTCGCGCAGCGAGCCAAGGCCCTCGCGAAGCGAGTGCAGTCGACAAGGGCCTCCGTTGCTGGCATGGAGCGCCGAAGGTGCTCCATGCCAGCAACTGCGACCCTCGCAAACTTCACATCGCAACGCAAACACGACACACCAATTACACTCGCTAAATTTTACGAGCAACGCAAAAAAACTTTCAACACACGTTAACACACATTACGGCCTCGCAACACTCGAACGCAACTCGCGAACATTACAAAATTCAAAACACAATACATACACACACCACATACATAAAAAGCTTACCTACAGCAAGAGGTAGCATCCAGGACCTCAAAAATGCAACTTACACCTTCATTTAACTCAAAATAAAAGAGTTTAGAAACTAAAAAATTTGCTAAGCGACAGAAAAAATGGCCGCCGAACAAAACGAAAACGAGGCTACACACGCAAACACCATACGAGACACGTTACCAGACATTATGACCTCGCAAACATCGGACGCAACACGCCGACATACAAACATTTAAAACACAATAAATACACACAACACACACATAAAAAGCTTACCTACAGGAAGAGGAACCAGCCAGCACCTCAAAAAAACAAGTTACACCTTCATTTAAATACAAATAAAACACTTTGGACACTAATAAAATCGCTAAGCAAGAGAAAAAATGGCCAACGAACACAACGAAAACGAGGCTACAGCACTCTCAACACGTAAAACACCACAACACACTCGCAAAACACCACACGAAACTCGAAAAACACCACTAAGCACCTACGGATAATCCGCGAAGACGCATACCACAGATTACCCGCCATTTTACGCCAATGCGGAAGTACACCACTACGGTAATGGTTTCGTCTCGTGCACGCACACTATTACACTGCACACATTCACCACGCTTACACAGCAGCTCCACACCACTAATGCTGCAGCAACATCAAAACACATTGACAGCTCTTCAACACAATGCTTCAAAATAGGTAAAGTATATTCATTTATTAATGTATTATATATTTCATTATTACACACCAAACAGCATTAGCTCACTTACAATTTCATTGCCGTCATTTTTTGACGGGCAATTCGCTAGTGTATATATATAATTTCAACGTCACAATAGGCAAACATTTTAAAATAAGTAAATATAGGCTTTCATTTTTAAACATTGTGTTTAGTTTTACTATAATTGCTTGGGACTGGATCACTCTTCTGGGTGGGACCAGACTTATACAGGATATTTCTCCCTGTGAAGGGCACACGTGAGCTAAAAGAGGCTGCTCTCTGAGTGGGTAACCAGACCTATAGAAAATAAACTGAAGTATTTTTCATTCCCAGATGTACTACTCTTTGTTTATAATTGCTCCGAACACAATTATCCAAACTTCTGCGAGGAACCGAGGATTCTGATCAGATCTCTAATCGATTCTGTTGAAATACTGCCACTAGATAGCCCCTTGACAATAACTGTAAATAGAAAAGCAAGCCCAAGTAGAATAAACAACTTATTATGCATTGTTTAAAATTTTGCATGTGACTTTTACATGTTTTGGGAAACATTGAGGTGTATGACTTGTTTTCTGTACAATATTTAGAAATGAAACCGGTCTAATATTTGCTTAATGTTACTAAACTTGTATATCCTGTAGCTGGAATTCACATGTAAACATTGCTTATTACATATAATACTTGTCAAACTACGAGACTTTGTCACGCATTGTGTTGTGCTTATGACTGCGAACCTCGCGTAGCGAGGCGAGCCATTGAGGCACTAAAACTCGCAGCACAAAGGGCGATGAGTGCCAAAGACAATGAAACATGCGGGACTTAGCCACCAAACACTTCGAAAACACGGGATTGCCTTAGGCTGCAAGGGGTTGACCAACGCGGCACTTAGAAAAAAAATACGAGATAGGAAAAATACGAAGTTAAGGGCCGAACCGTGCAAAGCAAAAAACACTACGAACACACAAAATACAACAAAAACATCACACAGCATGGAGGAAAAGCCAGGATGTCCGGGAGAGAGGTGGAGCAGGAATTCAAATCGATTTGGCTGAGTTTCGGCACTCGAAAATCGCCTAAGGGAGGAAAAAAAATGGCGGACAAAAAAAATGAAAGAGGCTACATGACCCCGGACTGCGTAAAACCCTGCCAACCGCGTAGCACTTTCACGCAGGAATGTACGAGGTACAAAATTACAAGATAAGAAATTAACGTCAGAACCACGCAAACCAAAAAAAAAAAAAATACTATAAAAAAAATCACACAGCACGGGGGAAAGCTAGGACGTCTGGGAGTCAGGTGGAACGCAAATTTAAGTCCATTTGGCTGAGTTTCGGCACTCGAAAATCGCCTAAGCGAGGGGAAAAAAATGTCGGACAAAGAAAAATTAAAACCAAGGCTACACGACCCCGGACCGCGCAAAACGCTGCGTACCACTTTCACACAGCAATGTACAAATACACTATTACAAATAACGGAAAATGCTCGCGAGCTGCGTAACACATAGACAAACAACGGCAGTTTACAACACTAACTTGCAACTAATAACATTCCGAATCTAAAATGACGCTTTACACAACTTCACTTAACCAACGGTTTGCCCTCGCGCACGCAGCCTATTTCTAATGCACAGTTGGGACATTCATTACACTTTCTCCTCAGGGCAGCAACAGTCCAACTGTACATTGTATGCTGCAGCAAATTAAAAAGAGATTGTTAGCTCTTCAGGCTGATTGTTTGATGTATTAATTACAAATTGGTAAAGTATATAAATGTTATTAAGTAATTATTATTTAACAAAATATAGATATATGTATCTGTCTTTGTGATGTGCGCTGAAGGTGCTCAGAGGAGCAAAAGTACACGAGGAGAGGCTTGCAATGAGCGCCGAAGGTCCTTAGAGTAGAAAAAGCTTTACATTGTGTGGCAAACAGCATTGCCATGGATTCAAATTTTATTGCTCCATCATTTTTTGATGGGCAAGTCACTAGTATATTATGGTTAAAGGTATATAGAAGTTTTATGGACAGAGGAAAATCATTATTTTATGCAAACTTTTTTATTTTTTTTAAGTAAAATAAATCTGTGTATACAGTGACTCATTGTAATATGTGTGTCTGATATAAGCAGCGTGTGTTAGATCGGGAAACTTCCATATACCTTTTTTAAAGAATAGTAATATGTCATCACTTTTATAAAATTGGACTTATATTCCTTTCATTAAGTGCAAAGCGGCTTATACTCTTATGGGAACATGGCTTTTTTTTACCACCAGGTCCATTAAAAAAAAAAAAAAAAAAAAAAAAAAAAAAACATGTTATAGCACAAAATTAGGGAGCTTGTAATTTGTGGTCCCTTCTGGACTTGAGAGCTTAAAGGTATATCTAAGTTTCCCTGTATCTAATCTAACACATGCTGCTTATATCAGTAACACACATTATATTAAGTCATTCTTTACACATACAGATTTATTTTATAAAAAAAATAAAAATATTTCAACACCCCACGGAGCTGCTTACATAGGCACCTGGTACCTACCAATAGAAACATTGCATTCAGGTATGCTTCTTTAACCCTATACTAACTTTGCAACAGTGCAGAGAACCACAGAGCAATGTCTGGGCTCCTCTTTGCTTCCCTGCGCAGGGAACTACTCCTCCCATAATGCCTTGCTGCACAAACTGCCATCACAGATTAAAACCATGTGTTAGCTGCGTGTGATTGGCCAAAACGAGTTATGAATTTTATGCTATATTTAGCAGGGATTTCCAGGAATGTTAACTCTCAATATCAACTTAATAGATTAAGCAAACTTCAGGGTAAGTATAATAATGTTTTTATATTATTATTATTATTATTATTATTATTATTATTATTATTATTATTATATATAAAAAAATTTAAGCAACATTTTTTTTCCATACACTACTAATTCTCCTCTCTCAGATGATCTCATAATCCATGAAACTTAAATATGCCTTTAAGCTCAATATATTATGGGCTCCTCTTTAGTTACCAGGTAAATAAACAGCTTGTAAAAGCCGACACTGCAGCATTTAAAAGAAATAACAGTGACATTATAATTTAAATAAACATTTTATAGCTTTTCCACTTGATTTTGACTGCTCTACATGATGGTGCAGTATCCCTGAGTTCAGAAACCCTAAGTGGGGCAGTAATAATAACCTGTATCTCTGCCTTTTATTGTTCTTTGTGCAGTGGGACTGAGCTGCTCCTTTTTATGGCTTTCATGTCAGATTTATGTCACCTCTTATCCGGTTACGCTCAGATCATGTTCTCGTTACAAAGTTTTAATACAGAAGGCTCAGACAATTACTTGTAGTAGGAAAGCAATAACTCAAGTATCGGTTTCATCGGTGTCTTGCTGCGACACCTGCTTATCTGTTTTATTCATCCAACAGATGAACTTGTGCTCTATCCGGAAATGTTCTTTTATATCAGTACTTGCCCTTTAATTTAAAGGGACTTTGTAATGGACTTTGGCCTCTGTGCAGATGGCAAACGCATATAATAAAGTAGAAGAATCCGTGTGATCTGCTTCAATAGGTAGGACACTGAATGCAGAGGTGCTTCAATTAAAATGACAGTGCTTTCAATAGGGCTAAAGGGAAGCTCATTAGTTTACATAGCCAATCCCTGTTGAGAATGCATCTACACAAGCAAGCAGCTTCAATAAGATCAGGGAAGCCCTTGTTTAATTTAAAATGGTTATATGCAATAAATACTAAAGGGCTATGGAAAGTTTCTGGATTTCACTGGGAATATAATATACTTCTGTATTACTTTTATTTGGGTACTTGATTTTTTTGTGTGTTTGTGCCACTCGGTCTTGTCCAACTCTCAGTGACCTCATGGGTTGCAACACACCATGCTGATCCACTTGGTATTCATGGCAGAGATACTGGAGGGTTGCCAGTTCCTTCTCCCGTGGGCCCCAGCATACAGCTCCTGGTGGTCTCCCATCCAAGTACTAACCAGCCCCAACCCTGCATGGCTTCAGGGTGGTGTGACCTCATTGGTTGCAACACACCATGCTGATCCACTTGGCAGATATACTAGAGAGGTTTGCCACTTCATTCTCCAGTGGGCCACAGCATACAGCTCCTGGTATTCCTTGGTGGTCTCCCATCAAGTACTAGCCAACCCCAAATCCGCATTGCTTCAGGGTGGTGTGACCTCTTGGTTCCCTGACTGGAATCAAACCCAGGTCGCAGCGGTGAAATCACCAAATCCTAACAATTCGACCATGTATTTAATTACAGGTGCTTAAAAGCTGTTTATTTTTCTGCTCAGAATCTTACAAATAGTTTCTAATTGTTTTTTACCCACTTCGGCTTGTGAAGACAGTTTACTTCTAAGTACATGGTTGTGCTGTATTATAGGTGGCAGCAATCTGCGACCTTCTGCTTGAGAGTAGCTATTGACAGGCTAATTTAAAACACTGAACTTCATACTCTATGTATTTATGAGCTGCATGAGCAGACCCAAACATGTACACATTCTATGAGTTTAGGGACTTCTTTGATAAAATAAAGTGCATAAAAGTAAATAGATCCAAAGGTAAATTATGTTCCTAGTGTAATCCATGTCCCTTTAGGGGACCACTGTAGTGCTGCATTAAGAAAATGACACTACATTGTTTTTAGAGTTGGAAAAATGCAGAATAAAATTATATTTATATACATGCTGCAGTGCAATCTACCAAATAGATTTCTGTTTATCTACTTCTTGATGCTGTAGGAGACTTTAAATACATAGGAAACTTCTATCTGCACTGTAGGAATGTAGCAGCTAAAGTTGCTAGTACTTTCAACAGGGCTGATGAATATCTTAACTTATACAATCCCCACAAAACGTGAAAGAGAAGCCATTCAAGAAAAGAAACGGAACAAAGATTGCTTTTTTTGACGGTATTTTTGTTTATTTTCATTATAAACATATTCTTCCCCATCAAAAAAAAAAAAAAAGGTGGGTGGGTTTTAAAGAGACGCCGTTAGCCCAACAGGAAGTTGATTTTCTTCTGAAATATTAAAAACTGTCTATACATTGTACTAGCCATTGCGCTCTACAGTAAATTGTTCCTGAGGTATTCAGCGTTGATTTTATGGCTAATGTGTGTCTCAGTACTTGATAAGTGCAGGCAGACAACTGCCTGATAACAGTGTAGGTCATTGTTTTAGCTACCACAGGGACCGACAAACAGATTGCTTCAATTAAAGAAGTTCATTCATATTTAGCAGCCATATGAAACTTTTCAGGAATGTTTAAATTTAGAAAACGGCAATACAATTTATAGCAAGTTTTTCATGTTCTTTAAGAATAACCCCCCCAAAAAAACACATTCATTTTGGGGTGAAGGAGCCCCTTTTTTAACTATATTCACATTTTGTTCCTTTGAAGATCTATACAACTACAGTGTGACTGTAAGCTTGATGTATATACTCCCTTAGGTGGTATGTTACGTGGCATTGCCGCCTCCGTTATCAGCATGTGACCTTGGATGGCACAAATGCATCAGTTGTTGAGACGAGAATTTAATGGACGCCCCATGGCACATGAATAAAAACCTCGGCAATTTGTTCCCAATCTTAATGCAGAGTCCAACCTTGAGCAATAGCAATATGTCTTCGTTTTCTTAAAGCTTTCTCCATATGTGTATTATCTTACTAAAATATGTTATTTGTTTAATACAAATCTCTTTTTATCAAGTAAAAAATACAGTATTACCTCTGTTCTCGTCCTTGATCTGTTCCAGATGGCAGGGTGACTTCCAAAAAAGGTTGTGTAACAAGGTAGCATTTACCATAGGCATCAATGTAAATTGAAAAAAAAAATTTTTTTTAGTTTGAACTGATGGCGTCGGTTCTTAATACAAAACCTTAAAACTAAACGGGCATAAAGAAAAAATTATACCAAATTAAATAGAATTCAACCTCACTTTAACTGTACTGAGAGGGCTTGAGGGCCCAATGGAATAGTGGTGATGAGGAGGAGGAGAGAAGTTATTGCTTGGAACTTTGGCTCCTGTAGGCACAGGCTACGCTTTGGCTCCTGTAGGCGCCCAGGCTACGCTTTGGCTCCTGTAGGCGCCCAGGCTACGCTTTGGCTCCTGTAGGCGCCCAGGCTGCGCTTTGGCTCCTGTAGGCGCCCAGGCTGCGCTTTTGGCTCCTGTAGGCGCCCAGGCTGCGCTTTTGGCTCCTGTAGGCGCCCAGGCTGCGCTTTTGGCTCCTGTAGGCGCCCAGGCTGCGCTTTTGGCTCCTGTAGGCGCCCAGGCTGCGCTTTTGGCTCCTGTAGGCGCCCAGGCTGCGCTTTTGGCTCTTGTAGGCGCTCTACATTGCACCACTGTACTTGCTTAACTTCCTGGTGAAACCAGATGCAGGGTGGTGCGAACATGACAAGTACCGAGCAAGCGCCGAGTTCCAAACCATTTTTTTCTTATTCAGCTACGTTCTTAGGTAGTTGAGCACTGAGGGTCCACTGTATATAGGGGTTTTCTGCTGATCCCATTTTTTTTAGTGTTTTGTGGCCTTTATATTTTAATATACATTTTAGTTTTTTTTGTTTTGTTAGTTGGTCACAAGTCATACTGTATGCTTTTTGTGTGTGATGTTCCCACATGTACATATACTTTCAAAATACATAATTTGAACGTTAATATAAACTTAAATGGAAGGGACCTAAAAAAAAGAACCCAGTTTTTAAACTTTAACAGGGCATATTAATTAAATAGCAATGTCTAAGTGGTTATTTATCTAAACTCTCATTATTTAAAAATCTACATATTAACAACTTTTTTCAATCTCCTCGTGATAACATATGGATTCATTATCAATTGATCTAGAGAAAGGAAGACGTTGCCAATTGTCTCTTAAGGGGAAAGAAGCAAATTCCTTCCTGACCCCAAATACTGACAATAGGTTTACTCCCTGGATCAATGTCTAATAGTTACTTTATGCTCCTTTTTTTTCTTGCACTGGCTCCAGTTCTAACCAGAGTATCCCACCATGTTACAGATTAAAAGACCACTGTATATTAGCAAAAACTACCATTAGCAGCTATGGGTATAAAAGTATTTTCAGATAAAATCATAATTTTACTTGGCTCTACTAGTGCACGAAAGCTTCCATGATAGTCCTATTTTTCAAGGCATGAGGGGGCAGGTACAAAACTGGGCAAACAAGGCTGGCAAGTATATATCTGCATCTATTGAGCTTATGGGAGGAGAATGTTATTCAAACACTTGTCACAAAAATCACCTAGTAACATAGTAATTAACAGGTTGAACTTGATGGACTGAAAGTCTTTTTTCAACCTTAAAATCTCCTCTGATCTGCAATATGCGGATTAGTTATTAATTTGTTGTTAAATAATTATTAATAGTATTGGAGGATGAATAAAGAGTTAGTCCATCAAGTTTAACCTTTTTAGATCTCTATTGATCTTTTTAATATGTGTACTATTTATTATTAATTTGTTAATTGATCCAGAGGAAGGCAAACGGGAAAAAAAAAACATTGAAACTTTGCCAATTGTCTCATAAGGGGGAAAAAAAGCAAAATTCCTTCCTGACCCCAGAAACTGGCGATCAAATTTCTCCCTGGATCAATATTCCTTTGCTAGTTATCTAGGATAGCCTTGAATGCCCTCTTTTCAAAAATATATCGAACCCCTTTTTGAAATTGTCTATCGAAATCGCTGTTACCATCTTCTTCTGTAGAGAATTCCACAGTTTAACCACCCTAACTGTGAAGAACCCTTTTCTTTATTTAAGGTGAAATCTTTTTTCCTCTAACCTCAAAGGATGTCCTCTTGTCAGTTGAAAATCTCTTGCTACAAAAAGTTCACTTGACAAAGCCTTATATTGACCCTGGATGTATTTAAATAAGGTAATCATATCCCCTCGTAGACGTCTTTTTTTCTAGCGAAAATACGTTTAGTTTGGTTAGTTTCGTCATAACTTAGCCCCTTATTAGTTTTGTAGCCCTTCTCTGTACTTTTTCCAGCTCTAAAATGTCTTTTTTATGAAGTGGTGCCCAAAATTGTACTCCATATTCCAAATGAGGGCGTACTAGGGATTTCTATAGTGGCAGAATTATATTTGCTTCCCTTGCTTCTATACCCTTCCTAATGCATGCTAATATTTTACTTGCCTTTGCAGCTGCTGCTAGGCATTGAGCACTGCTACCTAGGTGGTTGTCCACTGGTACTCCCAAATCACGATCAATATCTGATACCCCTAGATTTGCTCCATTAAGATTATAAATTGCATGGCTATTTTTCCTTCCCAAATTCATAACCTTGTATTTATTTGTATTTGCCATTTAGCCGCCCATTTCTCTAATTTATGCAAATCCCTTTGTAGGGAAAGTACATCATTATCTGATTTAATTACCTTGCACAACTTAGTGTCATCGAAAAAAATGGAGACACTACTTTCGAGTCCTACCTCTATGTCATTAATAAATATGTTAAAAAGGAGACTACCTAATACTGAACCATGAGGAACCCCACTTATCACATTTGACCAATCAGAGTATGTTCCATTTACAACAACCCTTTGCTTCCTGTCTTTAGCCAGCTCTCTATCGATGAGCAGATATTTACTGCAATTCCTGTATCCCTTAGTCTGCTCACTAGTCTTCCATGTGGCACTGTATCAAATGCCTTTGAAAAATCTAAAAAGGCTACATCCACTGAGTTGCCCTGATCCAAGTTCCTACTAACCTCCTCATAGAAACTAATTAGATTGGTCTGACACAACCTATACTTCATAAATCCGTGTTGACTGCTACCTACGATCTTGTTCAAATAGACATATTCTTGTATTCTGTCCCTTATTAACCCTTCTAAAAGCTTCCCAACTACAGATGTGAGGCTCACTGGTCTATAATTCCCCGGATTTGCTCTTGATCCCTTCTTAAATATAAGTATCACCGCTGCTTTTCTCCAGTCAGAGAGAGACCCTGTAGTGAGTGAGTCTTTAAAGATTAGATATAATGGTTTGGCTATTACAGAACCCAGCTCCCTCAGTACCCTTGGATGTATTCAATCAGGACCTGGGGCTTTATTAACATTTATTTTCTCCAATCTCTTTTGGATTTCTTCCTGCGTTAACCAATTATTTAGTGATGGTAGTGTAGCCCCATTATGTTGCGGTGTCCCAACCACTTGTACCTCCCTTGTGTATACCGACGTAAAGAACCTACCGTATATACTCGAGTATAAGCCGAGTTTTTCAGCCCTTTTTTTTAAGGCTAAAAAGGCCCCCCTCGGCTTATACTCCAGTCACTCTTCCCTCCCCGTGTCTCTCTAACCCCCGTGTCTCTTTCCCTCCCCCTCCTCATCCTCAATCCCCCCCCCTCATTCTAACCCCCCACTCCCTCATACTACCCCCCCCCTCCCCTCACTTACCTGCTCCGGACTCCGCTCTGCTCCCGGGTCTTGATGTAGCGCGCATGTGACGAGAGGGGGGGTGAAGAGACACAGGGAAGGGAGAGGGGGGGTGAAGAGACACAGGGAAGGGAGAGGGGGGGTGGTGAAGAGACACAGGGAAGGGAGAGGGGGGGTGGTGAAGAGACACAGGGAAGGGAGAGGGGGGTGAAGAGACACAGGGAAGGGAGAGGGGGGGTGAAGAGACACAGGGAAGGGAGAGGGGGGGTGAAGAGACACATGGAAGGGAGAGGGGGGGGTTGAAGAGACACAGGGAAGGGAGAGGGGGAGGTGAAGAGACACACAGGGAAGGGAGAGGGGGAGGTGAAGAGACACACGGGGAAGGGAGAGGGGGAGGTGAAGAGACACACGGGGAAGGGGGAGGGGGAGGTGAAGAGACACACGGGGAAGGGGGAGGGGGAGGTGAAGAGACACACGGGGAAGGGGGAGGTGAAGAGACACACGGGGAAGGGGGAGGGGGAGGTGAAGAGACACACGGGGAAGGGGGAGGGGGAGGTGAAGAGACACACGGGGAAGGGGGAGGGGGAGGTGAAGAGACACACGGGGAAGGGGGAGGGGGAGGTGAAGAGACACACGGGGAAGGGGGAGGGGGAGGTGAAGAGACACACGGGGAAGGGGGAGGGGGAGGTGAAGAGACACACGGGGAAGGGGGAGGGGGAGGTGAAGAGACACACGGGGAAGGGGGAGGGGGAGGTGAAGAGACACACGGGGAAGGGGGAGGGGGAGGTGAAGAGACACACGGGGAAGGGGGAGGGGGAGGTGAAGAGACACACGGGGAAGGGGGAGGGGGAGGTGAAGAGACACACGGGGAAGGGGGAGGGGGAGGTGAAGAGACACACGGGGAAGGGGGAGGGGGAGGTGAAGAGACACACGGGGAAGGGGGAGGGGGAGGTGAAGAGACACACGGGGAAGGGGGAGGGGGAGGTGAAGAGACACACGGGGAAGGGGGAGGGGGAGGTGAAGAGACACACGGGGAAGGGGGAGGGGGAGGTGAAGAGACACACGGGGAAGGGGGAGGGGGAGGTGAAGAGACACACGGGGAAGGGGGAGGGGGAGGTGAAGAGACACACGGGGAAGGGGGAGGGGGAGGTGAAGAGACACACGGGGAAGGGGGAGGGGGAGGTGAAGAGACACACGGGGAAGGGGGAGGGGGAGGTGAAGAGACACACGGGGAAGGGGGAGGGGGAGGTGAAGAGACACACGGGGAAGGGGGAGGGGGAGGTGAAGAGACACACGGGGAAGGGGGAGGGGGAGGTGAAGAGACACACGGGGAAGGGGGAGGGGGAGGTGAAGAGACACACGGGGAAGGGGGAGGGGGAGGTGAAGAGACACACGGGGAAGGGGGAGGTGAAGAGACACACGGGGGAGGGGGAGGTGAAGAGACACACGGGGGAGGGGGAGGTGAAGAGACACACGGGGGAGGGGGAGGTGAAGAGACACACGGGGGAGGGGGAGGTGAAGAGACACACAAGAAAGGGAGAGGGACACAGGGGGCAGCACATTTCCCACCCTCGGCTTATACTCTAGTCACTCA
Organism: Discoglossus pictus; assembly: GCA_027410445.1. Classification (NCBI taxonomy): domain Eukaryota; kingdom Metazoa; phylum Chordata; class Amphibia; order Anura; family Alytidae; genus Discoglossus; species Discoglossus pictus. The sequence continues at coordinate 66,637,782 of CM050166.1, forward strand.
TTTTACCCAGTATTTTGTGGTAAAATAGGTGCCTCGGCTTATACTCGGGTCGGCTTATACTCAAGTATATACGGTATTTAGCTCATCTGCCTTTTCCTGGTCACTAATTATCATAGGGCCTGTGTCACATTGTAATGTTCCTATAGCTTCCTTCCTCGCCTTCTTCCCATTAATATATTTAAAAAATATTTTAGGGTTAGTCTTACTTTCCATTGCAACTGACTTCTCATTTTCTATTTTAGCCAGTCTAATAGCCCTTTTGCAAGCCTTGTTGATTTCCTTATAGTCACATAAAGCTGCCTCTGTTCCCTCCTCCTTGTATAATTTAAATGCATGTTTCTTTTTCCTCATCATGATCTTTAAGTCTTTGTTAAGCCACATGGGCTATGATTTACTCCTATTCATTTTTTTTCCACATGGTACATGCCGATGAGTATGTTTATTTAGTAAGGATTTGAATGTTGTCCGTTTATTTTCAGTATTTTTCCCTGTAAGTTCTTTGTCCCAGTCTATATGTTGTATTGCTGCCCGTAGCCCGTTAAAGTTAGCCCTTTTAAAATTTAGAGTTTTTGTTGGCCCCTTACGACTGTTTTTTGTATTCAATCTCAAATGATACTGTGTTGTGATCACTGTTCCCCAAGGGTTTCCCTTTTTTAACATTTGATATTATATCAATATTACTTGTGATGACTAAATCCAAGATGGCCCCATTTCTAGTAGGTTCTTGTATTACCTGGGCCAGATAATGATCCCCGAGTGTACTCAAGAACCGTCTCCCCTTAGCTGAGCTGCTGGTCTCATTTATCCAGTTTATTTCAGGGTAATTAAAATCTCTATTGGATACTATTGATCCGGAAACTACGCCGATTAAAATGTATAAATATGATACATAGATACTCTAATAGTATGAGGTATGAGTAGTACGATATATGGTGATATTCTGTATTCATACCATAGACTATGCTGCAAGATCCTCATAAATCAGGATATACTAGTACTCCTGTTGATACAGGATATACTGATAATCATAGGATAGTGCAGTGATATATAAAAAAGGTGGTATATATATATATATATATATATATATATATATATATATATATATATATATATATATATATATATATATATATATATATATATATATATATATATATATATATAAAAAAACTGATATACATAAAAATGAAATCTGATACCTGGAAAAATACTTAAATAACCTGGAAGAAAATACAAAAAATGACGGCAATCAAATTGTAAGTGAGCTAATGCTGTTTGGTGTATAATAATAAAATAACTAATAGATTTATAAAGTAATATACTTTACCTATTTTGAAGTAATATATGCAGGAAGCATTGTGTTGAAGAGCTGACAATCTGTTTTGATGTTGCTGCAGCATTAGTGGTGTGGAGCTGCTGCGTAAGCGTGATGAATGTGTGCAGTGTAATGGTGTGCGTGCGCGAGACAAAACCGTTAGCGTAGCTGTGTACTTCCTCATTGTTCTAAAATGGCGGGTAATGTGTGGTATGCGTCTTTGCGGAATATCCGTAGGTCTTTTGTGGTGTTTTGCGTGTTTCTTGTGGTGTTTTGCGTGTTTACAGTGCTGTAGCCTCGTTTTCATTTTGTACTGCGGCCACTTTTTCTCTCGCTTAGAGAATTTTTTAGTGTCAAAACTCCTTTTTTTTTTTTATATTTTTTTATATTTTTTGAGTTAAATGAAGGTGTAACTTAATTTTTTGAGGTCCTGGATGCTCCATTCCAGCTCATCTGGTGCTGTCCGGGCACTGCAGCATCATATGAGGCCGGGACGGGAGCACCGAGAGCGGCCGATCAGACACGCAGTGACCCGGAAGAGGCTCAGAGCGCCGCCTCCTAACACTGGGCCTTGGACACAGGGTGATGGGAGGGTAGCGGGCTCACTCAGTTGCCGGTGCGCTTCGCTATGCGAGCCCGCAAGCGTGAGCAAAGGGTCGAGCTGGCCCGTATGCTCCCAACTATATATGTGATTCTTCAGAACTATAGATAAAAACAAGTACTTTATTTAATGTTAAAAAAAAAAATGTTTCTTCACTAAAATAACATTGACTTTTTCCATTTTGAGCTGTCAGTCAGTATTTCTGATTTTCCCACAAAAACTATGATAATATTTTATTAATGAGAGATTATAGTGATTTGACTACTGAGAAGCCCCTGAGAAGTTGTCTTCTCACCTGGGCATGCCTAGTCTTTTTGTACAGACGACTGAAGCAAAGATAATGGACTCCTAGCTTCAGGGGCTTATTAGAAATGAATGCCAGTGATCTCTCGTTAACAACATCTATTTCAGGTTGTTGGTGGATCAGAAAGTCTGACTGATCAATGACAGACTTCAATTTCGTTTTACTGTAGGAAAATACAATTTTAATTGCTTTCTGTTGATAAAATGCTTGTTTTAACTCATACTATATTTGGGGCCTCCACTGTGCCACTTTAAATTAACCCTGTGTAAACTGGCAGTATCACAGCCTTTAATTGGTCATATGCCATAACAAGATGTTGGCATTGGTATTTTTTTCTGATAGTTTGTCCAATCCATTATAAAACCACTATAACGTTTAATGTATTGAAATCTACTTCCCGTGAAAGGGAACACTTCGTTATTGCACAAGGTAATAAAAGCTCATGGTTATTTATGCAGCATGGATTCCAGTCTTTCCTATACCTTCATTAAGGCAATTAGGCATTTAGTCGTTATGTTTACTGTTTTGTTCACCTCTGCAAACTTATTATAATTTTGCATTAACATTATGGACTAGGCTCCTTGAAATTAGCCTTGAGGCAGCTTTTATCTTCAGTTCTTGTGAAGCTAGCCGTGTGTGTGTGAGAACAGAACAAAATTAAGATATGATACTTTCAGACTGTTTAAAGTGACACGTAGTTGTTCAGTCGTTTTCAACTCTTTGTGATCTTATGGACTGCAAAGCGCCAGGCACATTTGCATGTTTCTGGTTGGGATTATTCTTAAGTTTATCTTGGCAAAGATAATGGAGTGGGTTGCCAGTTCCTTCTCCAGTGGACCGTGGTTGTCCTGACATTTTTGCTATGACCTGCCTATCTTTTGTGACCTTACGCCGTTTGGCTCACAGCTTTATGGAAGCACACAAGCCTCTTCTTAACAACAAGGCTGAGTGACAAAGTGATGCATAGGCGGTTCCAAATATGGAATCACTCAAAACTTAGCTAACACCCTGCCTTCCTGAACCCACAAACCAATATTCTAATTTTTTTTTTTATAGTTACATAGTAATTGAGGTTAAAAAAATACTTTTAGTCCAAGTTCAACCTTTTTAGATATATCTTCTGCTCAGCAATATGTATATTAATTAATCCAGAGGAAGCAGACAGAAAAAACCTCAGTGAAAATTTGCCAAAGGGGGGAAAAAATTATATAAAATTCCATCCTGACGCCAGATGCTGGAGATCGGACTTCTCCCTGGATCAATACTCCCTCTCTAATTATCCAGGATAACCCTGGATGCCCTTTTTTATTTAAAAATATATCCAATCCCTTTTTAAAGTTATCTATCGAATCCGCTGTCACCACCTCCCTTGGTAGAGAATTCATCAGATTAACCACCCTTACTGTGAAGAACCCTTTTCTTTCTTTATGGTGGAATCTTTTTACTTCTAATCTCAAAGAATGTCCTCTTGTAAGTTGAAAACCTCTTGGCACAAAAAGCTCACTTGACAAAGCCTTGTATTGATTTTAGTTATTGAAAGATATTTTCCGTTTAACTACAGTTTAGTCCCCAAGACATTGTGCCCATTGTCTTAAGTGTAGTTTCCTGCACAAAACAAGACTGCTCAGACAATGACCTCAGTGTCTCAAGGGCTGATCAATAATTAAGGCAATGATGTCTCAAAACAGAAAAGCTGACTGACAGCTAAATATTGCAAACTTCAATGTCATTATATATTTCCTGTGGCTCCACGCTCACCCAAAGAGCGTACATAGCGAGAAACTGCTGCCAAACCAGGACTTTGTCCACCAACAGAAAGGCGACTCCTGGTGTGACTTCGCTCGTTAGCGACGCTGTATAGCCACCGTCCGTTTGCATGTGCGCTCTAGCTCCTAAAAGCAAGGAACCCGCGTATACTCATCAGCCTATGCACGTTTTGCAGGGAATAGCTTCTACAAAGGCTCATTAGTCCATTAGAGGACTACAATACTGCTCATACCACAGGGCTTCATTCATTTATTTAATAACTGGTTATTAATTAATAAGTATCTAAGAAACAAATCTCTGTAGCTTTAAAACTTACTTTTCAACTTTTAGTGTTTCAGTCATTAGCACTTTCCACCCTTATATGTCTATGGATGGGAAATAATTTGCCTAGGAAGACATGCTAATCAGAGTCTTTTTCTGGGTTCTTAACGACAATGTCACTAATGGCAAACCTGGACTAGTCTAGTATAAACTATTGGATCCTCTCACACCCCATGGACCCTTGGTAGAGGATGGAGAGAAGTAGATATGCTAGGGATCTGCAATAATATGGCTCTTCCAGCAGGCCCTTAAGTAGCAACATGAATTCAAATCATTGTTGGCAGTGAATTCAGATTAGTGCTAATTTATTTAATTAATAAAAGTCAAAATCTTTATTGGTGCTATGTCATTTAAGCGTACCCACATTATGTAGATGGCATTATATCCAGGCTCCTTTTTAATACCTTGTTAATTGACTCCTTAAGAATAAGCGGTCACAGCCCCTGTGCAAGCCCATGACAAGCAAAATTTCAACTGTATAGTTTATATTGAATTTATTTTCTTGAAAAACTAATTTTATTGCTAAAACAATTACTAAATAGCTGAAACCTGTAATAGGACCACTACAATGGGGCCTTTTAAACGGTAGAAAGGAAAATGAGTGAAGTTGAAAAGATATAAACATAACGGCAATGCTATAGAACAGGGGTTGGCAAGTTTGGTCCTGGAAAGCCCGACACAGGCCAGGATTTGAGGATATACTTTCTGTGCACAAGTGAATCAATCAGGATAACAGAAGAAGCAATTGATTTACCTGTACACAGCCGGGATATCCTCAAATCCTGTCTTGTGTGGAGCTCTCCAGGAACTTGCCCATCCCTACAGAAGAAGTGTGTTTGGTTTGTGTACCTTGTTTTTATGACATTAAATAGGGCCCCAGGAGATAACATGATACTTATTAGATACTTATTCTTTGTTTACCAGTTTTTAAATAAATGAATTGCACTACAACTTTAAATACCTATTATTAATGATTCATTAGATATGATAAGTTAAAGGGGGCATGGGACACAATTATTTTTTCCATGCATTTAAAAGATCCAATAGGTGTGTTTTGCATGAACACTTAATTGAAACAAATTGTAAGTGCGTAGATTATAATATAATATGACTCACACATCTATATTACTGCTCGTTGACTGACGGGCGCATGCCCCCCACAGATCAATTAAACATTTGAATTGTTTCTCCCCCCCAAATTAAACACAGTTGTCCATTGTCAAATAGCCTGTTTTGCAGATACAACAAAGAAAAAAAATGCTTTTCATGTCCCTTAACGTCTGAAGTCAAATACACCAAATATTAAACATTCCTTTGAAATCTTATACCACTTCAGATGAAAGCACATTCGCCGCGGCTATTGGTTGGCTATCGGCTGTTGGGACCAGCAAAGTGTGTGACATAATTACGTCTGGTCCATCACACCCAATAACAGCTGTTTTTTGATAAGTGGAATTTTTCAGCATTATGAGGTCTGTAAGGAGAGAATAGAGATCTTAACCATTAAAGGCCTTGGTCATGTTTGGCTCCATGAAACATAGCAGAATTTACCTACACTTGGGGCTGATCAGTAATTGTAATGATCACTAAATTGCATTGATGAATGAATGGCAGGGATTTCTCATTAATAAAAGATATTCTGTTTGTGGGTGGATCAGGAAGGCTCCAAGCTCAAAATTGTATGCCTAAATGTTAGTCTGTTGTAGAAAAATGCAATCACATTCAACTGATAAAGTATTTTTTTCCTATAGTTTCCCATTTATACCATAATTGGAACATCGACTGTATCCCAAACATGCAAAATATACTCCCCAGTTTCATATTTGTTAGTATTATATTAAATGACCCCCCCCCCCCCCCATCCTGGTGCATTGGAGGATGGAGGGTGTTTCTAGTAATAAAGAAGATCAGAGTACCCTACATGTTTCTTAAATAATTCACATTGAGCGTTAGGAGA